>CACVCL010012828.1:0-170000 GCA_902729485.2 Mus minutoides
AAAAAAATGTTTAATACGATTCTCTTACTGTTTATGAATAAAAATCGTGCCATTAGATTCCCTTGATAAGTGTTTCAATTATACTCTCAAAACAATAAGCTTAATTTTGAAAAAATAAATGCTAAATTTACAGTAAGTCAGATCTGAGTGACATAAATCTATTTGCACATTTTCTATAGTTTAATGTAGATAGGTATTTTCATCTAAGAATTGAGATATCCACAGTAAGTGTAGCTTTGGGTTGTAAAAGGCAAAGAAGAAATAAAATGTAGAAGAAAGTGTGAGAAGACCTGCATTGTTTCACTGCCGTTCCAGAGTTTGTCCCTTGCAAATGAGCTAAGATCTCAGGAGCCTCCTTCATGTGAAGCCTTCTATTTCAAGTTGCAATTACTCCTCAGCTTAGAGTTCAAGAAACAAGAACATTGGTTTGGTTTGAGATATCCTGGGTCAATAGATAAGGATTTTAAACAGAAAACTTAAAGAATTATTAATCTAGCAAAGCAATCCCTTTCGAAACCCTTTGAATATGTGTTTCATGACTTACATATGTCTCATAAGTAAAATAATCTTTAGACCTCACTAACACTGCAGGGATAAAGGAGACAATTCATCCCTAATTGGGTGGCTGAAATTGGCATGTGTCATCCACCTGCACACTCTTAACTATGACCTCTGAGCCAGGGTGTATTCATTACTGTGAATTATTTTACCTCATGAGGAAGCATGCCTCAGAAAAAAAGAAACAAATTATTTCAGAAATGAAGCTTTTAAGTATCATTATTTGAAATTATCTCAAATTGTATTCATGGTATGATTGTATATATCTTGGATATATAATAGTTAGGGGATTTATATTAAGTGCAGATATTTGGACCTTCTTGGGAAAAAAGAGATAAGATCCTTTAGGTTTTGTGTAAATTTAAATATAAATTTAAAAGGAGGCTTCAGTAAATCAAAATGGGTACATACCTCTGGTCTTATAGAGCTCTTTAGTATTTATTAAATATGTTTCTAGCAGCTACTATAAATATGTGGATCTCCATTTCAGGATACTCAAATATTATTATTTCTAAGACTTTAATAGGTAATTAGGTTGAGGATGTACCTCAGTTGCATACGTATAAAGACTTGCATTTGATATGACCGACTTAAAAAGCTAGATTGCATGGTAGCATGTGTTTATAATCCCAGCAATGGGGCAGCAGAGTCAGCAAGGTCCTGGTGGCTCTCAAAACAGTCTTCTTAAGCTCAGTGTATACGTGAGCTTCATGTAGCAGTGTAAGACCTGCCTGTAGTCTCAAGGTGGTTGTTAAGGAATGGTGCCTGAGGCTGACATCTTGCCTTCACAAGCATGTGCTCTTACAGGCCTGCCACATCAGAGAAAGCTGACTTAACAGTGAGCAATAGTTCATAATGCTTAGTTTTTACAATCCCAACCTATATCTCCATATCTATTATCCTCACCACTATTATCATCCTCATAGGTGTCAGCACTGCATGGTGGGATGATGTACAGTATTCTTCACATCTAAATCATCCAATCTTGAGAAGGATCAAGAGAGTGAGTGCCCTTTTGATTATTTTTTTCATAAGAATAAACCTAGCCATGATGAATCTTTTACAAGTCCCCAATTTCTTCTCTCACAGTTCCTGTGATCTTAGTCCTAGTTCTTCTGCACACTGCCACCCTGAACTCTTAAATAAGATTTCACAATAAAGAATAACCAATATTGGGTATTCTAACCCATAGATTAGACTGTGCCTTGCTTATCTTTTGATCCCAACAACAACACACACACACACACACACACACACACACACACACACATGCACACACTCACATGTATACACACACACACACACACACACACACACACGTACATGCATGTTACAGTGGCAGATCAATTCTGAGACTCATTATACAATTTGTCTCTTCGTAACTTCTTGACTTTTTATTTTACTGTTCTTTAAAGTAAAAGCTCAGAATCAAAATTACACATTCTTCTCCTGATCTTCTGCAGGTAAGTTGAGCTGTACCAGAGTGCCATGTGGCAGATACTCAGAGTTCAGTATTTATAGGGCAACATACTGAGAATGAAATAAAGAAGCCCATGGTTGACAGCCACAATACAACCCAAAATCAAGTGGCATGAACAGGAAGACATTTCATTTTATGAAATGTTGGTATGAAGACGTTGCATTGGGACAAAATATTAATGGTCCTGAAATCCAGGTTTTTTTCATAAATATTAATTATACTAACAAGATTATGTAATCCATGCCTTTCTTTACAAAAATATTTTATGTTGATAAAAATTAATACAGCAAAAGATTTCTTTGGGGGCGGGGGTGAAACAGGGTTTCTCTGTATAGTCCTGGCTGTTTGTAACTCACTCTGTAGACGAGGCTGGCCTCAAACTCAGAAATCCGCCTGCCTCTCCAAGTGCTGGGATTAAAGGCATGCACCACCTCGTGTGGCTAGCAAAAGATTTCTTTGTCTGGAAAAAATCCTTGTATTTATAATCTCAATCAGTCTGCCAAAACCAATGATGTCTGTTTAGAATAAATTGATTTTTGTTTATGTATAAATTAAATGCCAACATATCTCTCACAAATCTACTTATGGCAAAGCCAGACTCTGGGGCTAAGAGACAGATTTAATACAAATGAGTGAGTGTTCCATTTACTCAACAAACAGATATAGTTGAAAAGCTTTAGTGATCCTGACTATGCCAATGTTAATTAGCTGATGTTTGAGAAGAAAGTCTCCTCCCCACTAACCACAATGGACAACAAAGCTGTTATGTATTATATTTCTGTCTAGCTATGGTTTATAATGTATCAGTCCAAGGAAATGAAAGCTGTGAAAATGAGAAAGCATTTATTTTGCATCATTGGTGCTTCAGTGTGAATACACTGATATTGAATATTGCATATTCTGATTCTGTATATTAGAAAGCTTTTGATTGTGTGAAATCACAAAATCACTGATGTTGATTGTATAGCCACCAAGTACAAGAAACAAGTCTAAACAGCGCAACCCAAAGAGAGCAGAAACAGATGCTGAGCAGTCCAAAAAACAGACCAGGGAACAAGGTTTTGGAGTTGGTGAAGTCAATGCATACAGAGCCAAATAGAATGAGCAGAAGAGCGACGGGGGAGGCATGTCTGAGAGGTTTCCTCTACCAAGGTGTCACTTGAGCAAACATGTCTGGGGGAATGTGTTAAAAGCATAGAAGAATGAGTCCTAAGCCCCCAGCACGCAATACTCTTGCTTTCCTTGAGGTCTGAGAAGGAATCCTTCATGTCTAGAGTAAGTGACAGAGGGAAGGACAGGAATCAAAGAAAGAAATGCTAAGAACATTTGATTCAGGAGGAAGGCAAGCAACTAGGGGACTGCCAATACCTTTATTTCCACCAGAGCTCATGTCTCTAGCTGCATATGTATTAGAAGATGGCCTAGTTGGCCATTATTCGGGAAGAAAGGCCCTTGGTCTAGCAATGTTTATAGGGCCCAGTACAGGGGAATGCCAGGGCCAAATAGTGAGAGGGGGACGGTAGGGGAGCAGGGCGGGGGGAGGATATAGGGGTCTTTTGGATAACACTTGAAATGTAAATGAAGAAACTCTCTAATAATAAATAAAATAAAATAAATAAATCTTAAAAAAGAAAAAGAAGTAAGTATTGTCAATTAAGAAAGCTCGGATGAAAAAACAAGACAATGCTGTGACTCTCAAAACACTTGTTCATCTAAGTTAGCATAGCAATTTATAGGTAAAGTTTAGCTTTGATAGCTCTGAGCAGCAGAATATGGAGTGCTGAAATATAATCATCTTGGCAGCTCCACTACTAAAAGCAACACTGTCTTGCAAAAGTCTGGAGTAGTCAGAGGACAGGCAAGGTACATGCTGAAGGAGGAAAGGGATGGACCTAAGCAGTTGAATGACTTTCCTACAAAATACATTTATTTCTGTTTTCAATGTGATCATTATTTTTCTTTTTGAAAACTTAAGTTTATTAAAAACAATATCAAGAAATATTGAGCCCTACAGTGGTGTAGTGATTGATTGATTGATTGATTGATTGATTAATTGATTGATTGATTTTGCTTTGTAGGTAGATCTCATCCAACATCCCAGTATCTATGGAATTTTAGAGGCAGCCTCAGTGGGGACAGTTAGATGATGGAGATTAACAAAACACAAATTAGAATTTTGTGTATTCAGTTTTTGCCTTTTGTGAGAGTCTAATAGACAACACACTTGAAGCTGAGGGTGCTATAGCTTGTAGTTTACATACATTTTCTGAAAATGATATTTCTTGTTTTTGTTTTGTTGCTGTTATTAACTTGCTCTTACTAAAATACAAATGTATTGAACATTCAACATGACTTCATTTATGAAACTGTCATGTTGACCATTTTCATTTTTACTGTGTTGTGTTGTTATACTCAGATTCCCCCACAATTTCGATTACATTATATTTTAATCAACAAGCACATCTGGTTCATGGTTTTGAATACTGTGATAGTAACTAGATATTATCAGGCTTAGAATGTTTTTATTTTATATGTTGGAGAACTCAGTTGAGTGCAATGGAATGCTTTATTTTTGCTGGAGTTCAAACCCATGACTTTCTCTGCATAGGCTGTGCAAGCATTCTACCAATGGACTCCACTTCTTTCTTTGGTAGTTTTTGAGATAGGTTCTCTCTCCTGTGACCCAAGCTGACCTTGAACTTATGACTGTCCCTGCTTCTAATCCCTAAGTGATAAGATCATAGGGAGATGCCAATAAAGCAAGCAGAGAAGCTTGATAATAGAAAAACTTTAAGTTTCAACTGTAATGTCTATAAATTGCCACATTACACTAGCTCAAACTCTTCTTTACTTTTATAAAAGTACAGCCCTGGTTACAAAAGTAATTTAAAGATTAAACCATACAAGGTTTCTAAGTAGCTCACATTCTACCTCTATATTCTTGCTGCTTGTAATGCTGCTTAAAAACTCAATCTTGCAAAGGTTAATCCAAGATTACATTTGTGATTTCTATATGGCTTCAGGAAGTATATCAGAGTGAGCTGACAGAGACCTACTGGAATGGTCATATTGCAAGAAATCATCTCTGTTTTCTGTATGGTAAGATTTTTTTTCACACACCAATCTGTGAAGTAAACAACTTTGTTTAAAAAAAAATCTGTGAGTTATTTTTATTTTAAAGAAAAAATAAGTTGTGCAAACCACATATGTCTTGTGCTGTAGAGTGTTTTGTGACTATGTCCGAAACAAAACAAAAAAAACAATAAAATTAAGTGGTTACAAAGTCCTTAAAGCCTATACCCAGGAGTTCTGTTAAACCCTATGGAGCAAAATGTGGAAACTGATACTCCAAATAGTTATCAGATGCAAGTGGCAACTATAATTTATACATGTTTGATTCCTTCTAGGATAACACAGTTTCCAGAAAATGATTTTCTAGATATTCTCCCCTCGACATTATCTTTTGCTATATAAATCTTACAACATCAATCAAAGATTCTTCATGTCTCTACACAAAGATGCAGGACAAGGGACTAAGGTCTTCAAGACAATTGTAAGACCTTTCTTGGCATTCAGATATATTTCTCCAGTGGCCATATTTTCCCAAGGTGTTTGTTAAGGCATGAAAAACTGTTGTTAGCCACAAGTCACATGGCCCCCAAAGATCACCAAGGAGTCAATGCCAGTGCAAGCCCAGAAGGGCCTAGTTATGAAGCTCATGAGCAGGTATTCTCACACCTTTGTGGTGGAAGCAGGGCAGAGTGAAAACCTTGAGACTAGGGTATTTATTGTGGTTACAGCAATCTTGCCTATTTTCCATATGGGAAATTCAGCAAGTTAACATCTTAAAAACTGCATTTCTGGCATAATCTTTGGAACCAAACAAGGGGCCAAAACCACCTGACATCTGCAGGACGGCTAGGTTATCTCTTTTCTTCAGGATGTCTTGGGTTTTCTAGGTGTAGCTTGACCTAGCTGTTGTAGCTTGATTGGATGTTGCTAAGGGAGAGGTTGCCATAGGATGGTTGCTCAAGTGGACTTTGTGGTTTTCTTCCTGGAATTAAAGTTTAGATCCTTTGCACAAAATGGACTTTCTTCTCAAAACATGAAGTTGGTTGGGCTTTATACTGTTGCCTGTCTAGCCAGTTGTTATTAATGTTATTAATTAAGCTGTTATGATTGTTACAAGGAAATTTTCCGATGTATTGTTACCAGGAAGCTTTCTCATGGCCTAGTTGATTGCATATTCCGTCATGCTCTGAACTTTAGTGGTCTTTGAAACCAATAACAATCTACTTTGCATAGTCAGTCACAATAAGCTTGGACCAGAACCATTTTCCTGACCACATTTCCTGTACCTGTGTATGATAAGCAGTCTTGTAATGTACTGCAACCTAAAAGAGGCACCTGTATTAATATAAGATGCCATTAGAATAAGACTTCCATTTCGAGTATGGAACAAGTAAAGTTTTAAGTTCTGAAAACTTCCCTTAGAATTGACATCCTACTTGGCAGAAAGTGACATGTACATGGGTAACTGATGTTCTGGTTGTCAATGTAAGACATAAATATTAGGCAAGGCAAATGCCTCCCCCGCCCCAGTTGAATACCCCAACAAATGGAAACAGGATAAATGTACAACAAAAACAAGTTCCTAAGGAAATCCCCTATTCCTAAATCTTAATTGGCAGAATAACTTGGCAGAGATGTTGGTGTTCTGTAGAATTCTGGCTTGGGTCACAGTTCAGCTTCCAAGTCTGGACTGTGTCCTTGACTAATCTGTCTTGGGGGTATGCAGTCAACACAAAAGCTCTGTTTGACTGATTGCTGCCTGAGTGATTTGTACAGAGATTCCCAGCCCCCAGCAGTGTTTATATACAGATGTCTTTGCTTCTCAGTCGTGAATTTTTCATGTCGATGTTATGTAATTAGACTATTTACCTAAAGCCAAAACTAATTGCATAGTGGGTTAGTGTGATACAGACCGGGCCCACTGATTACTGGGACTTAGACTTGTGGCTTCATTTCACAAGCCAGTTTAATTGCCAGGAGAATGAAAATACTCAGGATTCTTCATTCTCATACATTGCAAAAATGGACAAAGTCCTATCAGTAAATCTTGCTCAAACTCCTCTCTCCCTGGCCAGCAATGTCTTCTGAAATGTCTGTTGAAACAGATCGAGCAAGAGTAAAATGTCTCCATATTCCCTACAAACAAAACCCCTGACACAAGTCAAACCCCACAGCCTGTCAAAGAGTCCAATTTGACTTATGAGTACAGTGCAAAAGTTAAAGCTTTATAGTTCGTCCACAAAGAAATCATAAAGGCTTTGCCACTTTGTCGGCTGTGACAATTTCCTTAAATGATTTAATACAATGTGACCTCAGCTAAAAATGTAGACATTTGCATGATAAAGATTATTAAGCCTCTACAAAGCATACTGCCTGGCAGTGTACACGTGTCAAATCAACAGAAAATAATGCCTATTCTCATTTTACTATATACCCTTAACTGATGAGATCCTGGATAGAAAGCTAATATTTTAAAAACTAAGTAGCAACCCAGAGATGTGCTTTAAACTGCTGTGTCCATGAGCTGCAGGTTCTAGAGGTACAAAGAAATCCTGCTACTTTGCCAGGGAATGTCCTTAATTTTGTAGAGATTGAGGATATTTATTCATTGGTTGAAAGGGTAATGAAATAAACTGAATCCCTTCAGAAGTTGAAAGGTTTGTTTCACAGCATTTAAAGTTGTGTTTTACAAATAGACCTGATTCTGTATGTCTGAATTAAATGATGGTTTCTGCTTTGATCCTCCCACAGCTCTCATGCTGGAACCATGCTGTGCCAAGAAAGGCTAATTGGCTGTTTTAGCTTATTAGGGCCAGGAAGTGTTAAATACAAAGCCCATCAGCAAGGGAATTAATGAAAATACTAAGCTAGAGCTATATGGACTGTAGCTAATGAACAGTATACATCATGCTCCATTTTAAAACAGCATCTTTTACTTACAGTAGAATTGATTTAATCATGGGATCAGAGGAATCAGCAGAAAGTGGAATCAGTTTCTGGGAAAATATAAATTGGCAACTAGGCAAAATGCTCTGTTCCTCAAATTTTGCTTTGTGACAGTTCCTTGACAATTTCGTAATTGTGTACATTCTTCTTCTTTAATACAAATAATACAAATAATTGGCTTACATAAATACCTCATAGAGGCTATTTTCTTTATTAATTCTATCAATATGCAGCATGCACTGCACAACAAACATGCTATCTTTCCCGAATGTGTGATAATGAGGAAAGGAGTAGTTTCTCAAGCAGACTGGCAGAGAGACAGATAATTAAGATAAAGCAAAGTAAGAGGCATAGTCAGGATAAATCTAAGGCTTGGAGAAACACACATGTGTCGAGTTAGAAGGCTACTAGGCTGACTTAACACAGCCCTCTCTTAATTATAAAGTCTCTGCTATGAATCTCCACAGACTGCTTCAGTTTGATTGAAAGTCACTTTTTGATAAATCCTGTGCACTAATCATCTGGGATCTTGTGATGGGAAGAAAAGCCCAGTAATGGATACTAATTCTAGAAAAACAAGTCCGAAAATATGGAGATATATTTCTCGCAAGCAGGTGTGTCAACTGTCACAGTGTAGATAATCATTTGTTTAGCATTAATGTAAGCCTACGACTTTTTGTAAATTTTAGCTTGAAGAAAAATCTAAAAGGCAATTCAGCATTCATGATTGCTCCCACGCTGTTTTACACTGACCTCCTCCCTCCCCTGTGGCCTGAAAGTGAGAACTATTTTCCCATCAGAAAAGTACTCAGATTCACATAGAAAGAACTTAGGTAATGATCAAGCTCTCTCTTATTGGTTGGTATTTTCTACAAGTAAATGTTTATAGAATGACTGATGCACAGAAGGTATTATGTGAGTATCTGTAGACACAGAGGTAAACAAATATTGTGACTTTTATTGTACAACTTATATGCTGTTGAGGTAAATAAATAACAAATAATTTTTAGTGGTGAATGATTTTGAGATCACTCCAATTTCCCGGCTCCAACTTTATCTCAGACTTCACAAGGAATGGAAGAGAGAGAGAGAGTGTGTGTGTGCTCTTTCATTCCTGCTGTTATAATAGGAGCTTAGAGCATTTCCTTTCCTCCCCTTCTTCGATCTTAGCCATTGCCCAGAGGATTTCATTTTCATTGATACCTTTAGTGTTGGGGTGGAGAGATTGCTTTGTAGATTAGAGCAGTTGTTGATTATATTGGTTACTTTCCTGATGCTGTGGTAAAACACCATGTCCAAAACAACTTTAAGAAGAACGAGTTTATATGGCTCCAAGGTATAAAAAAGAGTCCATACACTATTGTGGTAGGGAGACCAAGAGCAAGCAAAAAGAATGGGGCAGGGACTAGACTAGATGCTAAGAGCTCATATCTTCAACCACAAACTCTATAACAGCCCACAGCAGCATCTTACCCCTAGCAAGGCCACACTTCGAAACCTCCCAAAACAGCAGGATCAACTGGAAATGGAGAGTTTCAGATGTCTGAGACTATGGCTGGCACTTCTTACTCAAACCACCACAGTGCTAATGCATAAAGACCCCCTAGCACCCACATAAATCCAGGTATGATTGTGCACATCTGTCACATCAGGCTCAGGTTTGCACTCACATAATTCTAATTATTCTGATTTACAAATAGCATGCTTGAAAATAAAAATATTTACAATTTTATGATTTACTCTTACCCAATTCTGGAATTTTCAGACTCCTTAGTGAAGTTCATGTTTCTGAATATTTTAAGTTTTATAAATGTGTATTTTAGAGTAGTATCTGTATAGTATTTTTAGTCCAGGAAAATCATCTCATAGTACTGTGTACTTTGTGAGAATGACTCACCAATCTAAGTCAACCTTCAAGTTTCTTCAAAGGTGATGTGCAGCCTTATTCACATTGCCTGTTAGAAACATGTTTTTTAGCAGAGAGAAGAATAGCTGCCATACAAATGGTGCAAATAAATCAACAGCTTATCGTAGATTTTTACATGCATCAGAAATTTTCAGCGTCCAATTTTGTGGTAATAATGTCATCCTGAAAAGAACGGCAGCTGTCTATTCAGGAGTGTTCAATCTCCACACGATAGGAATAATTACCTTCTACCCCTCACGAGGTAATTGCCTTTTGATTGAGGTCATCAGAGCAATCAAGTCAGCTTGAGGTAGAAATTTAGAGTGGGACAGGAGACAAAGAAAGAGTTATGAACAGAAATTTAAAAGAAGAACAAGAAAGAAGCTTAATGTATTCCTAATATTTTACTGCGCTGTAATAATTTAAATAGTGGCAGTCATTAAAATCACTGTAATATGCCACCTAAGTTAATTGGTTTGATAGTTTTATTTTTTTGGTATGAAAAACTAAATATTTTAAGCATCTGATTAGGATAATTAACACAGTTGTATGAATGACAGCTCAGTCTAATTTAGCCTACAGCCAGTCATGCATACATAGCAATAGGAACAGCAGTTCCAGGTACTGGGACAAAATACGGAAAGATATTTCATCTCATAATTAGAAAGCAAAGCACATCTGCATTATTTCAGATTTCCAGAGGGTCAGAGAAGTATTTAAAATACTGGAGCAGTGAAGAAGAAATCATTGATAAAGTGATAAATGAAGGGGTCCTCCATGTAATGTGCATGAAATGCTCAGATAATTAGAGAATTAAAGGGCAAAGTTGTAGATATTATGTTGCACACACATGTCAGGGTTGAAATGTTAGGGTTACAACAGCAAAGTTGTGGTCTCTAACAATGTACATAAGAGGGCTTGCATTAGGGTATAAGATATTCAAGCTCATCAGATTAAAAAGCACAAGGCCTCTGAGGTAAACAAAAGAGCCAGCCAGTCTTGGCCAACTCTGGTTGGCTCCTGCAAGCTCCTATGGAAGCTCAAAGTCTATTCCCCTAGTAAACATCTCAAGGAACAGTAATACAGTAACACAGCGCAGCAACGCTTGTTTCCCTGTGTTCAAGGCATCTTACATAGTGAGTAAACATGGCTTCTACAAAAGCCTCCACCTCTTCCAAAGAAAGAGACCATCCCAAATCTTTCCCAGGTGGCCAAGGAGAAGAGAAATCAGAACTGTGACATTTACATCCAAGCTTGAGGAAGCTGTTTTCTGTTTCTGCTCTGCTTTGACTTGCCTCTATTGTGGAGGGTGTGCTTCGCTGTTGTTGAAATACAAAGGTGCTGAAATATGCCTGAACAGTTTGCTTGCTCTACCTGTTTCTCTGTGAATTCTAGCCCTTAGTGGTCATAAGAGCAGAGATTGCTGGTATGGGTTGGATGGGGAGGAGGGGTGAAGGGAGAGGTGGAAGCCTGTTCATCCACAACCCAGCACAAAGAGATGTGGAAACAAAATACATTTTAGACTTTTTCCACCAAAACCAACTTGCATCTAAGGTAAAAATTTCAAGTGTTAGGGAACTATGCTTAAAAATAAATATCTCCTCCCAATGCAAAAATCCTCTCTGCCAAGCTACTAGGAAAAGAAAACCCTTTTATTACTGAATAAGCAATGAAGTGGGATGTGAAGAAATTGCTGTTTGAAGATTGGCAAAAACAGGAGGGAGAAATACTTGCTTTTTCTCGTATGCAAGCAGAAACTGCATTCCATCACCTGACAAGATGAACAATAACAGGTCCTCAAGTAAGAGGAGGTGACAGTGCCATTTTTCTCACACAGTACATACTAACAGACTTAGTAATTGAGTTGACTATCTGTACTAACTAATTGTCGTTATCTACAGAAAAAACAAACTTCCCTTTATGGCAGGATATAATTTTCCAACTTGGAGCAAGATACACAAGAAGTCAGACTGTTACTCTCCTAGTGAAACTTGAGATGGTAGTGTGAACTTCCTTGATGTTTCCATATCCAGGAGATGGCCCTAGGTACTTGAATTAGATACTCTAGGTTATGAAACTGCCAAAAGGATATTTAATATCCCCAAAAGTCACACATGTTTTGAGGAAATTTTCTACCATAAAATTTCTCACAAAAAGAGATTGAAGTTTTAACAGGAAAAGAATGAATCTTTAAAGTTTTATTTTGATTTTTTTTCTCATTTTGGTAATGCACACATCATTGCTTTACAAAATTTAATGTGCATACAAAATGTCTGGTGATATTTCTAAAAATCTATATTATTTTAGTAAATGCATTCCAGGGCCCAGATGTTTGCATTCAAAACTCATATCCTCAGTGGGGCCAGTGTCATTAGCCAGAGACCTTGCTTTGATTCAGTGTTGGATGAGCAACACAGAGGGGCAGCATTAAAGGCACAACTTGGCTGAGGGAACGGATAGTTCAGGGAGGAAGTAGCAAGCCATTTAGTGCCTTGTAGATTATTTGAATGACATGGGGGTATAAATAAGATTAAAGACTTTAAGAATTTAACAACCAAATGGGGTCATTCTCTGATGTAAATTCACAAAGCAACCCCACTGTTACATAATGGGAAATAGAGTATAGAGGGCTGCCAAGCAAAGCAGAGACAGATGATGAGGAACTGGGCACTGATGCTAGAGGGAGTATAGAGCAAATCTCACTGTGATGAGGATAAAGAAAGGTGGTGTGAGCTCAGATACATGCTGTGGGAGCTAAAAAGCGGGTAAAGAAAAGAAATGAAGAAAAGAATCTGTGATATTAATTTCATTCGTAGAAACATAATGGATGTGAGATATTAAGCAAACTTGGAGCTGGAAATTAAGAGATATAAATAAAGGAAGTGAATAAATAGGGGATTTAAGGTATCTCTATTTTTATCTTCCTGAAGGCAGAAAATAGTAATAGGGGAGAGGACTGAAACAGTGCTGGGAATTTCTAAAAGAGGAACTGGAGAAATGCTTTGAGAATATATATGAGAAAGTGGCCCTACAAAGAGCAATAAAATCTTTATGAAGTCATCAGAGAGTTAGACAATACAGTAGAGACAGAGAGCACAAGAATCTGTCAGATCAGATTAGAGGCCTTTGCCAGGGTCAGGAGTTAAGGAGAAGGTATCTGAAAGTTGAAGATGAGGAGAACAGTGTGTGTGTCCTTGCTGTCATGAGATGGGATTCTGGATTAACCTGATAGAAGGTGGGAATGTTAACTCAAGGGTGAAGAGAGTCCATATTCTCAAGAGTCAAGGTTAATGACACAGAGTAATGTTCCCTGATGGAATGCTAATCTTCCAAATATGTTGGGATTCCTCGGAGAGAGGGGACATTAAGAAGATGCTCCATATTCTAAGAGGATAGTTAGTGACTCTGTGGGTGTCAGTGACTACCAGGAGGTGATTTTGTACACAGGAGAGACTGAGAGTTAAACCATCAAGGCTGAGGCATTTCAGGAAGGGTAGAGAGCAGAAGTTCTGAAGATGCAAGTGAGCGAAAGAACCTCCACTCCCCTCAGCTCAGCCCTCAGGAGACTGGGAAGAAATGTAATCCCTCATGAAATGCAGACCAAGAAGATAAACAGAAAAAAAAAAAAAACAAAAAAACAAAAAAAAAAAAACACTAGTTTTCCTACAGAATTACTCATGTCAGGGAATCAAAGAAAGACTGTAAATTATTATCTTCCTTTTAGTTTATTTCTTTATGAAGAACATGCAATAGAGAGGGTATATGTATTTTCTTTGTATTTGGGCTTTTGGGGTCCACATTTATACTAATCGCATCAGATAATGTCTGTTTGTATTTCCAGCTGTAACAGTATGTGTCTGATTAAAGGAGGGCTTTTTTTTTCCAATTTTTATTAGACATTTTCTTGATTTACGTTTCAAATGCTATCCCGAAAGTCCCCAATACCCTCCCCCATCCAGCGCTCTGCTCCCCTACCCAACCACTCCCACATCTTGGCCCTGGCATTCCCCTGTACTGGGGCATATAAAGTTTGCAAGACCAAGGGGCCTCTCTTCAAAGGAGGGCTTTTTTAGGATGGATTCAATGCCCAAGGAGTATTTGAATGTTTGCCTTTGACCTTTCCTAATCACTGTTTAATACCAATATGACTGAAATTAGCATTTGTCTCTAGTGAGAACCACTATCAAGTACATCCTACAACAGCAGAAACATACCTGTCTAGTTCATGGATGTATTTACATTTTTCACTTATTTTAACTGTATATTATATATAATGGGGGAGGTATATGTGCCATGGCATGAATGTGCAGGTAAGAGGACAAAGTCATGGAGCAGGTTCTCTCCATCTTTTTGCAGGTTACAAGGATTTAACTAAGATCAGAGAACTCATACAGCAAACATCTTGAGCCACTGAGCAATCTGGCCAGCTTGCCCATGTATTTGGAAGTTTAGAAATACTTACAAATTCACTTAATTCAATGTAAGGAAGTGGATGATGCTAGTAGATGTGATGTATGGAGCAGATGTTTCTTTGTGAAATAACTTCTAAAGGAGTGAACAATGATTAAAAGACCCACATTTACTTTCAGAAGGATGCAGGTGGTAATGTACTGCATTTTATAGAGCTACCCGAAAAACAAATTTGTTTGCTTCAGAAAGCAATGAGCAGAACTGTAGAAGAGCTGTAGAAAGATGTAACCATTACTGTATACTCCGAGAGGTCTTCAATTCTTAGCTCATAAACAAGGGCAAGGGACCCAGACACATATCATCATAGCCCAAGAGACATGTCACCCAGTTTAATCAAATTCCCACATTAGGGGAGTAACAGAACAAAGCAGGCTTAGTCCTCCATGACATATTTGACACCACAGTCTTTATTTACTGTTTGATGTTAGGAAAATAATTGACACACAGGTTTTGATACAGGGCTAGCATTTTACTATCATACTGTGTTTTGTTTTATTAAATAGTTAATGACATTTATTTTGAAGTATTTCACTGTTTCTAAAACCATCCAAGAAGCTGACAGCATTCTGCTCATAAGCAGAGTTACTCCTTTAGGGAACTGACATTTGGAGGGGTTGTTTGTAGGAAACAGTCTGTCTACCACCCTGTACTGTCAACTACAGGTAAGAGCTAAGGTATTTAATATATCTCTCAGGCTCTATGAAATAGAACCTAGGATGCATAGCTCTTCATATTGTTGGCTGTGTCCAGAGGTATTTACTGTAATCCTAGCTGTCTCTCAAACAGTGGGAAACTGTTTGGCAAAAACATAAGGAAATGAGTTTCTGCAGAAAGTCATAACTTGTCTAATAACATTTGCTAGTAGAAACCTTTGGACGATAGTAACTTGGATGAAAAGCCTAGTTGGCTTCAACAGCTGTGCTTGTTTGGTTACTCATTTCACAAACGTGCTCATATAAAACAGGTGCCCAGAATTTCTGTGGAAATGGTGCACATATTTAGAAAGCTCCTGTTTCTACAAGACATGTGTTTTGACAATTTAAGAAAATTTTCTTCATTAAAATGAATATCATTCTCCTTAATTTCTCAGTTAAATCAGAAACTGAGAATACTATTTAAGATCTAATCTCATTCAGTTGGAGGACAGTACATAATCTAACTCATAGCAAAAAAAAGGTTGAAAAAATGCTTCACTCAGAGACACTTGAACTGATGTGGCTGAAGTCAACATAAATGTACTAAAATGCAATTCTACGTTTGGTGGCTGATTATGTGATGGACCACCCGGGTGGGGCACCCTCTGGATGGTCCATCCTTTCATTTTAGCACAAAACTTTGTCTCTGCACATCCTTCCATGTATATTTTAATCCCTATTCTAGGGAGGAATGAAATATCCACGCATTGGTCTTTCTTGGTTTTCTTGTGTTTTGGAACTTGTATCTTGGGTATTCTAGGTTTCTGGGCTAATATCCGCTTATCAGTGAGTGCATATTAAGTGACTTCTTTTGTGATTGGGTTACCTCACTCAGGATGATATCCTCCAGATACATCCATTTACTCAAGAATTTCATAAATTCATTGTTTTTAATAGCTCAGTAGTACTCCATTGTGTAAATGTACCACATTTTCTGTATCCATTCCTCTGCTGAAAGGACCCTGATATAGCTGTCTCCTGGGAGGCTTTGACAGTCCCTGACAAAAGCAGAAGTGGATGCTCACAATCATCTATAGGGCAGAACACAGGGTCCCCAATGTCAGAGCTAGAGAGAGTACTCAAGAGCTGTAGGGGTCTGCAACCCTATAGATGGAACAACAACATGACCTAATCAGAACCCCCAGAGCTCATGTCTCTAGCTGCATATGTATTAGAAGATGGCCTAGTTGGCCATTATTGGGAAGAAAGGCCCTTGGTCTAGCAATGTTTATATGCCTCAGTATAGGGGAATGCCAGGGCCAAGTAGTGGGAGAGGGAGAGTAGGGGAGCAGGGCGGGGGGGGAGGGTATAGGGGACTTTGGGGTAACACTTGAAACGTAAATGAAGAAACTCTCTAATAAAAAAGCAAAGAAAATATGGAGAAAAAGGGCAATTCTAGAGTTTCTTGAAAGATCAGTGCCACCTGGTGAAGTTTGAAACAATGCTCTTTAAATAGAGAATCTCTTTCCTTTAAAAATTTGCTTCTTTGCTAACCTCTCATTTATTACATCCCAACCACATTTCTCCCCACCTCTGCTCCTTCTAGACCTACACCCACCTCCCCTCTCATCCAGATCCAATCCTACTTCTCACTTTCACTTCATAAGAAGGGGAGACATCCCAGGGACACCAAACAAACATGATATAACACGTTACAATAAGACTAAGCACAAACCCTTATACTCAGGCTGGAACAGGTAATCCAATAGCAGGAAAAGGGTCCCAAAAGCAGATAGAAGAGTCCGAGACAGCTCATGCTCCCACTGTTATGAATCCCATAAGAAGACCAAGCACCAGAACCATAATATATACGCAGAAGAGAATCTGTGTAAGCCCCATGAGCCCTGGCTACTTGATTCTGTGGACCATCTTCTTGTACTGTCCTTTACTCCTCTCCTTCCTACAAGTTTTCTTCCCCTTTCAGCTAGATTCCTCAATCTCTACCTCATGTTTGGCAGCTGTTCTCTGTGTCTGCTCCTACCAGTTAGTTGCTAGATGAATCTTCTCGGATGACAATTAAACTAGGCTCCATCCAGCCTACAAGTATAACAATATAATTAGGAGTCATTTTATTGACTGTTTTATTTTTCACCAGTCATTTTTAGTTTTGTCCTAGGTCTCCGGGATATCCAGGCCATCCAGGCATCCTCATCCCCATCTGCCCTCATTCCACCCACCAAACCTTTGTTAATGATTTCTTCATCCACAGGAAATCACCGTGTCACAACTTGAGCCCTCCTTGTTACTTATCCTCTCTAGGTCTGGGAATGGTAGGATGGTAAGCCTATATTTAGCAGTTAATGTTAACTTATGAGTGAATACAAGCCATGTTTGTCTTTCCAGATCTAGGCTACCTCACTCAGGGTGAGAAGAACAAATGTCCTTTTTTGGTACAGAAAAGGCATTTTGAGAATTTGCCTGATGAGATCAAGTTTTTTGTTGTTGTTGTTTTTTCTTCTTCTTTTTTTTTTTTTTTACCACAGTGACATAATTGCCAGTTTTAGCAACACTTATGAAAAATTATTTGTGTGCATTGCCTTGATATTTGTAATAGTTCTGTATTAATGTTATCTTTTGTAGGAAAGAAGGCTATTTGTCAAGATGTTACAGCTAAGCAGATAAAGGAATGCTGTGTGAATCTCAGCCTGATGATATTTTAAAATTCATTTCTTTTTAAAAAGTATTTGTTTATTTTCATATGTATGTGTGTGCTCTTGAGTGAGTTCATGTGTACCATATGCCTATAATAGCTCACTGTGGTCAGAAGAGGGCATTGGGTGCCATGGAACTGGAATTACGCCTGTTTGTAAGCTACTATGTAGGTACAAGGAATCAAACCTAGGTCCCCTGCAAGAGAATTCAGTGGTCTTAACCACTGCATTGTCTTGTTAGAACCTACTAACGCCCTTACAATTACATTATACTTCTGGATCAAAAATTTTTCTTAGCTCCCTGGGTGTGCTGTGTTCTATCACCCAAGTGGATTCATAAATTAAGTGTTCTCCGACTTTGTACTTGTGCTCACTGTTAACAGGAGACAGCAGCTTTATTTTGAATCTCACCTACTCCTTCTCTGTTGCAGCCCAGGGATGTTATGTCTATCATTTGTAATTATAAGGTTTGTAAAAGAATGAGCAATATTTGGTAAACACTCAGATAAACAGAAGAAGACTTCTGTTAGTAGGTAACATGATCTAGAGAGTTAGAACATGGGAAGAATGTTGAATGAGACATGTCACTTATTATCATGTTTATAGTCTATCTACATGGTTTAAGAAATTATCTTTGAAGAGGTATATGGGAAAGAGAGAGTGTGAGATTGCATCTGTGCCATGGAGATATTCGAACTTACAGCACAATTCCTGTACTTATCAGATAGAGTGGAATTCAGATTGAAGTGGCATATTCATGATGTCATCAAATTTTCATAGCAATTTCAGAGTTGAGTATGCATTCACTGACAAGTGAAACAAATAGTTTTATTTCATCTGATTTATTCCTCAAAACTTTTATTCACAGATCTGCTTTGCTCTGGCTCTGCCTAGTCTAACAATTATAATTCACATTCCATCATATTTACAAAATATTCTCAAACATTCATTGTGGGTACTTTGACTTTTGGGATGCCTAAGCTTGGACTGAAGGCTGCCAATCTTGCCCCTGCTTTCCCTTCTATTAAGCTCTGTAATGTCCACCTTTATCCAATGTAGTCCAAGTAAGTCATTTGTGATTCATACTAGTATAACAATATATATTGTTGGTCAATGTATACAATATACTTCAAAGAAATTGTCTTAGAACTATGAATGTATGTCCCGTCTCATCATAACACAATTACATATTAGCTTTCATTTGATGACATTTAGTTTGTCACAGCACACATTTAGAGTGATTTATTTGAAACCTAAAAAAGTTCAAATTCACATATACATGTATTTTCCCCAATTTTAGCCTAACATGAGAATTTGACATGCAAACATATGCTGTGGCTTCCATGTGTTCTCATACACAAAAACAAATATCCAAATAAATATTCATCACTGTGATCCCATCACAGGGGTGCCAATTTATTTCAATTTATTTTTTATTGTTTTTCACAAATGCATTCTTATTCACTATACAGTTGGATATCCTCTTTTGTCACAGCATGAATATGTCTGCAACCCACCAAATGGTTACAAACCATCATTCTACTTACATATTTAACTAACAAGCACAGTCTCCTTCAGATGGGAAACTTCAACAATCAAATAAAAATAATTCATCTATATCCATCAGTTTCAAAAATGTAAGTTTAAAAATTAATGGGATATAATGAAAATGCTGTGTCATAATTTATTTAATAAAATTTCAGGAATCCTTTTGTGAAGTGCAGATATTTTTAAATAATAAATGGGAGCATTCATTGATGTTTCTTCTAAGTTTGAGTCTACTATTAATAGTGTTTCCGTTTTCAAAGTGAGATGTTAATGTAAAAAAGAGACTGCCTGGGGCTAGAGAGATGGCACAGCAGTTAGGAACTCAGGGTGCTCTTCTAGGTACCTCGGAGGCACCTGAAACTCCAGCTCCTGGGGGGTCTTACATCCTCTTCTGGCCTCCACAGGCAGTCATACTTACATGACAGACACATGTAGACATACACAAACAAACAATTCTACACAGAGGAGAGACTTTTACAGACTATGTATCTCCTAGTCCGCAATTGTCAGAGAATAATGGAAACCACTCAGTCCCCATTGTTTCAATAGATTTATTATATTAGTGAGAACATGATATATTATCATGCCTTTATATATGTATACAGATATCTGGTATATATTAAAATGATCCACTGCCCTGACTGTAACTTACTGATGTCCTCCACTCAACATTATTATTAACTACTCATTTGTTTCAGTGTATCTGAATTCTAACACAGTGTCAAAGCCGTTGTCACGTATCTTATGATGTAGTAACTCTACAGAATTGGTCACTGATAGGTAGTGAACATAATAATAAAAAAAACATATACCACAACTAATCTCTGTATATTTTAGTAATGTGAGTAAAAATAAAACCAGGTAATGAAACTGAAAGACATACATGTGAAGGTTTTATCTTAGATAAAATGGCCAAATGGTGAAGATTAGAATATATGAATGTTGGTAAATTATGTTGAAGGAAAAAGTATAATCTCCCATTAAAAAAGATCCAAGCACACTTTATTCAAGAAGTAAGAGCGTAATCTGGGCCTGGCACAGACAACTGAAAGAGTGGAGGATGAACGCAAAGGCAAGCTGATAAACTAAGCTATGTGGACTTGAAGTTAAGAATAAAGACCAAGTATGAAACTGGAGTTTCTAAAGTTAAGATCAAGTTTAATGTACTCATTTTTAAATGTATCTTAATTGAAATATATTGACAAATATGTATTTGCAAATATTGTGCATCTACATTGGAAACTAGATATATGCACCTATATTTATAGTTAAATATTTACTGCCCCTATCTAACAATTAAAATTTTAAATCAATTTATTTAAGGAAAGGCAATAACCTTTGATGCTGAAGTGAGAATAAAATTTAAAATATATACAACACATATCAGTCAATAAAGATATGAAATATATGAAAAATAAAGTCTGCAAAGTAGTATATATAATTCAAATAAATGTTAAAAATAGCAAATGAGAAGGCATTAAAGTGATTGAAATCAGATACAATGAGTGTATCAGTGAATGTATAGCTACTGAGGAAAGAATTCACACTTCCACATTACCTTCAGCTTGAAAACAAAACAATTTCCTTCAGATTTCCCTTATAACTTTCAATAAATGATGATAATTACATCTAGAAGTGATTTGTTTCGATAAGTATTCTTATAAATTATAGCAACTAATTTTTAGTGAATTAGGCTTATTGGGATACTGCTGAGTTAGAAGGGGTATGTTTTCTATTGAAATTTTCTTACTAAGTTAATGACTTCATGTGCAGCTAAGATAACAACTGGCAGGATTGGTCATATAATCCAGATGGTTTCCTATGAGAATAAAGCATAGTTTCACCCTTTCTTGATTCAGAACCTTTGGGGTTGAGAAATTATGTGCATACTGCTATTGAGGGGGGGCATTTTTGTGCTCTGAGTCCAGATTCAAATGGGAACCATGATATGTGTTTTATACTTGAGGTTCACAATTACTCAGTGAGCAGCTACATCAATGGATAATTAATTGCATAAGCAAGATTATTAAAATTTACAGAAGATATAGGTGTGTTACACCAGACTAGCATAAGAATCTAGCTTTGGATTCCCAGTACCTCTGTGGAAAACTTTGACCACCATGTTGCCCTCACCTGTAATGGCAGCTGTGTGATGGTGGAGACAAGGTAGCCTAGGGATCACTGGTAACATAGCATTATAAAACTGATGATCTTAGGTTGAGAAAGGCATCTTTCATTTATCTATGACCTCTACATTTACACACCTGCATGCATACTCTCCAAACATGTACACACACACACACACACACACAGAGAGAGAGAGAGAGAGAGAGAGAGAGAGAGAGAGAGAAATACAGACAGACAGACAGACAGACAGACAGACAGATAGACAGACAGAGTACACATCACACAATTGGTCCATCTTCAAACAGGTTCGCCAGAGTTACAAACATGCTACTTTATCCAGCTTTATTTGACTGTCTGAGGATTTGGACTTGGGTGTCACTCTCTGGTTCTAAGTACTTTGTGCACTGAGCCATCCATCCTTCCAGCCACATTTCACTATCTTAAACTGTATGGTCTCTGATTCTTTTCTACCCTATTTTATATTTTTAAGTGAAAAAATTAGCATCTTTAAAACTGTACCTAGCATCTTTTTTGTATAACTACACATACATTTCTGTCATCTTTAGCACAAAATAACTGAGCTGAATTCTTTTTATTCTGCATGTCCTTTCATTAGAAAGAAAAAAGAATTTTTCGGGTGGGGAACTGGGTCATTTCTCCATCAAATCCTGGGTCCACTCCTATTCGAGAGTGATGTTTTCCTCATCTTACGTGGAGTTGTTCTCTTTCCTTGGTGTGCTTTTTACCTCTTTGTTCATGTGATACATATCTATGTGGTTAGAATATTTATGCTCCAAGAACACTACTGAACCCATATGGGCTGCTTTAGCTAGAACAGTTATTTAGGAGTTATAGTGTTAATCTAAGAAACAACAACAAAAATATTAAAAACTAAACAAACAAACAAACAAAAAAACAAACTAAAGCCTAGAAAAAATACATACCACATAAGTATTTAAAATTGGCAAAATATAAACTTTACCCATTGTCCACACCATAAAAAATAATTCCCCATTTTAAAGCTCTTTGAAACAATATAAGGAAGCAGGAGGACGTTAGCACAACCAGATGTGGTAAGAAATCTGTGTGTGCACACACTGGAATTTATAAAAGTGAAATGAGGTTTATAAACTGAATGCTAAAAAATGGAGAACCCAAAAGTTTATTATTTTTCTCTTAAAGTGATAGAATATCTCAACCCACTGTTGCTGTAGGGAGAAAGGGTTTATTTTGGCTTACAATTAGAGAGGAGAAGCAGTCAGTTATGATGTGGAACACTTGACAACAAGAGGGCAAAACCACCCTCTTGGCCAGGAAGCAGAGAGAGTACATGAACTAGGGCCAGGCTATACATACACCACAAGCCCAGGCCCAGGGATGAACTTTAAGGTTTAGCCTTAATGGTTCTAAACCTCCTAATCAATACCACCAGCTAGGGAACAAGGATTTAAACACAGGAGGTCATTAGGCGAGGCTCATTTTAACATCTCAATGAGTTGATAACAGGAAATTGTAGTTACTAATTTACATAAATGATATTGATTGGCAAGTTGAGCACATCTCTGTCCCTTCAGAATATAGAAATTCCAGATGCCTAACACCATGTGTACTATATACCAAGTGTCTAATAGCCGTTGAGTAGTAACATAATTGAAAAAGCATTCTCCTAGGAGTATGAAAGTGCTTTGAAAATAAAACAGACAGACAAAGATCACAGATTACAGAGATAAAGGCAAAGATTAAAGTCACTAGTAGGTTGTTGGATAAAGAAGAATGTTTGCATAAAGTCATCAGAACACTCAGACATATGAAAACATGCAGATTCTGTCTTTGATTCAGGCACAGGTAGGGCTGGACTCTGAGACATTGCATGGTGCCAAATAGATGCCCTTTCCCTTTTATCTTGGTGTATAAATACTGTGAATTATTCAGGAAGATGCTGCAGAGTCTCAAATGCATTGTTATTATGGTGCTTTATTGTGTAAATATTTAAACATTGATTTTTTTAAAGTCGCCTTGTGTATATTTTGATGGTATTTTGATAAAAATCTTTACAGTAAGTGGCAAGTTAGTTTTAGCTGGCAGCAAAACCAGAACTCCAAGAGAAATGTAAATTGGTGTCACTTCTCACTTTTAAGATATTTGAAAATTAGAAATTTATAAATGTATAATAACAATGGGTCACAGTCATGCTTACTTTGCCATTGCAGGGCTATGTTGATTCAAATATAAGAAACAGTTTAAGGTGATATTGGTAACAAGCTGCTGACCTAAATTCTGTACTTAACCTGTTCATGGATTATGACTTTTTCTCAGTTTGAAGCTGGCGTGCAAGTAGCATTCACTTTTTCATACTGTGAGCATGGAAACATGTGGCTATTTAGGCGAGAACTCATGTCATGAAGTCACATTATTCATTCACGAAGAAGAACATGCACTGAGGTCTTACTTCCAAATATGTTTATTAGGGGACAGTTTTCAAAACTAAAAATTAAAAAAAAATACACTGGCTTTGGTGACATTATGAAGTTGGTGTGATAAGCAGCTGTCACAGTTCTAAGACAGTGGCACTTGCAGGTGAAAAAAGAAGAGATTCGAAAATGCCTCATCTACAGCACCGCAGCCTCTGTCTCTGCAGACTAATGGGGAGAGACAGAGCCAGTGCTTCAGCAAGCTCGTCTTCTACATCTCACTAGAAGGTCAGTGGAACTTAGCCACTTAGGCTTCAACCCTGGGTGAAAGTGATGCAGAGTTCATTAACACATATTTAATGTATCATCTGTATACTAGTATTCTAAATAAATATTTCAAACAACAGACTTCAGTAGAGTTATTTTGAGGTGTGTACATTTTGTTTATTACTTCAGTCTATGTCTCCCTTTTAGTTTTATAATTGTACACACTCACACACACACACACACACACACAAACGTGTGTGTGTGTGTGTGTGTGTGTGTGTGTGTGTGTGAATGATCTCCGTGAAGGTTTCAGAGACTCCTCAGCAGTTAATAGTACATACAACTCTTGGAAATGGTCTACTTTCAAATCCCAGTACCCATATACATCAACTTACAAACACTTAGAATTCCAACTACAGAAATTCTGATGCCATCTTCTTTGCAAGAGAGGAACTTGTTTTTAACCACAGCTTTCACTGTGGAAAATTTTGATGAATTTTTTTTTTCAGAATTGCCATTGCCTTGAAAAAATATTATAGAAAGTGGAATTTTGTCTGTCCCAGAGAAATACCTTTGTGCACATTTGAGTTTATCTGCAAAACATCTAATATAATAGCTTAAGATAATTTTCTTACTCTCCAATCGAGTCTATTCCCTCCCTTTGGCTTATCAATATTCATAAAACAATATCACCAGCATGCAGACACAGGGAAATAATTCAGTCTTTGTTAATCTTAACTTTAGAATTTTTTGTGAAGATAAAGTTTATATCATTAAAGCACTTACCAAATGGTTATATGAGCATTCCAGTATAACCATAGACTCATTGCCACAAAGAAACCCCCTAACCTTTGTGTGAGCCAATTGAACAAATATTTTACAATAATGCTGTACATTTATTCTGGTTTTGTACCAAGTTAACACTAAAAATATACATATATTTGAAGTGTGGTAGATTTTTGCTAAACTATCTCAAGGCAGCAGTAAACATGAAAAAAATAAAAGGCATTTTGAAGCAAAGGTTTTGTTTAAAAACATAAACCCATACTAGTGGCATTGTGGAGAGAACTACAATGTGTTAGTTACTTTGGGCATCCCCCCAAAATACAAGATATCCAATGTGACATAGAAGGGTACTTGTCTACGTTAATAAAGACACTCATTTTGCAGCAAGAGAGGCTAGTGACTAATTGTATTCTGCTGTTGTTTGCTAATAATCACAACATACATGTCCATAATTCATCACAGATATTTTAAGAAACAGGTAGAAGGATATGTACTAAAATAAGAACAACAAACTTTTCCATTCTTAGTAGGATTTAAATTATCTGGTTAAAATCAGTTACACTAAAACTAGCAACCTCTAACCCTATCTACAAACTTCTAGTTACTAGTTTGGGAAACATTGAGGTACACCTCAATGTCCTTAGGGTTTAGATTTACTTTTGTTAATTTCTTTAGGCATAGAAATTGAGACTTAAAACATCATATGAGCTACCTAAAATTACTATTATTGTACCATGTGACCTTTCCAAAGAACTTAAGATATTACTCAACTAAGAGATATTCTAAAAGTTTGATCATTCCTTCAAGGCGATTCCACTTGAGTAACAAAATTTTTAATGAATTTTCACAGTTTACAGAACTATGTGTAAATTTTCATCACTTCTATGAATATTCATGGTTAATGGTCATGAATGTTCATTTTAATGCTTAAATAAAGGCCATTAACTAAATAGATATTGTTGAATATTAATCTTCCACAACAATCTATTTCCCTGGGTGGAGTAATAAAAATGTTAAAAAAAACTTTAATTGCTTTTTTAAAAAATTTGTATTTGTATGAATTGAAAATTAATAACAGTATTAAAGTGGTCTTTCTATTATCAATGAGTAATACTTCAGGATTTGTTAAATTTCTGTGTAATTACTTACTTCAATTAACCTGAATAACAAACCCCTCTAAAACTTAGGAAAATTCAAACATCAATTTATGATTTTTTTTACTGGTTCTGTGAGTTAGTGGGCACTGTCTATATTCCCCATTTGGCAATGCTCTGGTGATGGGCTCTACCCATCATATCAACAGAGGGCTGGATTAGCTGGGGCAGTGGGGACATCTAAACCTCTCTTCTCCCAAATGGTTCCATCAGGTATGTCCTATCCTGGCAAAAATATCCCTGAAAGCAATCCAGCAGGCACTTATGTGTACTGATAGAGGCTAGTGACTAATTGTATTCTGCTGTTGTTTGCTAATAATCACAACATACATGTCTATAATTCATCACAGATATTTCAAGGAGCAGGCAGAAGAATATGTACTAAAATAAGAACAACAAACTTTTATCCCTGCCTCTATCAGTTTCTACTGACATCTGGTTCCTGGATTAAACTTTGATTCGGTATAAGAAGAGTGATTATTTTCTAAGCCTGACAATGTTATTAGCCAATATACTACACTTTACGTTTTGGTATATATTACTTATATATCCTGAATATGGTATCCCCTCCTCCTACTTCTCCCATTCCCCCACCCCAATCTAGATTCACACCATGTAGTGCATTGGCCCGATGTTCCTTCTATTCTAATGGTAATACTGATTCCTCAAAACCTGGTTGCGTCAAACACAAGAAAGTCTCAATGTAGACCCAAGTAATGCTATGTGAACTTGTTCCCAAATTATTTCTGATTGATAAATAATGATACAAAAAGCCAATATCTAAGCAGAAAGCAGGTGGGGTTTAGGGTTGCAAGGTTTAAGGTTCAGAGAGAAACCAGAATGGGGAGAAGAGGGAATGGAGGAGAATGTGCCATGGGTTAGGTAAGTCATGAAAACATGGTCCTGAGGGTTGGTCAACTGGAGTTAAGAGAAGCCCAGAAAAAACACAGTAAGTAATTACTTGGGATTATAGAAACGTAGAAAAGTAAATTCTAATAGCATAGTGGGTAGACAGCTTTCCAGCACTCTTATGCTATTTAAGGCTGTAAATAAGAAAAATTGTATGTCTTTTATCTTGGAACTGAATGATCAAGGTTTGGTAGAAATTGTAGAATGGGATTAAATTATTGTGGTCTCACATCAGAAAATAAACAGGGTGCCAGGTGTGGTGGTGCACGCCTTTAATCCCAGCACTTGGGAGGCAGAGGCAGGTGGATTTCTGAGTTCAAGGCCAGCCTGGTCTACAAAGTGACTTCCAGGACAGCCAGGACTGCACAGAGAAACCCTGTCTCAAAAAAACCAAAATAATAATAATAATAATAATAATAATAATAATAATAATAATAAAAAATAAACAGAATTCTAAGGGATAATGTTAAAACAAGATAAAACAAAAATAATCAAACTGGATTAGGACAAAACAAGCAAGCCAAAGAAAAAGAGCCAAATAAAAAGCACAAGAAACACACATCAGGACACATATGTTTGTGAGTCCCATAAAAACAAAAACAAAAAAACCCAAGCAAACAAGAAGCCATAATGTTTATGAAAAGCACCTATAAGGAAAAGAAAAAGAAAGAAAGAAAGAAAGAAAGAAAGAAAGAAAGAAAGAAAGAAAGAAAGAAAGAGAGAAAGGGAAGGGAGGGGAAGGGAAGGGAAGGGAGGGAAGGGGAGGGGAGGGGAAGGGAAGGGAAGNGGAGAGGAGAGGAGAGGAGAGGAGAGGAGAGGAGAGAAGAGAAAAGGTTCACTATATCAACATTATCAGACAAAAAAACCTGCAAATATATTGTGTTGGCCATCTGCTGGGCATGAGTTATTTGTGTTTCTCCCTTGGAGAAAACTAAGTGTTCATTTGCAAGTAGCTACTGTTTGGAGATAGCAGTGAAGTTGTGTGTGTGTCCACTTCTTTTAGCTCTAGGACCCCAACTGATGCAGACTAGGGCAGCCCTGTAAATACTACTAGTTCCTGTGAGTCAATAAAAGTAATCCTGGGTTAAGAAGAACTTGCTTCCTCCAGCCCCCTCTGATTCTTACATGGTTTCATCCTTCTTTTCCATGGGATTCTCTGAACCACGAGGGAAGAGATTTTAGAGACATCCCATTGAGGGTTGAATGTTCCAAGGTCTTTCACTCTGCATATTTTCCAGTTTTGAGTCTCTTTGTTTGTTCCAATTAGTTGCAGAAGGATGCTTCTCTGATGGTGGCTGATCTAGGCACTAATGTTTAAGTATAGCAGAATGTCCATAGAATTATCTTATTGCTACATTCCTTTAGCAGAACAGTAACATTGGGTTTTACCCTACATCCATGGGCTATCTAATCTCAGTTTCCTAGCCACCCGGTCAACACTGAGTATGGTTTCAAGCTCATGGAGTAAGCTTTAACTCAAATCAGGTATTGATTGATTTCTTCCACAAATTTTGTGCCACTGTTATATTAGTGTACTCTGCAGGCAGGTCACCATTGAAGATGCAACTGTTTATAGCTGAGCTGGCGTTTACACTTATCCTTTGGTGCGTATGCAGAGTCCCTTCCAGTACCATCAACACTAACCTTTAGAGATGAAGGTTTTAGATGGGCATCAGCTTGACTTCTGTCCTAGATAGTGAGCTGAGGAGTACTGTCTTCAGCAATGGAGCTTTGTCATCAGTTTGTGGAGAGGAACCAATAGCCTTGGCAACTACCTGGGTTGTGTGAATGCTAAGAGTGCTTCACAAGCCTCGCAGATTTCTTATTGTAAAATATGGTGTGCCCTTTGGAACCTCTAAACAAACTCAGCATTCAAATAAGAAATCTGGAAAACGTGTTAAGAACGGTTAGCATTTTATCATTTAAAATGCGAAGAAGGTTATCACCCAAGTTTAAAAGTCAAATTACACATAAAGTAGATGTCTAAGGTCAGTGACAGGGATGCTTAATCATCAATTTTGCCCTATGCCTTTCACTTATTGGCAGGACTCAATAGATTTTAAGAGGAATATACAACCTTATGTTAATTCATTTAAACCAAATTTTAAAACTTGCCAACATTTTCTTTAAAAAAAATACTCTTATAGGGTTATTCCCTACTCTCAGGGCAAAAGCAATTACTGAAGAGAGTGAACCATGTTATATTAATTATTAAAATGGAGAGTTGCTTTAAAGATATTTGAAATCTGAAATGATAGATTTTTTTCATATTTAAACCACTAAAATAATTGAATCTGTGATAGTAATTACTTTATTAGTGATTAAATTTTTGAAGGTCCCCAGTTGAGTGGACATAGAATGATTTTCAAAATATAGACATATGGGGCTGGCAATGCTGCTTATTGGACAAAGGTATCTGCTGCCAAGCCTGAGGACCAGAGTTTAATTCCAGAAGTAATATGGCAGAAAGAAGAACAACCATTCTTCATCATCGACCTCTAATACAAAGGAAGATTTATTTTCAGGTTTGAAAGCAAGGAAGTCAGGAGCCTAATAATTGTATATTTAACTTAATAATGTGCCAAGGAACAGCCTTGGATTGAAGAGGGGTTCCTGAGATGTTTGGGAACTGTGAAAAGAAATAACTTGAATTCAGATTGTGTGTCCAAACTGTCAGCCTTAGTTCTGCTGAGATGGCTTTCTAGGCTCTTTCCCCCCACCCCCTCTGTGTGTGTGTGTGTGTGTGTGTGTGTGTGTGTGTGTGTGTGTGTGTGTATTCTGCTCTTCTCTAGACAGCTTTTTCTTGCTAGTCTAAAAACCCTATGGTCAAGACAGCTCTCTCTGCTAGTAGAAAGTATAATTGGATAGTTCGTGGGTTTTCTGACCAAAGTCAGGAAAGCTGCTAAAAATAATTATTGAATCTTTCAACCAAGTCTGAAATCCTGTTAGAAGAAATATTTTTAACAGGTATTTTTGCTGTCCAGACAGACCAGCAAAGAGATACTATCCTATCCTGCTAGCATATTTCATGCAGACCAAAAGCCTAGTTTTTTATTTACATATCAATATAGTCATTTGCTTCAGGTTTCCTTTTGATTAGCTTATGACCCTGACCCCAGCCCTTTAATTCTTAGGAGACAGCAAGCATACATTTCTTTTAACATTGCAAAAGAATTCAGAGATCTGCCTGCCTTTATTAATCAGAAAATAAGGTATTAGATATGACCCTGTCCTGAAATTACCATTTGCACCATGCCTGGACCTGGACTCTGTGTGTCCCAGGCTGCCCTTGAACTCAGAAATCTGTCTGTCTTTGTATCTCCCTCCTTTTGTATCTTTCTGACAAGATGGTTCATAGTGTAGCTGCCTCTGTTCGTTAGATTCATTAAGCCCATCATAATTCATATTACATTCATATATTTTTGCATAGTTGAGAAATTATATATTTTCAAACTCATGTATTTAGAGTCCTTTTCCACAGTCTTACAAGCTGTCCTGAAGGTCTTAGCATTTACCATTTTGCTGAGACATAGCCACAGGCTCAACTCCTGGACTCATGCTGTTTCTAATTGTCATGGAGTCATTAAAGTTAACATTAACAATCCTAAAAAGGAAAGAGTCCTTCACTGCTAGTACAGGTTCCCAAAAATGTGTTTATTGTTACACAAGCAAGCCTTATGCCTACAGCAGCCATCAACACTCAAGGAGGCTCATACCCAGGGCTCTGTCCCAGGGGCAGGAATCATATCACTCTGTCCCCACCAAGGCCATTCTTGGCTCAGTAGTAATTTGACAAATAGTTTATCTTAAAATATATATTTCTCTGAAATGAGTGGTATTCTATGCTGCCTTATTTGAGCTTGAAAGTCTGTATTTTATTTTTATATTTAGTAGAGATAACAAGTAGCTTTCATAGTATCCAATGAGTGATTGAATATTCATAACTGATAATGTATGGCAAGTTGTACGTTGCTTTTTTACAATTGATAGAATTAAAGTTTGTAATCTCAAGAAATATTCCTAGACTCTTAAACTGAATATTCTAATAAAAGCAATTCAATCATGGACCCAGTTAAGTCAGCTCCTCAAGTGTATATCTGGCAACATGACAGGTCTATTGGTGTAAAGATGAAGGAAGCCAGGCAAGCCTATGTTCAGTGAAAAAGGAAGACTTTCAGTTCTTTCCAGAGGTTTTTTAAGTTGTTCGGTCATGGTAGCATGTGAGCTAAGAAAAGCTCACATGAGTTCTGATAGCATGGGATCCTTGTCTTTTAGGGTGGAAAACAGTCCATTAGGATTCAGAGTTGATCTAGATGTGTTCTTCTCTAGGGATTGTCAACATCTATTGCAAAGAAACTCTGCTAAATATTTTAGCAAAATTCTGCCTCAAGTTCTCTAAACTCCCAAGAAAGTAAAAAGTAAACAAACAAGTGTAATTCAATCTTTTACTGTGAAGACTAGGTAGAGCTCAGTTGTACAAATCCATCAACTGTGCAAGGGTAAGAGGTCAGGAAGCTTACCACTTACATTTTACCCTTTTCTGCTATTTTAAATGTTTACTCAGGAAAGAAAAATCAAACTAGGCTTCTTGGAACAAAAAAATTACCAAATTGTATGGGTCCATAAATCTGTTTCCACTAAAACATAATTTTAAACCTAACTCTTGGAAATCACCAAGGGCTGTGTCTTTCAGAGTGTTATTATTGATGTTATTATATGAAATTATATCATAGTAAATTTAGCCATTGAAATTAGCAACTAGCAACTTGATAACCAAAATTGTAATGGATCCAAAATCATGTATTCTGTGTGTGTGTGTGTGTGTGTGTGTGTGTGTGTGTGTATGTGTGTGTGTGTGTATGTATGTTTAAAATGGCAACCACACCCTCCAAAACTAGCAGAGCATAAGAAGGTTATGTATTGGATCAAAAAGGCTCATGTCAGCTGAGGCATTGTGTGAAAAAGAAGGTGCCAGTAGTATGAGTGGTAGTAGACAAAAAGTTGAACCTTGTAAGCCATGCCATAATTGACAAAGTTACACTGAGAACATGCGTGAGCTGCTACACTGATTTTCACAGAAGGCTCAGTTCTGGGATTTGGTCTGACTGCAGATTTCTAGAGGGAAACTCACTGTCAGTGCTTGGTGTAAAAGCAGAAGGCAATGGCTATTATTTGAAGGAATGACTGTAAAGAAGATGAATGGAAGCACCCATTTGTGAATGGTTAAAAATATGAAATTCATTAAAGTTGGAAAATAATTGTGGTGGGTGAGAAAAATTGCTTTATCAGATACTTGATTGAAATGTTGGAATGAAACTAGATATCGTTGTTGTTAGTTATAAACTGAAAAAATAAATGGGGCTTCTGGTGTATGTCATACAGCATATCAAGCCCCTCCTCACAGCTCCTCCAAAGAGGCAGTCTGTAATTCTATACACACAGGTTAGACAACTCTACCCTAATTTTCCCAACTACAGGGACTCCAGCAAGCCTAGCAACCATGGGCTCTGTGTCACCCAATAGGAACTCCATCCTGCAGTCTGTGTCTGCACCCACCGTAGTCGTGAAACAGTATGCCATGCTCCCACCCACAGCTCTGCCTGCCTTCTAGGAGTCCTACTCAAACACAAGGCACACAGCTCCACCTTCCTCCAGAAAGACCTATACCAATCCAGGACACTCAAGCCAAGCAACACCAGAGACAACTAGATAGTGAAAGGCAAGTGCAAGAAAATAATCAAAAGAAGCCAATACAATATGGCACCATCAAAACCCAGCTTTTCTATTACAGTAAGCCCTGGATACACTAACACAGCTGAAGAGCAAGACTGTGAACCTTAAATCCCATCTCATGAAGGTGATAGAAACCTTTGAAGAGAAAACAAATAAATCTCTTAGAAAAATACAGGAAAACACAATCAAACAGGTAAAAGCCCTTAAAGAGGAAACAAAAAAGTCCATTAGAGAAATACAAGAAAAGACAATCAGGGAAAGAAAATAAATAAAACAATCTAAGACCTAAGAATGGAATTTGAAGCAATGAAAAAAACATAAATGGAGGGAAGACCAGAGATGGAAACCCTAAGAAAGAGAACAAGAACTACAGACACGAGCATCACCAAGAGAATGCAAGGGATAGAAGAGAGAACCTTAGGCATAGAAGATGCCATTAGAAGGAATAAATGCATCAACCATACACCAATCAAACAAAATACCAAATGCAAAAAAAAATTGCAACTCAAAATATCCAGGAAATTTGGGACACACTGAAAGGGCCAACCTTAGAATAATAGGAAAAAGAAAGGGTAGAGATTCCCAGTTCAATGGGCAAGAAAACATCTTCAACAACATCATACAGAAAACCTTCCCAACCTGAAGAAAAAGATGTCTATAAATGTATAAAAAGTTTAAAGAATACCAAATGGATTGGGATAGAAAAGAAAATTCCCCCACCAAAAAATAATCAAAACACTAAATGTGCATGGCAAAAAAGAATATCAGTAGCTGCAAGGGAAAATGCCAATAAACATATAAAGGCAGACCTATCTGAATAAAACCTGAGTTCTCAATAGACTCTAAAAGCCAGAAGATCCTGAACAGATGTCTTACAGATCCTAAGAGACCACAGATGTCACCCAGAGCACTATACCCAACAAAACTCTAAAACACCATAGATGGAGAAAACAAGGTGGCCCATGACAAAATAAATTTTAAACACTACAGAGGATTCTAAAATAAAAAATTCTGAACTAAGGAGGTTAACTATGCCCAAGAAAACACAATAAATTAATCATACCACACAAAAGGGCAAACACAAAATTCATACATATACACAGTAAACCTCCAACATCAAAATAACAGGAACCAACAATCATTGACTGTCAGTGTCTTTCAACATCTACAGGCTCAATTTACCAATAAAAAGACACAGAGTAACAGAAAGAACACATAAACAAGATGCATCATTCTGCTGCATAAAAGAAACAAACTTCAGCAACAAAGATAAATGGTACCTCAGCATAAAGGGCTGGATAAAGTTGTTCCAAGCCAAAGGACCAAGAAGCAAGCTGGAGTAGCCACTGTAGTATCTAATAAAATAGACTTTCAACAAAAAGTTATCAAAAGAGATGAGGAAGGACACTTCATTCTCATCAAAGGAAAAAGCTGCCAAAATGACTTTGCAATTATGAACATCTATACCCCAAATGCAAGGGCACCCACCTTTATCAAAGAAATTTTACTAAAGCTCAAATCACATACTGATCCCCACATAATAATAGTGGGGACTTCAACACCAGACTTCACACCAATGCACACATCATGGAAACAGAAAAGAAACAAAGAAGCAATGAAACTAATAGATGTTATGAACCAAATACACTCAACAGATATCTATAAAACCATTTACCCCAAAGCAAAAGAACATTCCTTCTTCTCAGCACCTCATAGAAGTTTCTCCAAAACTGGCCATTTAATTGGGCACAAAGCAAGCCTAAACAAATGCAAGAATATTGAAATAACTCCTTGCATCCTATCAGATCATCAAGTATTAAGGCTTGACTTCAACAACAACAGAAACAGCAGAAATAACAGAAAGCCCATATAGTGACAGAAACTGAACAACTCTCTACTCAATGATAATTTGATCAGGGAATGAATAAAGAAATTAAAGATTTTCTTGAATACATGAAAATTAAGGCACAACATATCCAAACATATAAGACATAGTAATGGAAGCATTCTAAGAGAAAAATTCATAGTACTAAGTGCCCTCATAAAGAAATTGAAGAGAGCTCATACTAACAACTTGTCAGCATACCTGAAAGCTCTAGAACCAAAAGAAGCAAACTCACCAGAGAGAAGTCTATGGCAGGAACCAGTCAAACTCAGGGTTGAAAGCAATCAATTAAAGACAAGAGAACAATACAAAGAATCAACAAAACCAAGAACTAGTTCTTTGAGAAAATTAACAGGATTACAAAACCTTAGCTAAACTAAAGAAAAGGCAGAGAGACAGTATTCACATTAACAAAATCAGAAATGAAATGGAAACATAACAGATACTGAGAAAAATAATAACTAAAAAAGTAAAAATCACTAGGTCTTACTTCAATAACCTGTACTCCACATAACAGAAACATCCCAACTAAATGGTTGAATTTATAGACATACCAAACTTAAATTAGGGTCAGGTAAACTGTCTAAATAGTCCCACAAACCACTATGGAAATAGAAGCAATAAATAAAAGTGATCCAACCCCAAAAATCCCAGGAGCAAATGGTTTTAGTACAGACTTCTACCAGATTTTCAAAGAAGAGCTAATACAATATTCCTCAAATTATTCCACACCCACACAAAAAGGAACACTACCTAATTCATTCTATGTGGCCACAGTTACCCTGATACACAAAACACAAAGATCTAACAAAGAAAGAGAACTTAGACCAATTTAACTTATGAACAAGGGCACAAAAATTCTCCATAAAACTCATGCAAGCGCAATGCAAGAACACACCAAAAACATCACTTACAAGGATCAAGTAGGCTTCATCCCAGGGATTCAGGGTGGTTCATTATGTGAAAATCCATCAGTGTAATCTACTATAAAAACAAAATCACATGACTATTTCATTAGATGCTGAAAAAGCCTTTGACAGAATTCAACACTCCTTCATGTTAAGTCTTAGATCAGGGATTCAAGGTACATGCCTAAACATAATAAAAGAAATATACAACAAGCCAATAGCCAATATTAAATTAAGTGGAGAAAAACTTGAAGCAATCACACTAAAACCATGGACAAGACTGCCCACTCTCTCCCTGTCTATTCAACATGATACTTGAAGTTCTAGCGAGAACAATAAGAAAACAAAAAGAGATTTAGGGAGATAAATTGAGAAAGAAGAAGTCAAGGTATCACTATTCGTGGATGATATGATAGTATACATAAGCAATTCCGCACATTCTACCAGAGAACTCATTTGCTGATAAGCAGCGTCAATAAAGTGACTATATATAAAATTAACTCAAATGAATCAGTTCTGCTCCTTTACAAAAATGACAAACTGACAGAGAAAGAAATTATAGAAGCAACACCCTTCACAATAGTCATGAATTATATAAAATATCTTGATTTAACTCTAGCCAAGCAAGTAAAAGATTTGTGTGACAAGAACTTCAAGTCTCTGAAGTAAAAAAATTGAAGAAGATATCAAAAGGTGGAAAGATTATCCTTGTTCATGGATCTGTAGGACTAAATTAGTGAAAATGGCCATTTTAGAAAAAGAAATCAACAGATTTAATGCAATCCTCATCAAAATTTCAACACATACCCCAAGGACAAATGCTCCACTAAGTTCCTAGCAGCTTTATTCATAATACACAGAAACTGGAAACAACCTAGATGTTCCTCAAATGAAGAATGGATACAGAAAATGTGGTTCATTTACATGATGGAATTCGTTTACGTGATGAATTACTATTCAGCTATTAAAAATGAGAACATCATGAATTTTGCAGGCAAAGGGTTAGAATTAGAAAATATCATCCTGAGTAAGGTAACCCAGACCCAAAAGGACAGGCATGGTATGTACTTGCTGATAAGTAGTTATTAGTCACGAATTATGGAATACCTATGATAAACCCCACCAGCTCAGAAAGGAAGGCCCAACAAAGGCTACTTAACACACACTTAGAAGGGGAAACAAAATGGTCATATGAGGCACAGGGAGGGAGGGAACTGAGGTGTGTGTGGGGGTAACTGGGGAGGCAGGATAAGATGGGGAAACCAGGACTGAGGCCCAAAGGGCCAAGAGAATGAATGGAAATCTGCAGCAGCCCGGCGTGGCAGGGAAGGGAGAATCTCTAGGCATTCCCAGAGACCTGAGATAGGGCAGGAGCCCAGAAGTCAATGCTGGTGACCTTAGCATAGATGTCTAACAATGGGAGTACGGAACCTGAAGAGGCTACCTCCAATAGCCAGGCAGGATCCTCAGTAGAGGGATAGGGACACTAACCCACCCACAAAACTTTTTACCCAAAATTTGGAGGAGCCCAGAAGATTGTGGGTGGGTCCCATACATTGGATACTGTGTGTTCAACTATGGCAGCTATGCCTCTGCTTTGCACTTTTCTCAGGCATGGAGTCTCTCCTCACCTTCTCCTCCCAACATGGCAGCACTCCTTCTTCCTCCTTCCTCTCTATCCTCAGCCTGGGAATCCTAAATGTCCCACCTCTGTCTGCCATTTTCTGTAGCAATATTTTTTATCTATAAATCTCAATGATGGGTTCCTGGTAGCCACGCCAATGGTTTATGTTCCTGAAGGAAACATACACACATAGCCTTTATACTTTGATATACTTAGTGCAATAGTTGGGCTACTTCCTAACCTCCATGCAGTTAATACACCTCCTACCAATAATTCCAAGTTATTATTTACTAAAATCTATCTTTCTGCTCTGGACCTAGAGGGCTGCCCAACTATGGTAGTTATGCCTCTACTTTCCACTATCCCCAGGCATGGAGTCTCTCCTCACCTTCTGCTTCTCCCAGCATGGTGGACTTCCTTCTTCCTCCTTCCTCTCTATCCTCAGCCTGGGAATCCTAAAAGCCCCACCTTTGTCTGCCATGCTCAACCACTGGCTATCAACATCTTTATTTACCAATCGGAATGAGCTAAGAGCACAGTCCTAGAATCTATGTTCAGGCACTCTCTTACAGTTTTGGGGGAGCATGACTAGCATTCATAACACAAGCAGCTACAATTTCCTGTTCAGATTTGTAAACAATTTTTTGATTCAGTTTTCCCGATGTCTAGTTTTTTGAGGTTTTTATTTTGAATATTAGCCCTTTATTGAATGTATAATTGGTAAAACACTTTTCCTGTTCTGTAGTCTGCCACTTTGCTTGAATGACCGCAGCCTTTGCAATACAGAAAATTCTCATTTTCATGAGGTCTATTCATTAGTTGTTGATCTGTGTGCCCGTGCTGACAGTGTTCTGTTCAAAAAGAGTTTGCTTGTGCCAATAAGTTAAAGGCTATTACCTACTTTCTCTTTATTATGTTCACTGCATCTGGTTCTATGTTTAGGCCTTGGATTTTTCTTAGAGTTGAATTTTATGCAGGATGATGAGTATAGATATATTTAGATTCTTCTACATGTGGATATCCAGTGTAATCAGCAACATATGCTGAAGATGCTACCTTCCTCCAATGTGTATTTCTGGTTGATTATCAAATATCAGGTGTCCACAGGTGTGTAGATTTGACTTTAATTCTTTACCCTTGATCAATTTGTCTGTTTTTATGCCAATACTATGCTGGTTGTTATTATCACTATTGTTATTATATCATCATCACCATCACCACCACCACCACCACTATCACCATAACTTTGTGGTACAGTATGAAGCTAGAGATAGTTATGTCTACTTCAGTTCTATTCTTCTTCAAGATTACTTTAGATATCCTAGTTTTTGTTCCCATATGAAGCTGAAACTAGTCTTTTTGAGATCTGTGAAGAATCGTCTTGGAATTTTGATCGGGATTGCATAGAAACAGTAGATTGCTTTTGGTAGGATAGCTATTTTTTCTATATTAAGACTACAGATCCATAGTGATGGGAGAACTTTTCCTTCTGATTTCTTTTTTAATTTGTTTCTTCAATGACTTAAATTTTTATCATACTAGTCCTGCACTTTCTTGATTAGAATTACCCCAAGATAATTTATTGAAATCATTGTGAAAGATTTTATTTCACTTATTTCTTTCTTTGTCATTTTATATAGGAGGACTCCTGATTTTTGAGAGTTAATTTTGTATCCAGCTACATTGCTAGAAGAGTTTATCAGCAGTAAGAGTTGCCAGATAGAATTTTAAGGTCTCTTATATATAGTATGATATCACATAAATTAAAATACTTTCTTGACTTCTTTCTTCCAATTTGTATTGCCTTTATTTGCTTTAGTTGTTTTATTGATCTAGTTAAGACTTCAAGTACCATATTGAATAGATAAGGAAAGAGTGGGCAACTGTGCCTTGTTCTGTGTTTAGTAGTATTATTTTGATTTTTTCCCCTTTTGACTTGATGTGAACTGCATTTATTGTGTTTAGGTATGTCCCTTGTATCCCTAGGCCTTTTATTAATGAAGGCATTTTGGATTTTGCCAAAGAACTTTTCCATATCTAATGAGATGATCATGTGTTTTTTGTCTTTCGGTTTATTTATATAATAGGCTACATTTATTGATTTACAACTGTTTAACTTTTCATGCCTCTCAGGGATGAAGCCTATTTAATCTTGCTGGGTGATTGTTTGGATGCATTAATTTTATCTGCAAGTATTTTATTAAAATGTTTGGCATCTATGTTCACACTGGAAATTGTTTGTAATTCTCTTTCTTTGTTGGGTCTTTATGTAGTTTGGGTATTACGCTTACTGTGGCAGTGTAAGATGAATGGGGCCGTGTTCCTTCTGCTTCTGTTTCTCAGAATAATTTGAGGAATATTGGTACTACCTTTTTAAAGGTCTTGTAGAATTCTACAATAAAAGCATCTGACCCTGGGCTCTTTTGGTTGGGAGACTTTTAATTATTGCTTCAATTCACTAGGGTTTATAATACGTCTGTTTAAGTTACTTACCTCATTTTCATTTAACTTTGAAAATGGTATATATTGAGAAAATTATTTATTTATTTTAGATTTTTAAAATTTGATGGCATGCTGGTTCTTTCTTTCTTTCTTTCTTTCTTTCTTTCTTTCTTTCTTTCTTTCTTTTTTTTTTTCGTTTTTTCGAGACAGTGTTTCTCTGTATAGCCATGGCTGTCCTGGAACTCACTTTGTAGACCAGGTTGCCCTCGAACTCAGAAATCTGCCTGCCTCTGCCTCTGCCTTCCAAGTGCTGGGATTAAAGGCGTGTGCCACCACAGCCCAGTGGCATGCAGGTTTTTAAAGTCTGGATTTTCTCAATGACTGGTGTTATAGTTCTATGTTCATTTCTAATTTTGTTTAATTTGGATCTTCTTTCTATGGTGATATATAACCTAATTTCAATTTTCTTCTATTTGTTGAGATCTGCATCATGTCCTAGTATGTAGTCAGGGTTTTGTTTGGTTTGGTTTGGTTTGGTTTGGTTTGGTTTGGTTTGGTTTTTCAAGACAGGGTTTCTCTGTATAGCCCTGGCTGTCCTGGAACTAGCTTTGTAGACCAGGCTAGCCCTGAACTTAGAAATCTGCCTCCCTCTGCCTCCTGAGTGCTGGGATTAAAGGTGTGTGCCACCACGCCTGGCTTGTAGTCAGTTTTTGAGAAAGTTCCATGAGTTGCTGAGGGGAAGCTATACTCATTTTTTGTTTGGCCAAGATGTTCTGTAAATATCTTTTCAGTTCATTCATTTGTAATACCAGTTAGCCCCAGCATTTCTTTGTTTAGTTTTTTCTGATGTGCCTTTTAAACTCTTCCACCATCAGTGTGTGTTTCTCTTTATAAACTTCAGTGCCCTTGTGTATGGCACATAGATGTTAAGAAATCCAATGTACTCTTGGTGAAGTTTTCCTTTAAGTATGTAGGGTCTGTCCCTGTCTCCTCTGTAATCCTTTAAATATGAAGTGTCCTTCCCTATTTATTATTAGTCTTGGTTGGACATATATTTTGGCAGAAAGTAAGATTGCTGCTCCAGCTTGTTTCTTAGGTCCCTTTGGTTGAAAAAGTGTTACCCTGCCTTTTATCAGAAAGTGATATCTATATTTTATTTTCAGGTGTTTTTCTTGGCTGCAACAGAATAGTGGATCTTGTTTTCACATCTGTTCTGTTAGTTATGGCTTTTTATTGTGGGATTGAGACCATTGATGTTGATAAATCTCGATGAGCACTGTTTGTTGATTCTTGTTATTTTGTTGTTGTTAATGGTGGTCGTGGTGGTGATAGTTGTGGTGTTTGTGTGTATGGGAGGGGCATGTTCATATGTGTGTAGGAGTTTTGTTCTTTGGTTTCTGTTGTTCCCTGAGGTTCTTAGAAAAGTATGGTGGCTTTGAGTTTCTGAGCAGGAAGGCCTTCAGGCGTACTACTAACACATAGCCATATGTTTCTGGATATTAGGAGCTGACACTAAGGAATAGTTAAGGTGGGAGATGGTGTGTTTACAGAAGCGGAGAAAGAGGGTCTTCCACCAGGATCTCTTTGTTCCCTGGGAATGGGAACACAGAGTGAGAAGAAGCTGCAACAAGTCTGCCTCAGAGCTGAGGATGAGACTGGGGAAACTGATTTAAGGAGTGTAGTAAGAGGTAAAGATCTAGAGTTGGCTTACTCACTTTCTTCCACTCTCTGAGTGACTTAGGGTTTCCCAGGGAGTGGCTGCTGGAGTTAGGAGTTTGGGTACTGCAATGAGGTGGGGGAGGGGACTTCAGGAGGGAAGATTTGTACAATCCCCTGGAGATGCAGGATAAAGAAGGGGACGTCTTAATAGGTGTTCTGCTCCAGAGCTGGGGATGAGACTAGAGGATTAGAGTCTAGAGGGAGAGGTGAAGGAGATCTGCAGTCAATGTAAGTGCTTCTCTGGCACAAGTGGCCTGTGGCTTCCAACTACTTGCTGGAGTTGGATGTTTGGGATCAATGCCTAAGTCAGGGGCTGGCAGTTAGGAGGTGAAGATCTGTGTGGGCCACTGGAGGTGGGATGTGGCAGAGGGGAGGCCTCAGCAAGTGGTCTGCCTCAGAGTAAGAATAAGACTGTGGGGGAAGTTAGAATTGGAGGAGCAGAGGTGGGGAGACTTCCAGACATGCCATTAGTCTGCCTTCTTCCGGCCTGGAGTATCCTCCCTTTCCTTCTCTTTTTAATTTTTTTAACATTACATTCATTTCTTAAGATTATGTGTGTTTGAGTACATTTGCCATGTAATACATGTAGAGGTCAGATGACAACTTTTAAGAGTTGGTTCTCTACTTCTCTGTGACACTACAGGATCTAATTGAGATTTTCAGGCTTTGGGTCAAGTGCCTCTGTTGGCTACCCCATCCTACTGATCACATTTGAAGTATATTAAGCAGGCTGTGTACCATAGAAGAAATGGGATTACATAAGAAGTAACATGGGAGCCAGCCGGCCATGGTGGCACATGCCTTTAATCCCAGCACTCCGGAGGCAGAGGCAGGTTGATTTCTGAGTTTGAGAGCAGCCTGGTCTACAAAGTGAGTTCCAGGACAGCCAGGGATACACAGAGAATGCCTGCCTCGAACCACCACGCCCCCCCCCCCCCCCCCCCCCCCCGCAAAATGAAGTAACATGGGAATATAGGAGAAATAATTGTACTTTTAGATGACCTGAACATAAAACATGTGAAAGCTTGACATGTTTGACTCAGTAAGGTGTTTGAAGTAAAATATGAAATAGTATGTCAAACCCAATCCAACATCAGTACCTTTTTTTTTTTCCTGTTTCACTCGTGAGCTGGCCATTACCTGTAGAAACCTTCTAGATATCTAACTGTTATTACAGAAAAGGGACAGAATAACAAAAAAACAATGAAGCCTTTGTGGCATGTTTCCACTTTTGAAAGAAGCAATAAAAGCAGTTTTATGACTACTGATAAGTAAAAGGACTTAAGTGTTTTTGAGGGAATACAAAAGTAAAAAATGAAGCATATAGAGGAGAATAAGCAACATTGCCCTAAGTGAGTGAGATATATATATATATATATATATATATATATATATATATATATATAATACTGAGTCTAATAACTGCTCTTATTAACATGTGCTTAGGTACAACTACTTAGGATTGGGATATCATTCCTGAAGAAAAAAAAAAACCTGCTTCTCCCTCCCCTATACTTGTGTTATATCAAAGACTTGCCCTAATAAACTCTTCCTCACTTTTGTGTTTTCTGTTTTTTGTTTTTGTTTTTGTTTTTGTTTTTTGTTTTTTGTCTTTCTTATCCCACTTGGGCCTTCACAGTCTCCGTGATATTTTTCACAGTCCCCTGTAGAGGTAGTTGGTTAATCTTCTCTGCTCTCCCCAGCTGTGACAGTGCAAGTTCCCTTGATGTCCCTCCAAATGCTCTGGATTCTTGAATGAAAGACACAGGCATGCAACCTTCTATTTTGATATGCCTTAAACAGTACAATGGTTGGGCCACTCCCAAGCTTTAACGTTGCTAAGCCCCCTCCTATACTCCTGAATTATTACTTACTAAAATCTATAACCCATCTTTACTATCCCAGACTCATATAAGGGTGATGGGACTGGAGTAACTCTTCCCTAGATCTTACATGATTGTAAGTGTTCTCTTCTATAGCTCTCAACCCTGCTTCTTGTTCCTTTCCTATCAATAGCAATCCTCCATCCTTCTTATTTGGTCCTCTTACCCACAAGTCCTAAAGTCTTGCCTCTGTCTCCCCCGTCCAGCAAATGCTGGCAACTTTATTTACCAATTAAAGCCAGCTGGGGGCAGAGACCTCAGTGTCACACATGCAGTTTAATCAAATCCACAACAGTCTCCTGTGCATAGTGTTCTACTATCACTTTTTGTAGAATAACTTTTTATCCATATAGTAGGTACAGTAGCTATCTAACTAATATCAGTGCTTTGGGCCATTTACCAGTAGTTTCTGGGTATTTCAAGCTGAATATGATGGCTAGTGCTTATGCTGCTAGCAATCAGGAGGTAGAGGCTGGAGGATTGCTAAAGGCATAAAGTCAGTGTGGATTCCATAGTTAGTTTCCAGGCAACCTGTACTATCCCCCTTAACCACCCTTCAAAAATAATAAATTTTTTCTTTATTATTAAATGTCCTTGGTAAGTCTCTTTTATTCTCACAAGAACATGTGAAGAGAATAGAGTGTAGCACAGCTAAATATGCCTGCTTAGTTCCTTGAATAAATTCAAAGTGTCTTTCTATATAAACATTCAGTCAGTAACTATCATTAAAAGTTCCATAAGGAAGCATCATGTATTTACTAGACTCTTGGGGGCATCAGAGCAACAGGGATTCTAGAGTGTAAAAGAGCCTGCTCTAAGTTGTGTTTTCTCTTATGATGTGCATTTTTCTTTGCTACATCTGTTTTTCTAATTTTGTGATACCTTGTTTCCAAATACATGGTTTTTCATATTAGCATATTCTATAATAATGCTCAGGCTTGGCTGAGCATATTACCTTCTTTAAAATGTTGAGCTTAAGCGAAAGTACCCAAGGAGCTGAAGGGGTCTTCAACCCTATAGGTGGAAGAATAATTACTTGATTGATCATGGGGACTCGAGTACAGAGATCGACGTATATATCTTCTCCCACCGGATCAACCGGTAGTCACCCTTCTCTCCGGGGAACCAATACGTCTGAAATATACGGGGTTATGTCCCCTTGCGGCCCCGGTTCCCCACCCTCGCCCACCCATCCCCTCGTCCCGGCCCGCCCCCCTCCTATGTCCCTTGAATCTGGATAACACTTGAAATGTAAATGAAGAAAATATCTAATAAAAGTTGAAAAAAAAATGTTGAGCTTAAAGTACAAGTCTGTTATTATATCTGGTTATGTTAGTGTAATCAATGATAAGTGAATTTTATTTCACTTCATAATTAGTATAGGTTCATAAGTGTATTGTACTGATGCCCGCCACCTCAAGTACTCTTATTGATGCTTCTCAAGGCATTATTTAATAATGATTGTAACCAGTGACACTGAAATTCTGGCTGTTGTAATTGAACAACTGAGTATTTTTATATAATCGGATTCCTCACTGTGGTTCCTGATCACCATGCCCAACACTGCAGTTCTTGTGAGCACTGCTCTGTTGACACTAGAAAGTGGTTAAGACTAAAACCCCTCTATGGAATCTTCAAGTTCCTCCCCCAACTCAGTTAGCAGAACTGGCAGAGCTTGAGCATATTCATTGAGAAAAGTCAGAAGTAACAATAGCAGAGGGGAGAGAGAAAACCAAGCAAGCGCTTTCATTCCCCTTCTTCTACATGCTACACTTTAGCAAAAATGTTAACAGAAATGCCATCAGTTTTCTAACTGATCTTCTCAACATTGGGCTGATATACCCTAAAATAAATCCTGACTTTCTGGGTTTCATTAATTCAAATTGATTCTTAATTAGTTCCAATTAGCATGGTGATGAGCAGAGCATAAATATTTGAAGTGTATCATTCTTTTGTGAGGAATTCAGCTGTAATAAGTCTGTTGTCACTCAGAAAAGGAGAAAGCTAGAGCAGAAAGTATGCTCAGGCTTGTGGGATATATTCCCTGGTTTACTATTATGCCAAGCCCATGATTGCCTTTGACTGCCTACCAGTTCACAGAAAAATCTTTCATTTGAAAACAGGCAAAGATTCTAAGGAATTTGACTTTTAATGAAGAATTGGAGTCATTAAATGTAACATGAATGATAGTGCAGACCAGTACATTCACTTAGCAATGGCCATGAAGTATTTGAGACTGGATCAATCCTTCAGAGCTACACAGAGAAAAAAAACCGGAGTTCTTAATACTCCTATCATCATTCTGCACAATTTTTAAATATTCACTGGACTAAAAGTGCTTTGGGCATCTGCAATGAAAACTCTGAACTTTTTATTTGATACAAATTAACTCTGATACTTTAAATAAATCTAAATACCAAAAGACAAAATATTCACAGAGTTCTCACCTTCCTGGACCTAGAACTCTGTCTCATTACATGGCCGCATACTTTGGGAAGTATTGTTTTAAAATAAAACTAGCTAATTTTTTTAAATTGTCCATAAACCTTAATCAAATAGAATATAAAACAGGATGGTAACATCTTGATGAAGACAGTGCAGGTTTTTTGTTCTGTTTATTAAAAGCTTTAACTATATCTAGGTCTGCAGTTTTCTCCCATCATCCAATAGGTATATACAGCTATCATGAGGTAAAAAAAAAAAAAAAAAAAAAAAAAAAAAAAAAGAGTGTATCTTAGCCAGAAGAAGTTTGCTAAGCATACATTGGACTCCATTAGTGATTCTTCTCTTCAGCATATGCATTTGGGAAGCATCCTGTTCTGCCTTTGAGTATAATCACAGATTTTAAAAGTGTGCTCATTTTCTAAGATTAAGCAACTGTTCCTTCTAGGGAAATTGGGGATAAATGAGCACATGTTTGCTCTGGAATGAGTTGATATTATCCTAGATACTCTATTTTTTAAAGAGATACAGATCTTCATTTCATATCACCAATATAGCCATCACATATTTTTATTTATGTTCTATGTTGAAGTTATTAAGCATAAGCATGCATAATAAAGTAGCGAAAACATTTAAGTATCCATTATAGGTCAAAGTAAGCCTGTATGCCCTCTGTGGAGTGAAGCTAAGGCTTCTTGGTGTCCTGAAATATAAGAAAATAGACTGTTTCTTTAGGGTGTCAATTAGGTACACACCCACATATTCTTGGTGTTGTAAAGTCTTGGCCAAAGTTATTTACTGACTATTACTAACTTCAGATCTTTTCGGGAAATGGAAAATAAATCTATCTGGGTTATCTCTAGATTTTAAGATATGGAAAGCTTTTCCCCCCATGAACAAGCTGTGTCCTAGCCTGTGGGAATGATACGATCTTCATGGGAAGATTTAAATTATGAAGTCCACTTAATAGGGATTGGTTGCCATCTCAATTAATTTCAAAAAATCTCAAAGCCCAAATGACAGCCAGCTACAGCAGTAAGCCTGACTATTGTCTGGCTTTAGTCCTTTCCTTTTTAATGATAAATTAGCATCTATAGAGTTTGATTTGCTTAAATTTGTATTATCTTTTGGCATTATATAGAAAGCCATGCTTAAAATATCCAGATATTTTCTAAATTTTCTTATAAAATATTTTCATAGCTTGAGAAATCAGAAACATACAAAGATATATCTTTTACAGAAATGAATAATCTGTATACATGAACAAAAAAAGTCAGACAAAGAGATGGCTCAGTGGTTAAGAGGACTTTGTACTCTTCCCAGATATCTGACATCCCTGTCAAGAGGTTCACAGCCTCCTATAATTCCATCTGCAGCAATCTAGTACCCTCTCCTGGTTTCCTTAAGCAACCTTATACATGTGTCATACACATACATACATGCATACAACATGCACCATTCATACACATACACAATTCAGATATAAATAAATCTACTAAAATTACAGAACAAGGAAAGGTTGCATGTGTTTTTTTTTTTTACTAAACAAAAACCTTGTTCCAAAAAGTTTAAATATTGTATACGTTTAATGGATACATATTTAGTGATGTAAGTAACAGAAATATCTGTATTTTATATTTAAAACTGAAATGTTACATGAAAATCAAGAAGTAAAGAACATCCAGATTTAAAGTCATGTTCAAATGAAATGTAGATAGAGCTTTCAAAATGCATTCTTTCTTTGGTGATGGATGTAGCTTATTGCTAAAGCATGCAGCTAACATTCAAAAGGCCTTAAGTTCAATCTTCAACACCACAAAAATAGTCAGTAAGTAAATAGATACACAATTTTCACCACTTTATAGACTTGAATTCTTAAAGAGTAAAACGCTGACAGCTACGATTTATTGCTTTTAGTCTCCAGGAGCCCAAGATGGCCATCATTGATGACATGACCATTGCTTTGCCTTGTAATTCTGCTTCTGCAGTCCCATTCCACAAGCTGCAGCTATATCTTTTGTAACCACAATAAGTACATTTTATATTTATAGTAATGCTACTAACAAAAACTAGAAGCAATATAGACTTCATAATAAATACCATTCTCAAACTGCAATAAAAAGTAACACAATAATAACTCACAATGATATTTTATAACTCCATAAAACACCCATCTGCTTCCCACAGATAAAATGTCTCCCAAAGTCAATCAAAGAGTAGACGGAGTCTTCATTCAGAGCCTAAATTTGGAATCAAAGTTGCTTCATAATCTTGTTAGAAATGAAGTTGCTTATTGCTTTTGAGTTCCCTCTGTCTGAATCACACTCCTACCTCATTACTTTGGCTTGGCTTGATACTATCTACCTTTCAGGTGAAAAATCAACAGACTCTTTTCTTGATCAATAATTTGTTGTCACCAGTAAGAAGGTAGATTAGGCAAGGATGAAGAGCATACACTATTCTTACATGTTGATATGAAACCCATGTTACCATGACCTGTTTAACATCACTATACCCTATTCCTTTTTGTATGCATAGCATCTAAGACATAAAATCTTCAACAGCTCCAAGCATATACTAAATATTTAATAGGTTGAGTGGTTATAACACTGTCCATAGTCTCCTTTAATTATCATAGCCCCATAACAATTATCACAAGCTTGGTGTTTCCTCTTCCTGGAAAGATGATTTCTATCCAGACAGAGATTTGTTTCTCTCCTTTGTTCGACATGGTATTCTTGATTCCTATGACACACATAAAGCATGATAAATAAGTAGGTCAAGATCATTTCCTATAGTAGACAGTTTTTAGATGAACTATTTCCCACTAACTCACTGGGACTGGGGTAGAAATTTACTGTATAAATAACCCAGCACTAAGAAAATGCGGCATGCCTCAAATAAAGAAATCATCCAGCCTCAGTCTTCACTGCCATGAGCTCAAAGTTAGCCAAACCCCATATTATGTAAATTCTTCCCCCTGCAAGTTTTCTTAAAACACTAAGACAGAGAGTTGTTCTGGTTTGAATTTGAAATGATTCCACATATTCATGTGACTGAGTACTTGGTCCCCAAGTGCTGGCACTGTTCTGAGAGCTTGTGGAATATCTAGAAGTTAGGAATTCACTGGAGAAAATTGGTCATGGAGAAGGGTCTGGAGATTGATAACACAGCTCAAGTTCTTGTCTGCTCTCTTCATCCTCCTTTGCCTGCTTTCATGAATGTAGCCTGTACATTCCCTGAATGTAGCCTGTACCCTCTACCATGTGACAGAATAAATATTTGTCCCCTTAACTTACTTCTCACATACTTGGTCACAAACCAGAATATAAATACTGCAATTCCCAGATTAATCAAGTACTCAAGACAGTTTACGAATTAAATCTGTATTATGAAGTTACAAGCATTCTAAATCATTTGGCTTAGCAATTTACAGAAAAACAAAATCTAGATTGCTTTAGAAATGTTGAAATAATCCTCCTTGGATTCCAACCTTGTATTCCAACCTTGCAGCTTATCGTAACAGCACCTTCTGTCCAGTCCCTTTGTTTGTGGAAATCCTTTCTCAACCCTGTGAACTTATCCCTATGTCACCTGAGGGTCTAATTGCTAATATGACATTTCAGTTAATTCAGTATTTTGTCATTTCCTTTCCTTTGAGCTTCTATAACATTATTTTCCCTATACAATCCTTTATCTGAAGTTCTGTCAATGACAATATTTACATTGAAATTTTATAGCAAAGTGCCCTAATATATTCCAAATCATAGACCTTCATCATATACTAATGTTGTTTGAGGTTATAGCTAGTTGTGATGGTTTGTATATTCTTAGACCAGGGTGTGGCACCATTTGGAGTTGTGTCCTTCTTGGAATAGGTGTAACCTGGTTGGAGTAGGTGTGTCACTGTGGGTGTGGGCTTAATACTCTCACCCTAGGTCAGTCTTCCACTATCAGACTCTGAATGAAGAAATAAAACTCTTGCCGGGCGTGGTGGGGCACGCCTTTAATCCCAGCACTTGGGAGGCAGAGGCAGGCGGATTTCTGAGTTCGAGGCCAGCCTGGTCTACAAAGTGAGTTCTAGGACAGCTAGGGCTACACAGAGAAACCCTGTCTCGAAAAACAAAAAAACAAAAAAACAAAAAACAAAAACAAACAAAACAAACAAACAACAACAAAAAAAGAAACAAAACTCTCAGCTCTGCCTGTGCCATGCCTACCTGGGTACTGCCATGCTCCCACCTTGATGATAATGGACTGAACCTCTGAGCCTGTAAGCCAGCCCCAATGAAATGTTGTGGTTATTTTTTTTTAAGACTTGCCTTGGTCATGGTGTCTGTTTGCAGCAGTAAAACCCTAACTAAGACAGAAGTTAGTACCAGGAGTGGGATATAGCTGGGATAGGCCTGACCATTTTTTTATTTGAAAGAATGTGAACTTTGGGACTTTGGATTTGGAAAGCAGTAGAATGCTTTAAATGGGGCTTAATGGGTTATCCTAGTAGGAATATGGAAGACTTTGTTGCCGGGAATAATTTGAACTGTATTGACTTGGCCCAAAGCTGAAGAATTTCAGAATGTGGCATGAAGACTGTTTTTGTGGTATTTTGGTGAAGAATGTGGCTCCTTTTGCCCTTGTCTGGAAAGTCTGCCTGAGACTAAGGTGAAGACACTCAGATTAATTGCACCGACAAAGGAAGTTTTAAAAAAGCCCAGCAGAGACTTTGTTCTCTGGTTAACTATTATGAAGAGAAGTTTGAACAAGCATAGCAAGCCATCCCTCCATGGCCTCTGCATCAGCTCCTGCTTTCTGACCTGCTTGAGTTCCAGTCCTGACTTCCTTGGTGATGAACAGCAGTATGGAAGTGTAAGCTGAATAAACCCTTTCCTCCCCAACTTGCTTCTTGGTCATAATGTTTTGTGCAGGAATAGAAACCCTGACTAAGACACTAGTATTTATAAATTTTCACTACCAGCTGCATATCTTAGGCTAGAGATGTAGCTCAGTGGTAGACAATTAGTCTACAGCATACAAGGGCCTGGGTTCAGACACTGATAGTGCTGTACACATACTCAAATGCATATGCCATCTATCTATATGCCATATTTACATATATATGCATATATATGTTTGTATAAATAATGCAAAGCATTGTGAGTGCCTATATACTAAGTCATTTGTTATTTTACTCAAATATGAGTAATTTTCAAAACATTTATTTTTGATCCAGTATTTAACTTCAAGTTTTAAAGTATTTGATATTTACAGCAGTTTGTGAGGCAAATGGATTAGTTATCTGTATATACACCTGAACTTTATAATTTTCTCCTTGTGACACCTGTTGTTATGCAGTAAATCTTCAGGAGAATTCTCCTAATTTAAAATTCATGGCTGCGCCTGCCAAGCCACACTGACTTGTCAATCCCAAATGTCACGAAGTATTACTGGAGTTACTTACTGCTTTTATAAGAGGTTCCCACTAAGAGTGTTCACTAGAGCCACATAGAAAAATTTATAAACTGTATCTCAAAGAGTTCAAGCCAAATGCATTCTCTCATATTCTCCTTTTATTAATTTGATTTTTTCCATCCAAATGATTCTGAAACCAGCATTTAGAAGCCCTAAGCTACATCTTAATAGATTTTTAATAATTTCTAACTGAAATTTACTTTCAAGTTTTCATTTTCAACTTCTTTTTAATCAGCTGTGACAGTATACAAAGAAAATATGATATCAAAAACCATTTCTCTTTTCTCCCATTCAGATGGGTTACATTTCTGATCATGAGTGACTTGTCTCCCTCTATTCTATGAGCTGAAAACTTCCATGAACACCCTGAAATTTCTTCCTGTAGTGACGCATGCAGTCCTTTTGCTCATTTATTCCAGTGAATGATACCACTCAAATCTGATTGTTTATACGTTTTTAGTCAATTCCTTCAGCCTGTCACTTTTTTTAAAAATTATGGAGCATCGTAGGCTTATTAAACAATCCCTAGGCTAGTCATTTCTACACCCTGATCCTTTTGTTCCTGTTCCACTCTGAAAAATGCCACCCTAATTTGCAAACTTAAGCAAATATATTTATTTATATTACTCTCACTAATGGGTGTAAACCTGAAAGAGATAATGCACACTCCAGAGGACATTAACAGTTCTATAATACACAATGCCCTTGGTCAATTACACCTACTTTTTTGCTTACATATTATACTTGTATACTTGACAGCAGAATTCTACTTTTCATCAATACCAGATTAAAACTCTGTTCCTTCCTTTAACCTTTTCCCAATGTTTTTCCAGATGAATTGGATACTTAGGAAATCTGGATAATGAGGAGCTTGTATATGGCAAAGTTTGGTTGGTTGTCTATCTTTAATTTAGTTTTGACCTTGCTTAAAAGGCTGACCCTCTGTCTTCTTTGTTTTAGAACTAGTGTGGCAGAGCTGTTGTAAGTCTGGAATTCTGGCTAACTAGCAAATGTGGTATAAGGGGAAAATGTGGTTTATTACTGAGGAGATGAAATACCATTATCAGGCCTAACAGAACATTTTTCCCCTGGGAATAAACTATAGAAAAGCCAAAGAAAAGTAAATTAGTAAATAAAAATGTACTTCCTGTATACATGCGGTTGAGACTTATGTTGTTCAGTTGAGGTCTGTTTTACTTTGAAGGAAAAATACAATGAGTTTTGATGAATGATGAAAAAGCTGGCTCAGGTGTCTGCCATTTGCTTTGAGATTCATCAAAATATAAAGAATGGATAAGACAAATGGATTTCAAATATCACAGGCAAAAATGGTCAGTAACTAGCTATTTTAGTCATTGTTCTATTGCTCTGAAGAGACAACATGACCATGGCAACCCTTAAAAGGAAAAAACATCGAATTGTGGCTGGCTTAAAATTAAGAGTTTTAGACCATTATGGCAGAAAACATGGTTGCATGCAGGCAGACATAGTGCTGGAGGAGCTGAGATAAGGAAAGAAAACAATATATCTGCGAGAACACTGTAGGATCTGGATGACGGGGATAAGGAAAAAAAACAATATACCTGCAAGAACACTGGATTCTACCTCACAAGAACTTGTTTGCATGAAACGCAGCAAAACTTACAGCAACCAGAACTTGTAGGTAGTTTTGTTAGAAACACTTCATAGCAAAATTTTGTTATTTACAGGTAATGTGCAAGCAGGTTTCTAAAGGCTGCCCATTAACTTTTGAGTTACAGATGTAAAGTAGCTTGCTGGTACATCTAGATCCAGGAACAGCAGGAAGAGAGAACACTGGGCCTGGCCTAGATTTCTGAAACCCCAAAGCCCACACACAATGATATACTTCCTCATATAGTGTCACTCCCTATGAACCCAAGGGGCCATTCTTATTCAAGCTGCACACTAATGATAAAACCTAAGTGTCAGGTGGATTAGTGTTCACTATCAAATTAACTCAATTTGGCTGTGAATTTAAAAATTCTTAGAAAAGAATATTGGAGAGAGTTTTATGTGGAGCATAAACTCAGACAGATAAATAGTTTGAAAATTCCGTGTGTCTCTATCAACCCAATGAGTCCCAGCCTTCCAGGTTTGGAGCCTACTGCCTGCTTGCCCTCTGATCTATGCTCATATCCATAGACACCAGCAAGCTAGCCTATACCTGTAACTCAAAAGTTAATGGGCAGCCTTTAGAAACCTGCTTGCACATTACCTGTAAATAACAAAATTTTGCTTTGAAGTGTTTCTAACAAAACTACCTATAAGTCTGGTTGCTGTAAGTTTTGCTGAGTTTCATGCAAACAAGTTCTCGTGAGGTAGAATCCAGTGTTCTTGCAGATATATTGTTTTCTTTCCTTATCCCCTTCTGAAACTGCATTTTGCTATTTCCAGTAATTTTAACAATATCCTGATCTTTATGCCTCCAAGTTATAAAACAAGTTAGGGAACTCACATGTGGTTTTGTTTCTATGTCTTTACAAGGTCCTTTTATATAAATGACTGTATCAAGTGTTGATATCCCTATTAAACTAATCTGTTCAGAAAGCATAAGCCTTAAGTAAATCACACATAATAAATCTGGTACATAATGTAAATATTTGATTCATTAATGTTCCCAGAATAGGTAATCCCAACACATCTTTCAGTTTAAAAAAAATACACTTATTTTGTCTCTTTCTAAAAATATTTTGTTTTTAACCAAAGAGATCAATCTTATGTGAAAACGCATTCTTTTCCCCATGGAGACAGTGATTTTTCTCTTATTTACACTCATTCTGCTGTTTAGTAAAAAAGCCTTGGTATATTAAAAATGAATGTTACAGGAGTTGATTCCCCCCAATCTCCCTCTCCGGTATCTGTAGCTACAAATACTGGTTGCCAAATATTGTGAACATACACAAAACATTCAATGACACAAGTAGAAATAAAATCTCATTTAAAGAATAGACTTTTCTTTGTCATATACTATGAAAACAATTCCCAATTTCTTGATGTGCTGAGTAATTGCTCTCTGGCTATTGCAACAAAAAAATTATATGTGACTACAGTAAATGTTTAAATAGTATATAAAACCTTCAAATCTCTAAATAGGGCAATTATACTTTTTCTCAAGTGAAGATTAGCAAACTCCATGCTTAAGATTAAAGTTTATGTGAAGAATACTCATGATTAATCTGTCAATGTACCATTGAGTGAATTGAGCAATTTTTGATTTAAAGATTTACAGTTCAAGAAAGCCAATGAATCAAAAGATGTTTGTACAGTGGCAGGATAGCTGTGTCACCACTGGTTTTGAAATTCTATGACCAAGTTTGTAGTATTTTCTATAAGTGCTCATCATAGAATAACCATTAAATATCTTATTTCAATAGCCTAGTAAAATTGCCATACTACATCTTTAAAAACTGGGAATGAGTGCTTTCTTGTAGCATACTTTATTCCAAGAAATATCTCTCTCTCTCTCTCTCTCTCTCTCTCTCTCTCTCTCTCTCTCTCTCTCTCTCTTGTCAACTTGACAAAACCTAGACTCATTTGGCTTCGAAGATGGAGCCTCAACTGAGAAAGTGGCTCCACCTTCCTGGCCTGTGGGCATGCTTGAGGATTATTATCATGACTAATGATTGATGTGGACGTTCTATCTGAAAGAGGGGTGGGACCAACCCTGGTTAGGTGGTCCTGGGATGTATAAGAAAGCACATGAAGCAAGCCAGTAAGCAGCATTCTTCCATGACCTTTGCTTCAGTTGCAGCACTCCTCCATGGCCTCTGCTTTAGTTCCTGACTTCCTGCTTTGAGTTCCTTCCGTGACTTTCTTTCATGATACAACTGTAAATGGAAGGGTGCACTTTATTTCCTGAGCTGCTTTTTTCCCATGGTGTTTTATCATGACAATGAAAAGCTAACTAGGACAGTGTCTATCTAAAATATTCTATCTTTGAAAGTTGTATTAGAAGAAGTTCTAAGTTTTAGAGAACTTTGTTATCCCTGCATGAAGCCTCTTACAACTTCATTTCAAGCTAATATGGTTTTGATACCATTTTATGATGCCCTCTCTTAGAATCACATATATTTATAGAAAAATAAAATGAATACCTGAAAATTAATTGTTTTGTGGGCCTGGGTTTATGCTTAAGTGTAGGCAAATGTATACTCTGATCTGTAGGCACATGATCACCCATGAGATCATAGCACTACTTGAGGGAGTCTGTTCTTTCTTTCAATATGAGCTTTGAAAATTAAACTCAGGCTGACAGTTTTGGTGGCAAGCACGTTTCTTCCACTGAAACACCCTACCAGGATGCATACTGTTAGTCACATAATGTGGTTAATTTATGAATTAGTACATCTTTGGGGGATGGATGACTTCTTGAGTGAATGTATATCACTGGCATGGGTATGGTTGTGACTCAGGACACCAGTTCCTCAGAGTCACAGAAATAGCAATGTCTTCCCTGGTCTGAATGCAGAAGACACTAATAATATATTCCCAATCCAGAATGATTATGGCTTCATGCTGCCCTCATGCAGAGACACCCCGCTGAGATTCTCTAACCCCCTTCTTTTTCTTTTCTTTTCTTTTCTTTTTTTTTTTTTTTTTTTTTTTTTTTTTTGGTTTTTCGAGACAGGGTTTCTCTGTATAGCCCTGGCTGTCCTGGAACTCACTTTGTAGACCAGGCTGGCCTCGAACTCAGAAATCCGCCTGCCTCTGCCTCCCGAGTGCTGGTATTAAAGGTGTGCGCCATTCTTATTTACCTCTTTATAGAAAATCTGCCTTCTTGTTTAACATATATAATAAACCTGTAAAGTTTCTGAGCAGCTGGTATGTCTCCACCTAACTCCCATCTAACTCCAGCATTTGGTATATATGTGTGTCTTCTTTGCTCCAGGAAGTTCAATACCAAAGCTATGAGGATCAATTTCCTATATGTAGAAAAGCCATAGTTTACATAGGAGTCAGTGGTGGCCTTGACTTTTAGCATTCATGAGAGATCATAAATTGTGTCTCCATAGACCAAGAGCAACCAGTGTCTGTGTGTGTGTGTTTAATGTGTATAGTGTATATGAAGGTTAACTAATGTATTCATCCAACTGCAGATTGAATATTTTGAGCTCCTTAAATATAAGCTAGTATTAATCTCTTAAACATTTATTTCTTAGGTTATGATATACATCACCTTTGATCAGAAGAGATGTAGCCTGAACATGTGGCTGAAAACTATATAATACAGGAATGTAATTTGTGATTTAAACATTCTGTTTAAGAATTCATGCCAGTGTAGACAAACTCAAAGCTGAAAGCTGAGATCCTTGGCTAAAACTGGGTCTCAGATTTCCTCATTATGTAGCCCTGTCTAGCCAGGATCTTGTTAGGTAGACCAGATAGGCCTGAAATTCATAGGGACCCACCTGCTTCTTCCTCTTATGTACTGAGATTAAACATGTGTGTCACCATGTCTGTGCAGAACAGGTACTTCTAATGGTGTAGATGGAATTTTTCTCAAAGTACTTAACAATCCAATGGGAGCAAATGCATTCATAGCAAATATAGTCAATACATATTACAAATGAAACCAATCACTACTTTGCTTGAAAATCAACCATGTGGGGGAAAGAAGCAATGTGGATCATTTCAGCCACAGACAAGCATTCTACACTGTAAAAACAAACATGCATCTCTATGTGTCTAGTGGCAGGTTTCACACTTCAGAGCCCCTGTGAGTCCATATGCCATGCTACACTGAGAGCTTTCCTATTGAATGTTTCATAATTCTTCTGTTTGGTTTAAAATTGTGTTTGGGATTTCTTTTAGCCCCTCAACACGAAAATGCTCGAATTAATCTAGAAATAGAGTAAAACCCATTTGTCTAAGTGAGTGCAAGGTCAATTCTGTTTATTAAAATGTAAAATGATAAATTAAAATTCATGCCATTTCCTGGTTTGATGGGAATAGAGCATAGAAGAAACAAGTGGTGCTAAACGTCTCCTTGGCTTTGTTAATCCTTCCTGTGTTCTGAGTGTCTTTGAGAACTGAAGTAAACTGTTTTGAAGATTTGAAGTTCAGATTGCATGAAATGCTCTTCCCCCATGTTGCAAGGAAACATTAGTATCATAAAAAATTAATAAATCATTTAAGTAATAAAGTTATCTTTGGCCTAGTCGGCCATCATTGGGAGGAGAGGCCCCTTGGTACTGCAAACTTTATATGCCCCAATACAGGGGAATGCCAGGGCCAAGAAGCTGGAGTGGGTGGGCAGGAGATCAGGGAAGGGGGGGAGGGGATTCTTGAGATAGCAGTTGAAATGTAAATTAAGAAAATATCTAAGAAAAAAAAAAGAAAAAAAAAGTTATCTTTGTTCACTTCCAGCTTCTAAACACAGCAGCAGGTTTATGTAATTAGTATTGAGGAAAGACACATTTTTTTAAAATATATTTCATTTAATTTCATTTAATTCTAGGTAGTATATATCAAAAATTTAAAATATCACAAATATTTTAAATATTTATAGTTAAATATGTAAAGTGGATGAATTTATTAATTTTTATCAGAGTAGTACATTTCTGAAGGTAATTAAACCTAGATAATCTAAATAACATATAAATAATCATTATATAATTATACCAGAAACTTTCTAATGTTAAACAGAAATATGTAATGCTTTGAGCCCATAAAATAGTATTTTAGTGCCACTTTTAATGTGGCAAATACTTCTAAGCATTCTATTTAAGTATTACTTTTTAAATTTTAAATAAATTATCTGGGCAAATCTTAAACATGGGAATCCTCCTAACTTCCTTTCTTGACTAGCTAGGATTACAAGAGTGAACCTGTAATCTATTTAACAGTACTATTGAAAAGATTTCTATTAAAAGTTCCAAGTGATTAATCCAAATATGTTTGTCTAAACAAATACAATAATACTGTAACTAAATTTACTAAAACTATATTAATTTTGATACATGTTTTGAGAAAACATTATAAACTACATGGACAGTATTTAGGTTTTCACATTTTATAAAATTAGATAATGGCTATTCAAATATTCAACTGAATTCATTCTAAAAGGCAAAAGTAAATAACAAAAACTTAAGTAGTTTATTATAGAATATAAAACTTTCAGCTGCCTGAAAGTATGTTATAACCTGTGGTACAGACTGTCAGAAAGAGATGACATTTAAGGCTATCGACACTGCAGTTTAATCAGATTGGTGGCATTTTCAACCTCAGCTGTAATATTGGAATTATGTTTTTTATAGGATGCACTAAGTACCTCTTGAAAAACTAGTTGTTTGTTTTTCTCCTGGAATAATGTACTTTATAAGTTTGTGAGGCAGAAGCTAAAATTCGCAAAAGTGAAAGACAGAAAGGGTGAGGTGAAAGAAAGGAAATGAGGAAGTGGACAGGGAAGGAAGGAAGAAGAAGGGAAGCGGGAGGGGAAAAGGAGGGAAGGAAGGAGGAAGAAAGGGAAGGAAGGAGGGAGGAAAGGAAGAAAGAAGACCCCCACATGGTTGCATTATAAAAGCTGTGAGTTTTCTTTTTTAGTTTGTGACAAGAGACAGAAGGGAAAATCTATTCATTTCAAGGAAATCCTCACTTAAGCTTCAGAGGGCCATAAGCACTTGAAACTCATGAACTGATCGTCCTCAGCCAGGCCAGTCTCTATCAGGAACTGACATGTGTTCTTGCACTGGTCATCTTGAAGATGAGTTACTTCTCCATATTCTGGATGCTCAGTTACAGTAACAAGGCAGGGAAGTTTTCTTAAATTCCTTCAGTAGTTTCTTTTAATCATAATCATCAGAGATCCCCTCTGGCAGTAGTAAGGGTCTTTCTGCCATTTTTTGTTGAATTCTTATATGGATATAATCCTCTGTGGGGACAGGAAGTAGGTTATCACCCTTACTTGCATCAGCAAAGGGGTAAAAGAATTGGAGGTTCTGGATAATAGACATACAGTGGGATTCCTTTTGCTTAGTGGATACAGCTTGCTGAATGTGCCTGCAGAAGGCAGGCAGTGTGTGGATGGGGGCAGGGTTAGAGACTGGGTAAAGGGAAGAGAGGAGGTACAAAGGAGAGGCAACTGAGTCAGTAGATTCTTGATTCCTGGGGCCTGGAACATTTCAAGTGTATGCATTTTTAAATAAAGGATGCTCAGCCAGTCCTTGACCTTTTAAACTAGTCTAGCCCTAAGACTCAAGACTAATAATAAATGAAATTTAAATGGATATGTTTGTATTATATGAGCATTTCTTTTAATGCAGTTCCAAAATGTAAATATGAAAACTATTTAATCAATCAGTACCACTTACAAATTCACTCTCCCTTAATATAGACCATCCTTGCAGGCTCCTGGGAGTTCTTTTGGCTAGGCATGATATCTGTCTGTTAGTCCTGGCAGCCCACCTGGTCTTTACCTGAATTTTCTTTAGGTTAACAAAACTCATTTCTGATGCTTTCCTTCCTAACTATTCTAGAAGTTGGCCATAATCACCCCTGGACTATGAATAGGTTTTGTAGTAATCTAACTACAGCAAAACACACCCCTTAGTTGCTACATCCACTCCAGTAGCAACCCGCATGACAGGCTGAAAAGTCTAGGCATGGTCCCAGGGCAAAATGCTCATGGAAACTTAGTCTCCTGGAATTGTGGCATCCTGTATAAAGAATCCTCCAATGTCCTTGCTTTAGTTGGTAAACAGATCTGTGTGCTTTCCCTTAATATTGCTTATTATAAGTGCTCCTAAGGATTTAGATTTTAACATATAGCTAAGTTAGATTCTAGGCAGCCCTTGATCCAACCTTGAGCATGTATAGCTAAGTCACTGCCCTACACAGGAATTCACCACTACCTAGGAATAAGGAAGTTTGCGACCTGAGAAGGAACCAGACTAGATATTTAGAACTATAACTAGCTGAGTTACACCCAGATCCAAGTATTTACAATGGCCTAGGGGGGAGGTGGACTATGACAAGGGCATGAAGCCCTTGCCCCTGGCACCTAAGTTTAAGCTGACCTCTGGTGGAATTGTTTTTGATCCCAGTTGTTAACCTGGAATCTTATCCCAGTTGGTTCTTGCCAGTCCTTCCCCACTTGCATTACTGTTTTGTTATCTTGCTGGTGTGTCACCTAACTTCCCCATTTTCTTCTGTATAAAAGTCTGATGCTCAATTTGACAAATTACATTCATATCCACACTCCTTCGTGTAGTGTCTTTTTTTTCATTCCCTGAATCTTTGCCCACTTCGCTCCAGAGAACTTGACCCACCCAGACAAAGTGACTCAGAGGGTCTGCGACACTTAGTGTAAAAGGAATGAAAGACATCATATTGTAAGCCATGTATTAGTGACCCTGGATTAGGAACATGGAGTCAATTCACCTTTAAATAATATGTTCCACCCAAAAAGCATTACATGAAAGTCTCAGTCACAGAACAAAATTGTCAAGAGAACACAAGGCAGTCAGGTTTCAGAAGAGGAAAGGGCTCTGATCACTGATGCCAGATGCTCTCTGAGGATGTTCTTAGCTACTGAGCTGGGGATAGCCACTGATCTGCTAAGAAGACACTCACTCCAAAGCTAAGGTGAGCTTCCCCACCCCAGAGGTTGTGAGGTCAGATAAAGGTCAGAGAATGTGATGTCAAACAAAGGTCAGAGAAGGTCAGTTCAGACAAATGTGGTCTACGAAAAGATTCTAAGTGAAATAAGGAGGGTTCAGGATAACTTGATGCTCACTTCCACTTCTAACAATTGCAATTCTCATCAATCAGCCTTCAGGACTATTCAGCAAAGTGTGTGTGTGTGTGTGTGTGTGTGTGTGTACATGCATGTGCTGTGGTGTGGTGTGTGTGTTTCCGGAAAACTTATGCACATGATTACTTTCTATATGACAGCTATATAATTATATCTCTGTATCTCAAGAAGTGCCCATTGCACAGAAATAAGATGATATTTTCTCAAATATTAAGTAGGAAGAAATTGATGAGTGTGTATTAAATTTTATAGGAAAGTGCCAGGAATTAATTACTATTGGTATATTGGTAATATGTGACATCCTTTAGATAATACTTATTTCAAAATTTTCAAGTCTCGTAGACTAGGCCCGTTTGCACAATTCATATAGGCCAAGCAGTAAAATATTTAAATGAAAAAGACCTACAAATATCTTAAGTGAATACAGCTAAGAAACAGGCGATTTTAAATATTTTATTTGTGTTTGTGTGTGTGTGTGTGTGTGTGTGTGTGTGTGTGTGAGTCTATTATGTTTTATCAGTTATTCCTGAAATTTGGAAACAGTGTTTTCAGTAGTAGAATGTGTGAAAATAAGCTAGCAGGATGCTAAGAGAACAGAAAACATTGATGAAATCTCAACACACAAGACTAGATAAAAGAGTCCAGTCTGAATGGCTACATGGTGTCTGTTTCCAGCAACATTTGCAAAATGTGTCCTTCTCTGGACAGTATTGTCTGTAGATGAAATGGGGACTTTTTCAATTGAAAGTCAGATATATATTAAATTAAACTTTTAATTCTACTTTCTCATTGTATTAAAACTGTCACACATGTTTTCCTCTAGTATCTCTGTGTTAATACTATATACTAGTATCTAATATTACATGGTGACTTCATCTGTGCTATGAACAAGCCTTTTGCTATGAACTATATCATGAGATAGGATGCTTGAGGGAATTAGCAAGTGTTTCCTAAGACTGACTCAGAATCAAAATAAGAGACAGCAGTTTTCACACAAAGACCATGGTATAATACAACATAAAATTTGGGCTTAGTCCCAATGACAATGAAAGATTGCTTTTCATAGAGAGTTCAAGCCTCAAGACCAGTTTGATATTGAGCCTGTAGAAGGAACTGAAAGGCATAATGTTTTAATACAAGTTGACAACTAATAAAAAAATTCCCAAATCTAAGAAATAATTGATAAAGCTTGATCTAAGTTAGTAATGGCACTGAAAAACTTTAGGGGAAGAGCACAACTGGGGAAGAGGTAGGAGAGTTTCCTGAGCTGAATAACTGTTTTGTGGACTCACACACTAGATTAGAGGGGAAAGAATAACTCCAAGAGACAAAGAGTTTCTTGAGTCTGTAGTGCATAGCATGGCACCAGGATGCTATGGTCACAGTATAACTTCCTGTGTCTTCAGCAGCACGGGGGGTGGGGGGGACCCATAGAACAATAGAACACAATAAATATATTCAGATTGGAGATATTGAAGAGGTGGTCACAGTAAAGAGCACTTGCTGTTGATCCAGACCACCTGGGTTTGGTTGCCAGCAATCATATTGTAGCTCACAACCATGTGGCTTCTTCTACTGAACTCCATAGGCATAGGAATGCATGAAGTGTACATAGAGGCAGAACACTAAACATATAAGATGAAAATAAATAAAGCTATATCTACATTTAACCTGATTTTCTAAAAGATCATTAATTCAACTATTCACTCAGTAAATAAATGTAATGTTTTATATTTTTAAAAGAATGTTCTCATTTCTTGTATGAAATTAGGCACACTTGGTTTGGAAACGATGTTAAAATTTAATTTGGAGCATACATTCCAAAAAATTCTCCAAATAATAGCCTCATACATAAAATGGGTATTAAAAAAGTTTTTACTCAAAAGTATTTTAAGAATTTGATATGAAAATGTATAAGGGTTGATGCACAGGCATTTTGTAATTTCTGTTCTTCATAATTTTGTAGACTTCTTCCCTTGTTCCCTATGTCCCCTTGACTTAGAGATTTGACATACAAGTATGTGATGCTGCTTTATGTAAACCATAGACCCCATTGGTACAGGGAACATAGTCTACTGTGCTCTCAATTTTATGTGGAGAAATAATGAATGTAGGAAGTATGTGGAAAGTATGAAGAGAGTGTGTAGAAAGTATGAGGATAGTATGTAGAAAGTATGAAGAAAGTGTGTAGAAGTATGAGAAAAGTGTGTAGGAAGTGTGAGGAAAGTGTGTAGAAAGCAAAGGGTATTCTGCTCCCCTGAAGCCTTCCCTCTGATTCTCATTCCCACTTCTCAGCCTTCCAACAGATTTTGCTTCCCATTCTCATTATCCCATGCCCAGCAGTGCTGTTTCAACAAGTTGCTAGGGAAAAATATATATATATATTATTTCACATTATATTGAGTAAGCCTTACTCCTTCTCAACAGATGTGTTTTATTAATTTGATAGGTTTTCAACAGATGTGTTTTATTAATCAGCTGGGGGAGATTGTTTACAGAGTCCAGAACTGATCACTGGATCTCCTTTTGCTGAGGTTCCATGTGATTGTGAGCCAATTGATGTGGAGGGCTTGGACATGAACTCCAGTCCTCTAGTATAGCAGCAACTTCTCTTAAATACCAGCCCATACTACCACTGACCTATTTCTTGCTTTTACACGGGGTCCTGCTGAAGTTTCCTCTCAAAAGGAAGACATGACATAGAGATGTGACTCAAAGAGGGCATAAAAGGGGTCTGTAGCCTTGGGAGACCATGCGGTTAATCCTCAGTAGCTCTGCTCTGACATGCTCAGTTACAGAGGAGAGAAAGGGCTGTCACACTCACATGTTTTTATTTGAAAGAATATGAAGTGCAGAGAATATATCTTGACATCTTAAGGAATTTTTGCTAACATATCTTTTGAATAATCAACCACTTGTGTTTTTTAGAGTAGGCCCAAGTAGCAATATTGGAGGGCTGGCAGGATTTCCCAAGTGAAAATGATTCTAGCAGATTTGGGGGGATTTTTTATATATATTCTTAAATACACCCCTCTGTTTCTCTAAACCCTGACAGCTGCAGGCTGGGAGGTGAGGAGCTTCTGTCCTTCCTCCCATCCCTAAATAGCACAGTACTTTTGAAATTGAGTTTCTTTGAGTTTTTACAATGATATAAAACTTGCTGTATTTTCCAGTCTCTGAGAGCGCAGGGCTCAATGAAAGGTCTTTTTCTTGTGCCCAGGTATAATCTGGTGAGCCTCCTCCACAGGAGCATTCTGCCAGACATACGGTTATTGGTTCATAAATGGATGGCACTCTTCAGGCATGGGGCTAGCAATCTCAGAGTTCAGATTCTGTGTGCTTTCAGACTGGGGACTCTTTTTCACTTTTCAATGTCCTGTCAGATCAAGTAGAGTGGCTGCTGTTCATGTTTCACTGAGCAGCAGGAGGTAAGCCCTCACCTCAGGCCACTGCATAATGAATTCTGGCCATCACTCCAAATACTGCTGACAGCAACAGCATTTATTATTGGTGGTTGAACTTGGACTTTCTGATCCTGGAATCTTACTGGTGTGGCATATCCTACTTTAATTATTCCATGGTCAGTAAGGTGCTCTGGGAACCTTGTGCAGGACATAACTAAAGAAAATTCTCCCCAAATAGGTATTTCAACAATTGAAGAAAAACATACCTCTGCATATGTGAACAAAGGATGCCTTTCTTCCCTTGTACAGTATGTATGAAAGTAACATCTTTACTCTGCTCAAATGAAGCCAGCTTGTGTTCCTTCTATTCACTGTTGTAGGTAGCATTGCCTCCTACTTACTCTGAGCTTCCAGGGTTGCCACTTAAGTATAAAATTTCTTTCTTTAATGATACTGGAAAGCATAGGTAAATGGATCAAAAAATTTCTGTTAAATTTTGTACGGAAAGACTAAAAGTGACCAGCTTTCTTATATCAGGTTTATATCACAAAAATCAGTATGTGAATATAGTTAAATAAATAAACATAACCAAATAAGTAATCATTATTAATATGATTTTTAAATTACTGTGTGTTTATTTCATAATCACAAGTTTAGGAAATGTACTCTAACAAAATAAATGTGATCCCAGTAGAACATTGGGTTAGTCATTACTGTTTAGATATATGCAGAAGCAAAAAGCCAATGGGAGAAAGGATCACAATATATTATTAAGGATGCTCAAGGCAGGTCTGAGGATACTGTATAATAGGCAAAACAGCTTGCTAACCCCACATGAGGATCTGAGATCAGATCCCTAAAGTTCATTTAGAAGCTTGACATGGCAGTACACATTTGTAATTGGTAGAAGCAGGAAGATTGGGAGCTTGCTAAAGAGTCAGTCTATTCAAATAGAGAGATCTGGGTTCATTTAAAGGCTCAGGGAAAAAGGAGACTAGAGGGGTTAAGAAGATGGTTCAATGGTAAAAACATTCATTCTAAAGTAGAAGGGCCTGAGTTGAATTCCTCCATATCCACAAGATAAGTGATGTATGGATATATGTGCTTGGAACCACACCATTATGGAGAAAAGAAAAAGGAACTTAATAGTCTGCTGGCCAGCAGTTTAGATAGCACTGGGAGCTTCTAATTAAGTGAAATATCTTATTGCAAGATAATAAGTAGAGATCTATAGAGGAAGTCAGCTGACATCCTGCTCTGTCCACTGCATGGGTGCCCTTGTTTGTATGCACCCTCTACTCATATGCAACGCACCACAGTACAGAACAGAAGATAGCCACAGAAGAAGACATTTGAAGTTGATCATGAGTACCCATCAATGAAAGCTCACATTCACACACGTGATTCACACACACACACACACACACACACACACACACACACACACACAATCTCAAAGTACCATGTACATGTCAAACCAAAATATGGTACTCGAGTCTGACAATATCTCAGTCATGGTCATTCTACTGTTCTCTCCCCTTTTATCAATAAGAAATATTTTACTTAGCCAGGCATGGGGGCGCACACCTTTAATCCCAGCACTCAGGAGGCAGAGGCAGGCGAATTTCTGAGTTCGAGGCCAACCTGGTCTAGAGAGTGAGTTCCAGAACAGCCAGAGAAACCCTGTCTCGAAAAACCAATATATATATATATATATATATATATATATATATATATATATATATATATATTTTAATGAAAGGATGGATCATCAAGAGAGTGCCCCACATGGGTGGTCCATCACATAATCAGCCACCAAATGCATACACCAGCAGGATATCACTGAAGGGATCCTGATATAGCTGTCTCCTGTGAGGCTTTGACAGTCCCTGACAAATACAGAAGTGGATGCTCACAATCATCTATAGGGCAGAACACAGGGTCCACAATGTAGGAGCTAAAGAGAGTACCCAAGAGCTGTAGGGGTCTGCAACCCTATAGATGGAACAACAATATGAATTAATCAGAACCCCCAGAGCTCATGCCTCTAGCTGCATATGTATTAGAAGATGGCCTAGTTGGCCATTATTGGGGAAGAAAGGGCCTTGATCTACCAATGTTTATATGCCTCAGTACAGGCAAATGCCAGGGCCAAGTAGTGGGAGGGGAGGGGATCAGGGCAGGGGGAGGGTATAAGGGACTTATGGGATAACACTTGAAATGTAAATGAAGAAAATATCTAATAAAAATTATACAAAAAAGAAATATTTTACATACGTAATCTGAGACATGTTTCCAAATGAAAAAATGCAAACTAATAATTTTCTTACTAAATACAATAAATCCTAACATTTTCTTTCCATATTTTTTGAAATTAATCTTTAAAATAAGGTAATTTGAATGATGGCACATTACAGTAATTTCTTTTTTAAGACTTCTTTTTACAAGTGTTTAGTATGCATGCACATATGTGCACCATGTGTATACAGTGCCTACAAAATCCAGATGAGGGCAGCAGATCCTCTGGAACTGGAGTTACAGAACCATGTGAGCTGGATATCAAACTTGTAACCTCTGGAAAAGCTCTTAATGTCGGAGCCTCCTCTCTAGCCAACATTATAGTGATTTCTTGACCAGCAAATGGATCATGGCATGCACCTTCTGCTCATCTAACATGGATAATGTACTTTGAGACTAACTGTTGGAAACTCAGAACAATATTTTTATATCTGAACATTTAGCTTTGTTGTAATACTTTCCCTCATTCCTATTCTAGATGTTTAAAAACATCAACAGCAAAATTATTTAAATCTTCCAGTCATGATTTATTTTTCTTTTGCCATTTACGCTAAATATAAATATGTTTTCTATTTTAGACTTCAAAGTCATGACTGAATGAAATAATCTATTTGAATCGTTTCTACATAACAACTCAAAGCCAGGAAATAGCTCAGTCAGTGAAATGCCTGGCTTACTAACATGAGGGTCTGGGTTTCACTCTCAGAATGAACATAAAGATCTGGGGTCCTCTTGCACTTGAAATCCCAGCTCTGGGGTGGCAGAGGCAGGAGATCTCTGGCGCTTGCTGGTCAGAACAGCTTGGCCTACTTGATAGCTCTCAGTTCTGATGAAACTGAAACAAACAAGGAACCATACCTGAAGTTGCACCCTGGACTTCACACAAACCTCCCACACTTGCATATGCACTCTTACACACACATGTACACATATATCACAGTTATATATTCCCATGGGATATATCCAAATGTTTTTATGAGTTATATCTTAGTATTTCTGCATGTTTTTCACTCTATTACGGAGCAGCGGAAGTTCTAGTAAGATGAGAGTTAATATAGTCAAATAAATGACATTTTCATTTTCAAAACAAACTCCCATCCAAGAGATGTGCTCAGTGGTAGGACACAGCCATATTTTAGAGTTAGTGTTACATGAAATGCCACAGTGTTGCATATAGAGTACAGGCATGGAAATCAAAACAGTCTGTGCCGTATAGTATGACTATACTGTATAGTTAGACTATGCTGTATAGTTAGACTATGTTAGTCTATGTTAGACTATGCTGTATAGTATGGGGACTTTCATCATCTCCCCCATCTTCCGTTTATACACTTAGAAGCTGGCTTACAGTGTTCAGACTTATGGATAGAGAATGAAACTAGTGTTTACAAAATATTCAGATCATCTTACCATGTGTATTAAGTACATTTTAGTCTCTTTTCTAGGATACTGGATACTATTTTTAAGTACCTTATAATTTTGAACAATATAATGAGATTGAATTTTAAAATTTAAATTTATACTCCTTAAAAAGAATATGATGTTTGCCAGGTATGTGTACTCTATGTATCTTAATTTTCTGGTGCTTGTGGTTGGAAGTTATGCTGAGCTACATAACAAGGCTCCCTTCCAATTGAGTGAAAAGCTGGGCATGGTAGTTCAGACTTGATACCTCAGCACCTGGGAAGTAGTGCTGGAGGGCCAGCTGAATGCTACCCATAAGGCCAGCCAAAGGGCATATAAAACCCTTTTTGAAAGTTTTAAAATTGCACATTTTTATATTAAACAAAGCTTTTAAAATAAATATGTTAAGTGTAAAAATGTTAGAAAAGAAAACACTTTAAGATGTTGGATAGACAAACAAACATCTATAACAGGGTAAAAGTGGGAGTCAAAAGCGAGCCCAATGTAAATCTGCCTGCATACTGCACTTCCAAGACCCAAATGCTCATGTATATTTCAGAAGCTTGGCCAGCAGCAGTAGGAAGTGTTATTTAACCCCACATACCCTCTGCCCTGCATCTGTGCGGCTGGCTTGAGACTGTTTCTGCTTATTTGTAGCACAGTGTACTCGGAACTAAGGCTAGGTCACTGCAGCACAAGAAAAATGTCAAAATAAAATGTGTGCCCAAACGCAGAAGATGGATAACTTAATAAAAGAAGAGATTGAGATTAATCTTCCATAGATCTCTGTCCATAAAGAAGGAGAAAGTTAGTTGCTCTTATGGCGAACAAGTAAGGACATTGGTTAGACAACTGGAAAGGAACAGAAAAACAAGTGATGTGGAAATTGTTTCAAAGTAGTACTGACCAAAGCAAGCTTTAGACAAATATTGAGGAAAATATTTATTTGACACAAATTAATACCATTGTATAGTATTCTAGAGGTAGTGAATGGATTGCTTTATTAAATTTTATAAATGAACACTTAAATAACACAGGGAGTATAAATGAAACAAGAATGCAGTTATTCATACTACTAAATTATTGATTATTTAAATGTAAGATATAATCAGCCTTATATGTTAATTGAATGAATTTATTTTCTTATACAGAAAAAGTATAACTAGGAAAGTATGGACACTTTTAAACATCTCATAATATGAACCACTACTGCCCAAGAGGTAAACATAATCCAGGCTTAGCAGTCAGTTCTGTGACGACTTGTTAATTTTTCTTCAAACCTTATGCAATTCTGCTTACCACTCCTCACCTCACTGCTGTGTGCTTCCCTTCAAAGGACAGGAGAAAGAGTCCCTATGTCTACACTGCAGATTAAGTTCACTCAGATTGCCATATCATTTATCATAGTCCTTGCCATAAAATAAATTGTGAATACATTTTAACTTCCAGAATTTTTTGGAATAAAATAATTTAAGAACTCGAACAGGAGATATTTGTAGAAAGGAAAGAAAAAAGTTTACACCAAGTGTATAAATTAAAACCAACCTTACCTATGAGCACGCTGACTCACGTGTTTGGAAGTTTTGGTTTTGTAGATTTCTGTGGATGACATGTGGAGAAGGAGAGAGACACTGTCACCACTGTTACACACAGTGACAGTATAACTGTTGCAGAGACTCTAAAACTGTCAAACTTTTTTTTTTTTAGGTCAATTTGAAAACAGCAGTAAAATTTAAATCCCCCCTTTTTTTTTTTTTTTATCTAGAATCCACTTCTGGGTAAACCATTGGACAATATTGTTAGTGAGAAGCTTGAAGAGAGAGCAGAGTAGCTTTCTATAATTACACTTGCATCCTGTGAAGGATTCGCTACTTATTTTTGCAAAAAATACATGTATAGATGTGTTACACATGGAACAAAAGTGATTGCAGATACAAACATGAAACACTTGGTGGTGGCGCCTTAGAGTCTCTAAGGCTGCTGATGAGAGTGCCAGCTGGATCTTTATGCTTTTACAAAGTGTAAAGATAAACAGCTTTATAATGAGATGTCTTTGAGACCTATACTGTGTGACTGAATGCACACAATGTGTGAGTCAAGCAGGCATTTCAACAGGAGGACAACAGAGGAGACAGCAAGTGACTGAGATAAAGGAGGGATGAAAGCTCCACTGGTCCTGAGAGAACTCAAATTCAACTCTTGCACTTACACACACTAATAGAGGAAATTTTATGACTTATATTTTTCATGAAAAGAGCTGTAAAGAATAGATAAAATAACTAGATAACTAAATGTGGTCTAGGAAAAAGCAAACATCTCAACAGACACCAGAATTCTTTCAATTGAGATAACTTATGAAAAAAATGCACATATCTACAATCTTAATGGATCTAGCAAAAACCTTCATAAAATGAAGATTTTCTGAAGCTCTATCTAGCTTAGAGAAAACCCAATTGTGTGTGTGTGTGTGTGTGTGTGTGTGTGTGTATGTTATTGTTGGAAAAGCATTCTACTAGTACAATGAACACACTAGAGTTGTCCTTGTCACCACTGAGTTTTGTCCATGTTGGCATTCATACTTTACTTATAACAGGAAATAATTAATAAGCAATACTATATATTTGAGGAATCCAGTAGATTCATATGTGTCTTGAACTGTGAAAGAGTAACCTTGATTTCCCCCTTTAGTAACTAGCCAATTAGAACTGGATTTTACTGACAGGAATCTATTATTAAGCCTCGCATGCTTAATTACTAGACGGGTTCGTGCTTCTTTAGTGTTATATGCTGTGTCAGTAAAATGCCTGCAAGCCATGTATGCAAAATATAAAATATTTTTTAAAATCTTGTATAGAGTAAACATTCCTTATTTAAGGGGATGCTTATTAAATAACTGCTATCTGTGCTCTGGGGATGAATATTTTAAAACAATATTGTAGAAAGCCTTAAATGTATAACTTATACTTCCAAAAAGTGTGTATGTAAAACAAAAAAGACCTAGTCATTCCTGAGGACTTTGCCACACTGGAAGGTTTGTATAAGTTGGTCTCCCTAGAAGTATTCTCTATACAGAAATCGTGGTGACATTTAATTACTTAGGCAATACCGAAGTTCACAGAGTTAAAAGAAGGTACAGACATGGGGATATGGCTGCACAGCATAGAGCCCACAGTGCTCTCGGAGAACCTGAGTAAGTCACTACACATCTGACTCTAATGTCAGCGCCAAGGGATCTTATTTACCCATCTGGCCTCCAAGAGACTTTTACTCCCATGCTCAGATATTCATTCATGCACATTAGGAAAAACAAATCACTTTTTAAGAAAGTAAAGCTTAATTATTAACAGAATTATTGTGTTAGCAATAATTCATTGAGCTCATTTCCCACATTCCACCCTTCTGTTGCTCCAGGGGATTGACCCCAGAGTCTACCATTTGCCACAGTGTAATGTCGGTGCTTGCTATGGTAAAACCTCCACAGCGTAACCTCAGGCCTCTTTATTTTCTATGTTTAGTCAGGGTTTCATGCTGCTCAGATAGGCCTTCAATTTGTGATCTCTCCACCTCAGCCTCTGGCACAGAAAGCACCACAGGACTCAAGCTTGTCTTCTGGGCTTGAATTTTTCACTTTAAATGATATTTAGTAATTAAAGAATCATTTTTATAATTTTAATGAGCTATCTTCTTTTGACTGTCATTTTTCTTTTTGAGATAAACTATCACTTAAATGGAGGCTGACACTGATGTCACAATGTAGCACAAAATGGCCCTGAATTCATGGCAATCCTCCTGCCTCAGTCTTCTGAGAAAGGGATAACTGGTGTGTAGCCAAAGACTACCTTAGTAGTGTACCTCCTTACACTGTAATAGGCCATACAAACTTTTCTGACAGAGCTCATTTACACTCACATTTTACAAATAACCTTAATATAAGATTCAAATCGCATGAGAAAAGCACGTCATGTCTAAGAATACTAGTCTGTGTGCTTTTCTTTAGAGAGCTAAGCAGACCAACTGTCTTCATTGGGGTTCTATTGCTATGAAAAGACACTAGGACCAAGGTAACTCTTATAAGAGAAAAGTATTTAATTGGGGCTTCCGTAAACTTGTAGAGATTTGGTCTATTGTCTTGATGGTGGGAAGCATAGGCATAGGCAGACATGGTGCTCAATAAGTAGCTGAGGATTCCATATCTGAATCCACAGGTAGCAAAGAGAGATAGACAATGGGCTTGACTTGGGCTTTTGAAACCTCCAAGTTGACCCCCAGTGACACACTTCCTTCATCAAGGTCCTGCCTTCTAATCCTTCTTGTGTCACATTAAAATATATGTACCTAAGGTGGCCTTTCTATTCAAATAACCACATTAAAATATAAAAATATCTATAGAAGTACACACAGTACACACCCCCCCCCACACACACACACAAAACACATGAACACACACACACATGCCAAGGTCAGACAAATGGATAACAGAAAGACATACATGACACATGTGGATTTCTTTTCTCATTGTTGAGGTAGCAGACATTTGATCGTATGAAATAGCAGAGATGGCTCAGTACATAAGAGCATTTGCTATGTGAGCATTGTGACCTGAGTTTGGATACCAGTATTCATGTTAAAAATAAATAAATAAAATCTGAACATGGCCATACACTCAGAAAGCACTGTGGAGTCCTGAGGCAGGATAACTGGGGCTTGCTGCCTTCTAGTTTAGTTCTGTGTTTAATGAGACATCATGTCTCAAAGGAATACTATGGAGAGTGAGATGAGATAGAGGAGGTCCTCATACACATACCTGTGCATCACACTTGCACACATATATACACAGAGACAGACAGACAGACAGAGAGGCAGAAAGACAGAGACAGAGAGAGACAGACAGAGACAGAAAGAAAATATTTTCAAAAGAAAAAAAACACCTTCTAAGAAAACAGTGTTCCAATACCATCTTTAACTTTGTTCTGGGTTTTCCGCACATCACTTCTTAGTGGAAATTTTTTGACATAAAACATGCAAGAACTGGATTTTTATTCCATGTTATTTGGGATGCACATAAAATTAGCCTGAGCTATTTTGTTGGATGGCATTTTGTAAGAGATTTATTTTAATCCCAAGTGAAATAATTAGTAGTTCATACAATGAAAAATGAGTTGAGATTAATTGTGATTGACATGACTATTCTTTATATGCTTATTTTAAATTATCTGGCATGCAAAAAAGGGGAAAGGATATGTAAGTCTATCTGTATTATCCTTGCATGCCACACATGTTCCTGGAGTTTAGACAAACACTATCTAAACTCATTCCTTGCATTTGTCTTTATCTAGGTTTTATCTTCATTTACAGAATAATGAAATGCAGAGAGGTTAAAGTCAGTGTCAAGTGTGAGAGGTGCCTCACACTCTTCCATATACACAGAGTCAACCACTGATCTCTGTCAAAGCTTCCCAGGGAACGTCTTAATGTCAGCCTGCCTTTGGCTTGTTCCCTTTGCTGCCTTTGACCTTTTTGTGTTTGGCTTGGATGTGGAAATTGTTTTCCCTGGAAAAGGCAGATCTCCCTCACAGGCTTTCTATTCCTGTGGCTCCAAGGATGTCTTTACTCCCTGCTTCCCTCTCCACATCTCCATCTTCCTAGTCTGCATAACTTGGCAGCCTCAGCCAGCCTCTGTGCAGTCTGGTCCCATTCATCATGTGAACCTTATTTTTAAATGCTCTCATTCTATTTTTTCCTCAGACTTCTCATCAATTCCAAGATAATTAAAGCTTAGGACCTAGTTTCTGCTCCTCTCTATCCAAGTATTTTTTTACCTGCCTTCCTCTGCCTCAAGCTTGCTCTGCTTTTAACTGCCACTTTGTCTTCATGGTAAGGTGAGCGAGGCACGTGCCACTGTTTTATGGAAATCTTACTAATGGGCACTTTCTGAGATCTGAAGACTTCTATACATGAACTAAAAGAGTTTAATCCACTCAATCTGCCACAGACCACCTTAGTCTAGGATATGAATTAGCATGCATGCTTTAAAATCTTATTTTATTTTAAACTGTGATTTGTTTTTAAGAACTAGAGACATGTCATTTAATATACACATCCAGCAAAGGAATGTTGCTGTACAATAAACGCCATCAGTTCCTCTGCTTGGAAAGAGTTAAGAATAAATTCAGGGTGTCCCAAGGAAATTTAGTAAAGGACATTTTAGAGTCTGACAACTATAATATGATTCATCAAAAATGCTTCCTTTCAAGTATGTGTGCATCTTTCAACAGTTCCAAATATCCAAAGGTGAGTCAGGTTTGTGTAATTAAATCGATTACTAAACCTTGCACCCATGAGGGTCTCCCTGAAGTCAGGGCTCACACTAACTCAGCATAGAACTCAGCAGGACCCAGTAATCTTTCCACTTCCATCCTCAGTGCTGCAGCTATAGGCAAGCGCAGGATACCTGGCGTTAAAGTGACCAGGGCAACACCAACTCTTGCCTTCATGATTCTGAAACAAGTAAAATTAATTGCTGAGCCATGGCTCTATCTTTAATACTTATATGTTAATGTAAATTCAAATTTCATTTATTGAAATTCTGTTTTATATGGATATTGCGATGGTTGTTCCTTCCTATCGTCAACTGCATTTGGAATTAGCTAAAAACTCAAACCTTTGGGTAAACCTCTGTAGGACTTTGTAGTTAATAGGGTAATTTGAGGTAAGAACACCCACCTTTAATCCAGATCATTTGAAGTGGAAAGATGTGCCCCCCGTCATCTAGGACATACCTTCTCATGTCTGACAAGAGGAAAAGCAGGTTTGCTCTTTGCCTGCTGGCCTTACTCTTGTTTCATGGGTATTATAGCTACTTCCTGAGGATTCTGAGATCTGCTAAAGACCAGCTAAGATGTCTAGCCCTCTGGACTACTGTAGTATTGGACTTTTTGTTGAGATATAACTGTTGGTAGACTAACTTGACCACAGCTACAAGTAATCCTAATAAATTTCCTCTGAATATGTACATTCTATCAGTTCTGTTTCCTCTAGAGAACTATGACTAATGCAGATATCATCTAGAGTAAATCGATGTCTGGTCAGTTAAATCCCAGAAAAAAAAAAAAAGAAAGGCGGGGGGTAGGGGGGACAGAGACAGAGAGACAGAGAGAGAAACAGACAAAGAATAGAAAGACAAAGACAGGGTAGACATGTCAAGACATTAGTTTATCACTGGATGGATATGCAGATGAGTCTGACAACCCAGATAAAAATACAGCATTTTGTTCCATCAATAGAGTTGATATGCCCTGTTTCATGAGCTAACTAGATGGATGCAAATTCTTCTGCCAGGGACCATGCATTTAATATGCTTTTGTCCCCAAAGAACCTGCAGAAGGCCAGAATGTAAGTGCGTAGTCAATAAATAATTTACTCTCTTTCCCTTCCCACATCCATACCCCTGAGCTGCTTTCAATGACTTCTCTGCCATTTGTACAGTCACCTTCTGTGCCAGTTCACTGAGCTAGAATATTTAAATGTTTCTATATAGCATTTATGTTATGCTCACTCTGGCTTTTACAGCACATGACAAGTCAGTACAAACAGAAAAGTTTTTGATGGATTAAAAAAACAAACCATTTCTATTGGATTCTCTTACAGAATAATTATAGTATGGATCTATACACAGTTATTAACATGCCAGAAATATAAAGTGATTTTTTTTCCTCTTTGGTATATAAATGTGTGAGTGTGTGTTTTATGTGTATGCATGTATGTGTACGCATGTATGTATGTATGTAAGTATGTATGTATGTATGTATGTATCCACATGTATATGGACAGTATGCATATGTCTATGGAGGCCCAAGATTAACATCAAACTTCTTCCGTGATCTCACTGCACGTTGAGGTAAGATAGCTCACTGAAACTGGAGCTCTTTGATTATGGCTAGGCTAACTAGTTAAGAAAATTGTTCTGGAATATCACCTGTCTCTGGGCCCTAAGTACAAGGTTTACAGGCAAACTTTCACACCCATTTGTATTCCATGTGCAATATGGGAGTCCAAATTCAAGTCCTTCATATGTCTGTAAACATGTTCTCTACAGATCAGTCTTCCCCACAAAACTCTGATTTCTTAAAGCATTCAAGTAGAAAGTACATAAACATCTCAAAATATATTGATATACTATGTCCACCAGAGCTCCAGGGGTGGACCTAACTAGAGTGGTGAGGAGATGGAGAGGGAGCAGCAAAGACACGGACACAAGAAAAGCTGGGATTGAGATGGGGTAGAGTCAGCTCTCAGATGAAGATGTTGCAGTGCCCTGGAAGCTCAGGATGCTATGTATTGATAAACAGGAGACAGAGTCCTGCATATAGATGGACAAGGAGGCAATGTTATTAGATACAGACAAACAAGGAGGCAGGGCTTATGGTATATGGTTGGATGAAAGAATCAGGCTTATCTACTTACGGTAAGAACAGTCTGTCTAGGAGTGGACTCTTCAGGCTACAGTTATCTGAGGTGAAAAGGCTATGATGGGCATTTTTTGTACACATCATCAATATCCACAATGCACTTTGTCATTTTCCTAGGGGCTGAGGCCATTCATGCCTATGTCAACAAGAACATTGACTCAGATTCTCTAGGTTAGAAACATTGAGTGTCTTTGGAGTCTGCTTCTCTAAACTGACTCCTTGACTTCATTTCCTTCACAACACCCACCCACTGTCAAGGATGCTGAGGTAGAAATAGCTATAGGCAAAATACTTACACTGACAGCTGTATGCGCAATCAAAATACTTGCACAAGAAATGAAGAACTTATTACAAGTACTGCAGAGAGGATATAGAGAGAAGTTGATGGAATATTTCATTAAAGGCAACCTGCTGCTTTGCATTCACCTCTCATATTTCATCAAACATGGAAGAAACAGGGAAGCAAGATTCCAGTTCTGTGAGCTCTACCCATGTGAGTCTAAAAAGTTGTGGATGAGTAACCATGGTTTCTGGAGCAATATTTACTTAATACAGGAAGATGAAGAAGATGATTGTGAGGGAACTCATTTAAGAAAAACATGTCATGGGGTGGGGACAAGAGTGAAGATGTTACATACCCTCTCCTACTTTCTCCTTGCTGAATAATTTAAAATCCAAGGAAGAAAAAAAAATAGTGCTTTGGGACAATCCTTTTCTGAACACATTGCATCACATCATGAAGATGTAAAGAAAACATCAATAGGTATGATAAATAAGTGAAGAATGGTAATTTTGAACATTTACTTATAAAATTTAAAGCTAAAAACAGGGTTATGCTTGTAGCTCAGGGTGCTTGGCTGGTATGTTTAAAGCCCTTGGTTTGGTTCCCAGTGCCTTATAAACAAGTTGTGATGACTGATATTTATAATCCAACACTGTGTGAGAGAGAGAGGCAGGTGTATTAGAAGGCAAAGTTCATGTGCAGCAACATATTGACTACATGAGAACTTTCCAAAACACAAAACACCATCACCAAATCCAAGAAATAGGGCAGGCCATTTGGTGAAGATATTTGCCACCAAGCATGGTGACCTGAGTGTGTGACTGAAGACCTAGATGGTGAAGTGAACCAACTCTCACAAACTTTCTCTGACTGCCACCCATGCATTATGACATGCTTCCACGTGGGGATGTATGTGATCATGCAAGTGCACATAAATAAGTAAATAAATATTTTAAATTAATCAATCATCAATAAAAACAAACAAAATAATAGATGTTACCAATTAGTTATTAAGAAAAACTGACTACATAGATCTGTACCTTCTGACAGGCACAGAACAAGAGTTTGTAATTGCTAGGAATACAGAGTTTCCATAACGCCAGTGAACTTCAGAGTTGCTGCCTTTAGACTTGACCTGCCTCCACTGTCTTTCTAGCAGACTCTAGTTAGCAGCTGAGTCTGGCTGATGATATCAGATGGGATAGTAGAGCTCTGACCCTAGGGACTTCTACAGATATCAGAAAGAGGGCTTCACCAACACCAAATCAGTTAACATGTACACTGGGTAACCCCATCCATGACATTCAGAAGTCACTGGTGCCAAGAAAGAACATCCTCATTTGTGGTCAAAGGGCTGAATAGGGATAGTCAGTTCTGGCAGGTAGGCCAGTCTCTCATCTTTAACAGAGGGACCATCACTGATTGGGAGGTCAAACTGAGCATAAGTGAGGATGTTTCAATCACACTTAGAAGAGGGAACAAATATTCATAGGAGGCAGAGGGAGGGAGGGACATTGGTGAGGAAAGTGGGGGTGGGGGGGAGGCAGGTTCAGGTGAAAGACCCAGATGGCCAGGAGAATGCATGGAAATATATAGCTGCCAGGTATGGGGAAATGGAGGAAATCTTCAGGAAGTCCCAGAGACCTGAGATGAAGAAGGCTTCCAGGAGTCAATGTGGGTGACTTTGGCAAAGATACCTAACAATGGGGACATGGAACCGGAAGAGGCCACCTCCTGTATCCCAGCAGGACCCCCCAGTGAATGGATAAGAATACCAACTCATTCACAAAACTTTCAACCCAAAATTTACCCTGTCTAAAAGAAATACAGGGACAAAGATGGAGCAGAGACTGAAGGAATGCCAACCAATAACTGGGCCAGCTTTAAACCCATCCCAATTCTTAACTGAGTAAACCTTCCATTGTGCATCCTGAATACCTTCTTCTCTTCATAGTTCCTCTTCCTCCTCTTGGTGACTTTAAGTTATGATATTTAACTCTGATGAAAGGAGGAAGTTGAATCTGCCATTACAACTGTTATATATATCTGCAGCTACAAGCTTTCTATGTTCTGTCATGGAGGCATTGTTTATCATGCCAAAATCACACTGAAACAGTCTGCTGACTGTAAGGAAAAGAAGAGTTCTGTTTATAATTTTCAAAGAATAATACTGAGGTTCCTTCTGGTTTGAGCACCCGGTAGAGAGATGGGGCCATGCACTCACATCAAAAATATTAATCCAGAATTCCTCCTGTCAAAAGGAAATGCAGGAACAAACAGTGGAGCAGAGACTGAAGGAAAGGTCATCCAGAGACTGCCCCACCTAGAGATCCACCCCACCCAAAGACACCAAACTTAGATACTATTGCTGATGCCAAGATGTTCTTACTGACTGGAGCCTTGATATGGCTGTCTCCTGAGAGGCTCTGCCAGAGCCCCATCAATACAGATGGGGATGTAAGCAGCCAAACATTGGACTGAGTGAGAGAACTCCAATGGAGAAGTTAGGGCAAAGACTGTAGGAACTGAAGGGGTTTGCTACCCCATAAGAAGAACAATAATAACAACCAACCAGACCCCCCCCAAAGCTCCCAGGGACTAAACCACCAACCAAAGAGTACGCATAGGGGGACGAACCCATTGCTACAGCTGAATAAGTAGCAGAGGATGGCTTTTATTGGGCATCACTGGGAGGGGAGTTCCTTAGTCCTGTGGAGGCTCAATGCCCCAGAGTAGGGGAACGCTAGGGTGGTGAGGCAGGAGTGGGTGAGTGGGTGGGGGAGCACCTTCATAGAGGCAGAGGGAGGTTGGAGGGGATAGGGATCTGTGGAGTGGAAACTGGAAAACGGGATAACATTTGAAAAATAAATAAAGAAGCCGGGCGTGGTGGCGCACGCCTTTAATCCCAGCACTCGGGAGGCAGAGGCAGGCGGATTTCTGAGTTCGAGGCCAGCCTGGTCTACAAAGTGAGTTCCAGGACAGCCAGGGCTATACAGAGAAACCCTGTCTCGAAAAAACCAAAATAAATAAATAAATAAATAAATAACCAATAAAAATGAAAAAAAAACTGAAATGATAATTTCATTCAGTATAAAAAAGTTTTGAGTTTAAGAGTGTCTTTTTATATACTTATTATGTTTCATCAAATATATGTCTGAGTGTGGGTTTATGTAGGTGAGTGCAGGTATCTAAAGAAGTCAGATGTATCAGATTCTCTTGCGCAGGTGTTTGTGAGTGCCTCCTATCATGGGATTGGGAATTGAACACTAGTCCTCTGGAAGTACAGAAAGGGCTCTTAATGACTGAGCCATCTCTCTAGCCCATCCTTTTTATTTTAGAAATAAGTAGAGAAAAAAATACTGTGGGTTCATGTATATACTGCCATGTCATGTCCAGAAGGCAATACTTCACAGTTTTAATCTCCCATCTGCCTGACCTAACATTCTTTCTGCTTAGTCTTCTGCAAGATTATCTGAGACTTGGAGGGTATGGGGGACATAGTCACCTATGCTTAGCTCTTCAGAAGGTTATGAGTCTGTATTATATACTGCTCATGCTATAAAACATTTCTATGGTCAAGTTTGAAAGAAGTACAAATCTATGGTTTAAACATTTGTACTTATAAGGACTTTTTAAGAATGTGACCCCTCACAAAGACATCAGCAGTTCTTGCTTATGACCTACCTATCCATGAACCAATTATTTTTCAAAAACAAGGTTCCCTTAAACTGCCTTGTTATTTTTTTGCATCAACTCTAATCATTATCCTTTCTTTATAAATCTCAAACCTGCAACATGTGTGTTCTCCTGATTTTACAAAGGGCTGTGAATTCTGATTAACTTTGATAAAAACAGAATACAACAAAACCATTAGCAGAATAGAGTATCAACAATCAATTATCCATCCTTATGTCTTCTTTCCCTGTACATAGCAGTTGTTGTAGAATGAAATTCATTCAAACATATTTCTGGATAAGTTAGCTGGTCCTAGGGATGAGAATAAGCAATATGCTCAGAATACAGACACTGGTAATTTCTGTCTTGCAGTGACTTCCCTTCTGTGTGTCTTTGCTTAAGTAGTAGGAGTTTAAATCTTCCATAATGACAATTATATATATAATTATAACAGCAGAAAGATACAACAACTTGAAAAGATGGTTAATCTACTGATATCATTGAAATTTATTTATGTATATAACATATATATATATATATATATATATATATATATATATTACATTCTAATCACACATCCACACACACATCCACACATTCCTCTAGAGAATTAAAAGAATTTGTGTGTGTGTTCTAAATCACAGGTAGTTTACACTGAAATAGCAAGCAGTTACACATATTATAATTTTTAATCAAATTACTAAATTCCTATCCTTGATCAAAGCCACCATTAATGATTTGAAATATAGGGAATCAAGTGATTATTTGAATAACAAGACTGGAGAATGAACATATCAATTACTTCTTATTGTACTATTCTACTGGGACAAGTGAGGATATTGTAGGGACATATTGTTCTCATTTACATAGAGTTTAAAGGAACATATTACTTTTAATTCTCTAGAGATGTTCACTTAAAAGCCTAAGTTATTTGTAGCATGTCCATGAATTATTTAACGCCGTGTAATGCTATCAGTGGTTTACCCATTTTTTCAGGTTGTTCTAGCTTTCTGTTCTTATTGTAATCAAGGGAATGGATGATAAATGAAGTAATAAAGAAAGGAAGAATTTTAAGTGGTTTCTTCTAGCTTCTCCCACCTCAGGGCTACTCCTGTGTGCACACTAACTAATACATCTCTTTATTGGTAACTTTTCACATGCCTAGTGATGACAGGGTAGGTTCTCAGTGCCTCCCTCCCTGATGACCTCCACCATCATCAGCCTTTCCTTCCCCATCAGCCTGTGGAGAACACTCCCACTAAAGGCAGTTTCACAACTCTCTCTCCACTGGGCACTATTACTCTTAATGGAGTCTGGAACACTTATTACAATCTGGCTCCCCCCCCCTTTTTTTCACATTCCACTGTAAGAACATGTGGTCATAGTCAATCCCCTGCATTCTTTTACAGTCCCATAGTGCTTCTTCCACTCAGTACCTAAAATGGCTTTGGCTTCTCTAACCCTTAACAGTCATGTCCCAAAGTACACTGTGCTCTTTGGAAGCTACCTTATTTCGTTAGTACTGCTGGAGTGTACTGAGCTCTCTCATGTGATTATACAGTTTACTTTGCAGTTGAATATGTGGTGAAATAAGCATCTAGATTTTGAGAACGAACAGAGACCTTTATATTTGTATTTTCTATCTCTATAACACATAAAAGAAGAAAGACAAACATATAGTGTGGTGTGGTTAGGCCTAATTCATTCAGAAGGGCGTAGGTGTTGCCTGTTCTAGTCTAAGAGTGTAATCGAAGAAGGTCTAATCAAGAAAGAAAATCTAAGTGATAATATAGATGTAGAATTGAGGCTGTCGTCATCATTAATATGTTACTGTGAAGAGATACCATGAGCACAACAACTTTTATGAAAGAAAGCATTTAATTGGGGCTGGCTTACAGATTCTGATGTTTATTGCATTATCATCATGGCAGAGAACATGGCAGACAAGCAGGCAAACACAGTGGTCTAGAGAAGTAGTTAAGAGTCCTACAGCAAAATTCACAGGCAGCAGAAAGAGAAAGCCACTGGCCTGACATGGTCTTTTGAAGTCCCAAGCCCACGCTCAGTGACACACTTTCTTCAACAAGGTCACATCCATTCCAACAAAGCCACATCCATTCCAACAAAGCCACACCCCCTAATCCCTCCAATTTAGTGCTCCTCCCTGATCACTCAGCATTCAAATACTTGAGGCTATGGAGGCCATTCTTATTCAAATCAGCACAAAGGCCATCCTCTTTCCTTACTAAGCACCAAGGCAATATGGTAACAGCAGGGAATTCAGAACATTTGTCTGAATCTTTTACAGGGATCCCATAAAGAAAATTATTTCTCTGGCCCTACTGACTCAGGACAGCACACAAAAGCACAGTCAGATCTGATTATTCTACGTCTGTGTGCTGCAAAAAAGGCCAGAAGGAGTTCTTGCTTTATTGCTTCCAATCAATGGTCTAAGAAATGGTCACCACCTGGTTCCCCTCTTTCTGTCTCTTTCTGACTTTCTCTGTCTCTGCTTCTGTCTCTGTCTGTCTGTCTTTTCCTCTCTCTCTCTCTCTCTCTCTCTCTACCTCTCTCTCTCTCTCTCACACACACACACACACACACACACACACATTAAAAGGTCACATGAAAGGGTCACAAAGTAGAAATAGTGAACATGGTACACAATGAGGCTCTGTATTCAGCTGAGATTGTAGGAGTTAATTTCATTGGAAATTCAAAGTACAGTAAGATTGATTACAGTGTTTTTCTTAGAGGTCAAATGATTCTGAACAAGATGAGTACACACTATCTAAAGAGAATTAATACATAGTTATAATGATCTCCAAGCAAATTATTAACTTGGTTACAGATCCAGTGAAAGTTTGATTAGTAATGTAAACTTTGCAAAATATCTTTCAGGAAAAAACCTTCACACAGGACCTGATATATTTTGTTGTTGGTGTTATTGTTGTTTCCCAAAAAACTTCCTCTAAAATTAGAAAGTGGGTGTTCTTCATTTGTTATCAAAGGCACAGGAAACATACCAATATGAGATCAACTCAAAAATTAGGCCATTTTAGCTTCCTTTAAAAACAACTTTATCTTCAAATGCCAATAAGATTTTAGTTTAATGTTTAAATTCTTAGAAATAAAGTCTCAATTCAGCTTACTAGGTATGTGAGTTAAATGTGCTCAAATGATTGCAATTCTGTCTCAAAACTCGGTCTGCTAACAGAGTCTGCTTCTGCCTTGCCAATAATGTGTTTCAGTAATCAAGAGTAATAACTAATGAAAAAGAAAAGTAAAACAAAGGAATAAAAACAGCGTGGTTTTCAAGCATTTCAAAATCAAGTTCTTTAAGTCCACACTAATTCCAGTTTGCTTGTGGGGACCATACGCGCCCTGATAGTGGTGATGCCGTCACCTCTGATGCTCAGAACTGCCTCAAATACCTCATTCAATTTGTTATATGACTTCATTTCAGAAATCATGCTTTTTACTAAAATCTGAAAGCAAAGAGGGCCGGAACTGGTTTTACAGAGATGAGATATTGCATATAAGAATAGCTTCTACGGCATGTGGGTTCTTTGGATTTCTTGTGAGTTCAAAGACTGAGCATCAATATACAGGACAAACTAGAATTGATCAATAAATGAGCAGAGAAGGTAAAATTAGGATCTCTGAGTGTGATGATAATTTCTACTACATATTGTTGGCATTTATTCAGAACCCACTCTGATCTACAAGGCCTGGTGCTTTAATATGAATCAAGTTTGTGTTTGCTGGTGTTTTTATGCACTGACACCTCCACCTCTACCTTGTGTGGGAGCTTATCCCACTCCAAAATGAATCTTATCTTCAATGAAGCCAAAGCCTGTAAAAAAAAAAAAAGAAAGAAAGAAAGAAAGAAAGAAAGAAAGAAAGAAAGAAAGAAAGAAGGAAGGAAGGAAGGAAGGAAGGAAGGAAGGAAAGAAAGAAAGAAAGAAAGAAAGAAAGAAAGAAAGAAAGAAAGAAAGATCATCCAACAAATAGGAAATCACATCACACTGTTCAACTGTAATTTCGCTTTTACAAGATCAAGAAATGACTTTGATGTTTTAGTCACAGAGAAACCTTTACAGTGCTGTCACAATTGGACATGATTAAACAAACAGCCTCTGCATTTGTAATTAAGCATGTGCAGGGAAAAGCCAGTGCCCAATTACCTGTGTGCACATTGTAAGCCCGTTAACATCTCAAATGTCCCCTGAGCTCTGCTGCCCTTTTAACTACAGGCAAAGCCTCCTGTCTCCAGGGGAATGTGGTGTTTGAGGAGCTAAGGTGTTTGCTCTCAGGCTAAATGCATCTCCTGCTGGCAGGCTTATCTATTGATTGTGCTTTAATATATGAGTCTCTCAGCTAGACTTCTCTCAAGGACTATAATCTAACATTTATTCAGCCCAACTCTTGCCCCTAATCCAGAGAATATCCTTAGTATTGTCTCGTGGTTGGCTCTGCATTCCTTTATAATACTCCCAGGGTAAAGGCACAGAGACATTCATGATATCCTTTCTTATTAAAACAACCTTCAATCCCTTTATGCATTCGCTGACTTTAAGCACACTGACATTGTCTTTAAAATACTGTCTTGAAAATCACAAAATTTATTTCTGACAAATTGCAACAACATTAATGTAGCCAAATAGCACAAGGTAAAATAGAATTCTCTGGGTTTCTGGGATGAAGATGGAAGACAAACAGTAATTGTTAATACTTCTATATTTCTATGTATTATACAAGAGCAACAAAGTAAACATTTTCTCCATTTTCAGGAGCATTTGAAAGTATCACTGGAGTCTATGACTTACAGAGACTCCATTGGCCCCCAAAGCAGGAAATCATCTAAAGAGAAAGCCAACAGAGTGATTGTATAACTATCAAACAGATGCTAACAGAGAGCTCATAGATGAGTCATTGTGCAAGACCACTTGCTATGCAAACACAAAGAACTGAGTTTAATTTCCCAGAATCCCTGTCAAAAGCCAAACATGGCTATGTGTTTCTCTATGTCCAGCACTGGGGGGATTATGACAGGCCCATACTGGAAGCTCATCTGCAAAACAGCTTTTGATTCAGTGAGAAAAACCTGTCCTGAGAGTAAGGTAGAGTGTAATAAAGAAAGAGAGAAGACAAATTCTATTACCCTATAACCAAACACAAGGAAATATGTACCTGAACTCAAGTGCATGAAACACACACACACACACACACACACACACACACACACACACACACACACATTGATAATAAAGATATATTTCAGGACAACAAACTGCAAATTCTGAAAAAGAACTCAGAATTACTAAATATTATTTTCCTCCAAAATAAACTCCGAGACCTAAAAAAAAATTTTTAAATAAAAGAAAGAAAGAAAGAAAGAAAGAAAGAAAGAAAGAAAGAAAGAAAGAAAGAGAGAGAAAGAAAGAAAGGAAGGGGAGAGAGAGAAAATAGAAGTAGCCAACAAAAAGATGTAGCAAAGACACGTGAAGAATGAGCAAAGTGCTCATGGGTAAAGATTTATGAATACATCATGCAATTGCCAAGGGAGGTATTTACAAATGACTGTACCAGGAAAGTCATTCATTCCTCTGATGAGCAATTTCAGAAGAGCTGGAATGCTGTAGTTGGCTAGAATAGTGATGATATGGGACATGTTTTGGAAACAATTGAGTCAGTGAAAAAGGACCAAAAGTTTGAAAGGTGAGAACTCAGGATAAAGATAAGACAAAATTAACACACTGACGAATTTAAAGAGAAGAAGAAAAAGTGTAGGTAAAGAACAGAGAGTCATGGGCAGTGCACAAGCAGCCCATGGACATGAGCATCCAGTAGGAAAGAAGGTCCCACAAACTGACTGGTGAGGATGTGGGAGCTCTATGACCACTGTCCAACCACTTGAAGCCTGCTAGAGTTCCTGGGAGCCCCAAACTCTGCCCCCAGTGGCCAACTGCTGGGGTTTATCTAGATCCAAATTTCTGCAGACATTTAATGCCAGGCATCACATTAGCATAGCCATTATCTCCCTGTGGCAACACTAACCAACTGTTCTATTAGCCAGGTGGGAAGCTGGAATTGAGAGCTGGAGCTTTGGTTTTGATGAGGACATCAGAGGATCTAGGGATCACTCACCTCCATGAATGTAGAGAAAGTTTGCCAGTTTCTGAATGAGGAAATATTCAAACTGGATATTTAGACAATGCCCTTCTCCCCTACCCACATCCCACTAATTTTTCTATAACTTCTGTCCTCTTGGCCAGAAAGAGAGTAAAATAAGAAGTCCTTGTAAATGAGAGCCAATCTGCACACTTCTCCAGTTCATATCTCTGGCCTGAAAACTTAGGTGGGTCTATAGGAGTTATGGCAATATGGTTTCTGTGACTCAGTTGATGCCATAATACTGATTATAGAAGCAGTCTGATTATAGAAGCAGTCTGGTACAATATTAGTGGGATAAATGCAAATTCAATCCAATTGTGTTAAGTGGGCAACAGCTGGGGTGACCAGTGCAAGGTGTACTGGCATGAAGAGAATTTCCTGGCATTTGATATGGTCATTAAAGATGATTATTTCAGAGGAACTGCTATTTAAACAATTTTATATGATCATATATGCCTTTCCATAGTGCAGAAAGATATTGTATTTAGCTAAGAATATTTTGCTTAAGCAAATATCCCCCAAATGCTATGTAAAAGTTAGGTGATTGGAGTTTAGTTATGAAATATTGATGGATGATTCCTTCAGCAAATTGTTTATTAAATGATAGTTTCTATGTCATGGCATATGAACATCTAATGTGTATTTGCTTTCAGAGAATGTGATATATTTATGGAATAATTATAACAAATAATATATATAAGGTAGGGTGAGTGAATAGGAATGACCCCCATAAGCTTATATATTTGAATGCTTAGCTACTAGGGAATGTTATTACTTGAGAAGAATTAAGAGGAGTGGCCTTAGTGGAGGAAGTGGGTCATTAGGCTTCGGGGTTTCCAATGCTCAAGGCAGGCCCAGTGTCAAGTCTACCTTCTTGCTGCCTTTGGATCCATATATAGAATTCTCAGCTACCACATTTGCCTGACCACCATACTCTCTACCATGAAGATAATAGGATTAAATCTTTGAAACTTTAGGCAAGCCCCAATTAAAGGTTGCTATGGTTGTGATGTCTCCTCATAGTAATAGAACGCTGACTAAGACACAAGGATATAATGTTTTATTTAGCTATTAATTTACCTAATTCATATATTTTTGTATTTATCCACAACTTTTCATGCTATATGAGTATCTCCCTAATCACATTGAGCAATGTTAAAACCAGATTTGGATATCTAATGTACACAGTAGAAGTGTATATGCAATATTGAAGGAATTTACTGGCTGTAATGATGGGATAACTATTGAGTGTAGACAGAGAAGCAGAGGGTTAAGGAACAATGCCTGAAGACTTGACATTTAAAATATTCTGTGGCTCATGTAAGAGAGGATAAGAGGAGACAGGTATATTAACAAAGGAGTACTAGACTATCACAAGCACATAGTACAATGTCTGGATATATTCCACATGAAAAGCTACAGAGAAGAGCATGGCTCATGGATAAAGTAGGAGATGCAGGTTCATTATCAAACTTGGTGATTTTCCTTTTAATGTGCTCTGATACACAAATTAATTTCCTCCATGTCTCTGCCATGGTGGTATATAAAATTAAAATGAATCATTTGAAATACCACTGTCCAACGCAACTTAGGTCCCACTGAATCATTTAGCAGCACCTCAGAAACTCTGGTTAAATTGGCTGGACTAGGGACTGGGCAGGGGAGTGGCTCCCAAGCACCAGGTAATTCTAAAACACACATTTAATGAAATGAATAGTTGAGTTCAACTAGGAGATGTCATGAAAAATTGAATTGGTACAAAAGCACATACTTTACTGGAACTAGTACACAATTTATTAAATATTATTTTTAAATTCTAAATAAATTATAATGAAAATACCGGTGATCCAATAGCTGGTGAAGCTCCAGAGCCCTCTTCTGGATAAAGAAAGCTCAATGTATTTTCTCACTCTCAGGAATAATTAAGAAAGGTCAGTAAATACATTGAATGAGATATTAAACTTGTCTATGCTATAAGCAAAAAGAACCTGCAGGTGACCGTTGAAAGCGTGAGCTTCTTACTCTAAGGATCAAGTCAGTAACATGAATTAATAAGTGCCTTTGGCTCTCAAATTTGCGACAGTCACCCTGCCATGTGGTGGGGAATGACAAGTACTGTATAATGACAATACTTAATTGTTCTGCGGAGCTATACATTAGGAAAAAGTGTTAGTTGATATGATATAATAGTATGCAGAAGAATATCACCATGTTTTATTGGGAAGGAAAGACTTCAGAAATACAAATAAATGAAATGAGTCACAGAAGCAAGCTGTGAATGCAATTGTAAGTTTTTTAAGTAGCATAAAAGTAGTAATAAGTAAGATGATTATAACAAATCATAAGATCAAATACATATATATTCAAGATATAATCACTTGAACATAGAGTAAGTGCAAAACAAATTAATGTGACTTTCATCTTTCTTTTTTTATACTAGCCCTTCATACATATTTTATTCATCCAGAAAGTCACAGTATGGACTAAATGCATTCCCAATTCTCAGGAGTCGAGTGTGGTTAAGGATGACTTCAGCTCCAACTCAGAGATCATAAATAGGTGGTGTAAGGTTTAGTTACTGGAGAAGGGCAAGGCTGAAATTCCATCCCGCGTAGTTGAACCCTGATAAATGCAATCCTATGTTCTTAGGGAGATGTGATCTTGAATTCATAAGCCTGTCTTAAGATGGTCTTCATAATGTGGTATATGTTGTGCCCAAGTTAGCAAGAACAGAGCCTTCTTACTAAGATAGACTATCAAACAATTAAACTGAAGTGTTTTCATGGCATGCTCTAAGAACTGATCTTGAGGTTAATATACAATCTGAAGGAGGGCTGGGCACATAATAAGTAGAGTGCCTGCCTAGCATGCACTAAACTCTTCGTTCAGTTCCGAGCACTTTATAAAACAGGTATGTACACACCTGTAACCCCAGCACTCAAATAGTGAAGCCAAGAATATGAAGAGATCAGGGCTATCCTTGGCTACATAGGGAGTGTGACACAATTATGGAATACAAAAAGATTCAGTCTAAAAAAAAACAAGCAAAGAAACAGAAAGAAAAACTTCTTGAAAGTTTCACTATTAGATATTGAACCTTCAACTATTGAGTTTTAAAGCTGTGACTTCATATCCCACCTACAAATATATCCCCTCAAAATGGGTCTGTAAAATGATTATATTCCAACAGATTAATGATAATTGTAAACAATAGAGAAATTCTTACAACTAACCACTTTTAAAATGTTCTGTGCTAGGTCTGGAGAGCTAGATAACCAGCTAAAATTACTCGCTGTTCTTCTAGAGGACCAGCATTTGGTTCTCAGTACTCAAATGGATGCTCATACTGCCTGTAACTTCAGATCCAGGATGTTTGATACTCTCTTCTTGTCTGTAAGAATTCCCATCTACTTATGCACATAAGCTGATTTGGGCAAACCCAAGTACAAATAAATAAATTAAGTGGATATTTTAAAGAGAGTCTATGCATCTTGCTTGTCTTTTTAAATTAGTCAAAAACATCTACTGTCAGTGTTTGTCTTCTATGTGTGTATTAGGAACACACACACACACACACACACACACACACACACACACACACACACACTCCTACTTCCATGGGGAGAATGTTGTAGTAAGGACTCAGTCTTTTAAAAGAAACCAGAACTAGCCTCAGGCAGCAGGAGGTGGAAGAGGCTACTGTAATGCACTGTCATTAATGGTCTAGAAGGTTTTGTGTTATGGTGTCTTGGGTTTTAAATGAAATGTCACATACGATTTGCATTGCAAATGTGACGAGTGGAGCTGGCCTGAGAGTCTGAGAGCTTTACATTCTAATTGGAAACTGTGTGATACTGACTAAAAAATAGTTAAAGATCACTGTTATCTTGTCACCCTAGAATGTAATAATATATGGTTATATTTCTTTTATACCTTAATTCTGCAATAAAATCTTCAGACAGAGTATAAAATGTGCCATGCTTAATGCAGTATTAAATACAGTGAGGCTGATCAACTCACCCATTTGGGATCGTTTATACACTGATCTCTCTGACATTTAGTCCATAATGTCAGGAAATTTATGAAAAGCTACTGAAGCTGAACACATTCCATTTAGAGTGGTTTATTTCTTCATTCTTCTCCCTGCTGTTGACAAAGGTCTGTTTTAGTAACAGGACAAATAATACAATTTTCAATCTGCTTTAAAGCATTATATTATGTCTTTCAGAGATACCTGTATATTATTGCTAATTATGAATATATCGAGCAATTCCCTTCCTAGCCATTTATAACATGGATTGTCTTGATATATTCTTAAAACTGCCACATTGAATAATATTAATGATAGAAAAAATGACTGGTATTATAAGATATAGCTGTTATTTTTATGGGTACACTTAGTTGTACAAGTTTCTTTAAGTTTCTAATTAAGACAAGTGACAAAAGGATGCTGTCATGTGTAAGCCAGCATCTTTTAGACATAAACATACCTCATAATTAGCACGATGCAGTTATAGCCCTGCATCTCATGCTTTGTTGTCATCTTTTACTTAATGCTGCCTGGTCTCATTTGAAGAATTGTGCCAAATTTGTAAACTTGGAATAAGTCTCCCTAAAGAGGAATTCTCAGCCTTCATATTAGACATGAGCTACTTAGTGAACCAGCTGTGTGATATACACTGCCTCCTACTAGAACCTTAGGGTATATGCAGCTTTGTGCTATGGTTCCCTATTATAGTACTTGTTACATTTTCTGTTAGAAAATGGCCTCTCTCCAGAGCATGATTTCATTGAGATACTCCCTGTATTTGACTTTCATTGGCATTTTTAACAGCTATGTACATTGGGTGCTCATGGACTATTTATTCATGGAGGTCTTTCTGGTTTTTTGACTGAATTGGAAATTAAGAAGAGTAGCCTTGAAGTTAACCCTTTTTCCCTATATTTAGCATATCCTACTGGTATTCACCACAAATAGATCCACATTTTCCCTGCTAGTATCACAAATGCACAGGAGTACTGCCTCCACGTATATTTTGAACCTGCTTTGTGATGGGTCGTAGTGACAGTGCTTAAGCAGAGCTGTCTTTAATGATGTTACTCGGGATGTTCTCTTTCCAGATTAAAACTGAGAAGTTAATTTTAAAAATAGTATCAGGTACCTCAATCAATCAATCAATCAATCAATAGTGCATGGGTGGTCAATATTTAAAAGACAAATGAGAAATTATGTACAATTGAATAAGAAAGATTTTTAAGAAACAAGTTTCCTGCCATCTGTGAAAAGGAGAGGAAGATGAAGCAGGAGCATGTGGAGAGAGCCTCAGACTATCACTAGATGAGAGATAGTTGCACACCATAATTTACCAAACTGGGGACTATTAAAATTGGGGCCAGAACACTTATTGTTTAGGAAAACTTTTATATGAATCAGAAGATGTTAGCTAACATTTTTATTTTTGCTTCTCTTAGCATACCAGGTAAAACTATATAGAAAAAAAAAAAAAAACTTCAACTATAAATATATGTCCCTTGTAGGCAAACATAGCTTAGGTCAACTTACTATGATTCCTGAGTAAAGACCATCCATTAAAGAAAAAATTTAGAAATAAATTTCCAGGACCTCAGTCATTGGCTTGACTGCTCAGTAGACCCATTGGCTTAGCCACTAGCAATGATCTTAAGGAAACCAACAATTAAAGGCTGCTTGTTAACTAAACTGTGCTTGAAAGCAGAAAAATATTGAAAAGGATCTGGAGCTGTTTGTTCACAAGAATGCCATTTACAGGCCACAGTAAGTGCCCCATGTAATCTGGGCCTTTACATATCGTCTATATTATTTGGCCATTCCTGTTTAACATTTCCACAATATGTGACCAGTACTCCATCCCATATTCCAGGGATGATATTCTTTTTTTTTTCCAATTTTTATTAGATATTTTCTTCATTTACATTCCAAATGCTATCCCAAAAGTCCCCTATACCCTTCCCCATCCCCTGCCCTGCTCTCCTACTCACCCACTCCCACATCTTGTCCCTGGCATTCCCCTGTACTGGGGCATATAAAGTTTGCATGACCATGGGGCATCTCTTCCCAATGATGGCCAACTAGGCCATCTTCTGTTTCATATGCAGCTAGAGACATGAGCTCTGGGGGTACTGGTTAGTTCATATTGTTCTTCCACCTATAGGGTTGGAGACCCCTTCAGCAACTTGGGTATTTTCTCTAGCTCCTCCATTGGGAACCTTGTGTTCCACCTAATAGCTGACTGTGAGCATCCACTTCTGTGTTTGCCAGGCACTGGCATAGCCTCACACGAGACAGCTATATCAGGGGCCCTTTCAGCAATTTCTTGCTGGCGTGTGCAATAGTGTCTCCATTTGGTGGCTGATTATGGGATGGATCCCCGGCTGCAGCAGTCACTGGTTGGTCCATCCTTTTGTCTCCGCTCCACATTTAATCTCTGTAACTCCTTCAATGTGTACTTTGTTCCTAATTCTAAGAAGGGGCAAAGTGTCCACACTTTGGTCTTCAAGCTTCTTGAGTTTCATGTGTTTAGCAAATTGTATCTTGGGTAATCTAGGTTTCTGGGCTGATATCCATTTATCAGTGAGTACATGTTATGTGAGTTCTTTTGTTATGAGTTTACCTCACTCAGGATGATGGCCTCCAAATCCATCCATTTGCCTAGGAATTTCATAAATTCATTGTTTTTAATAGCTGTGTAGTACTCCATTGTGTAAATGTACCACATTTTCTGTATCCATTCCTCTGTTGAGGGACATCTTGGTTCTTTCCAGCTTCTGGATATTATAAATAAGGCTGCTATGAACATAGTGGAGCATGTGCTCTTATTACCAGTTGGAACATCTTCTGGGTATATGCCCAGGAGAGGTATTGCAGGATCCTCCTGTAGTACTATGTCCCATTGTCTGAGGAACTGCCAGACTGATTTCCAGAGTGGTTGAACAAGCTTGCAATTCCAGGGATGATATTCTTTGTCTAGGATCTCTCTCACACCTTTGGCTAGCTGTCCCCCCCCATGGGTGTTTAGGATCTCTCTCACACCTTTGGCTANTCCCCCCCCCCATGGGTGTTTAGGACTTTACTTTTGATTCCACATACTCATGTGTCTCTTTGAAAGCTGAAGTAGATAACTCATAGGCTTTGGAACTGATTTCTGCAAGTAAACACCAGTGAAAGAATACCAACGGCTGGGATATAATTGTTTTGTACAGAACATCTTATATTTGGATCATGGCTGTATTCACTGTGGTCACCTGCTTCTCATTCTTTCAGCTTGAAAATAAGCAAGGTAACTATCAAATCTAACTGCTGATGGATGATATGATGCTCACTATTATTAGCATGGCTAAGATTGAATTCCATTATATGTAGCTTCACTGGACTTTCTTTCTTAATCTGATTTGACATTTCCCTGAGATTAAGAGCTTTTCAAAAAACTGTATGAAACTACCATATGACTGTAACTCATCAGTGCATGACTGAAACTTGACCTACCATAATGCCTAGTAGTATTGCTTTATTAGATGTAAAAAATAAAATAAACTATTTATAAGTATAACATTATTGTCTAGTATTGACAGCTATTTAATGATATATTTAACACTTATAAATTAAATTTGCTGTGAGTATAAGGCATACTTATTTTTCAGATTATTTAGATACTTTAATGAGAATTTACTGAAATTTTTATCTATTTGTGAAGGTGTGCTAAGACTTGAAAGAAATCATTATTTCACTTTTTGTGGGGCAATGGGCTATGCACAGACAGCCTGGTCTCCAGCTGAGCTTATGTCTTGAACCCTGGTGGGACCGGGTGGGTGGTAATTTCCACCTATATGGGACAGAAGGCATTAGACCATGTCTCCTGGACCCCTGGCTCCTGTTGAAGTTACTGCCCCCACAGCCCCCACAAGAGAGGTGTGTGGCTATCAGTCACATAGACAATGTCCCAAGCTTCTGGCTTTCTGGCTAGACTCCTCCCCAGTTACCTAGCAACAGCAAGATAGCCCAGCCCAATATGAGAGGGGCTGCTTGGCCCTACCTCTCTCTCTCTAAGCTTTTACCTCACTTGCTCTCTAGCCTTCCTTCTCTCTCTCTTCCCTCTTCTCTCCACGTGGTCATGGCTAGCCTCTCCCTCTCTCTTTCTACCTTCTCTCTTTTCCCCTGTCTAATGAAGCTCTAAAACCATAGACTGTCTCTGATCGTGAAGGCTTGAACAATGGGATAGGCTTTCTCTTAACAAACCTCATCCAGAAGTCCTCCTACACTGCAGTCACTGACTGGACTAAGGACTCTCGCCTGAGTGGAAACACCCAGTGCCCCCTCTCCCCCTGCCCTCTCTTCTCTTATCCCCAGAGCTGAGTGCTGCCCTGCGGCCCCTATTCTGTTCTCAGCTCCTCCACTGTATCCAGCCTGGGATGCTGGAGGCTGAGAACCTGGTACTTGGGGCTGCTCCTTTTCCACCACCTGCCATGTGTGGTCAGTGACCTAACACAGCCAGATGCGCACCAGGGGCCATGTGGAAAGTGTCCGGCAGTCATCCCACGTCCACCTGCCCAGAGCACTGGAACTCTGGTGGGACTCTGGTTCTCTCGCACTCCCCTCTTTCCCCAACACTCACAGCCCCGCAACTTTTTATGTAGCATATATTTTGAAATCTAGTTTTCAAATAAGAAATTAATCTGACAGCATTTTAAAGTCACTTACTGATCATATGAGTGAAACCTTTGCTAACCCCTTTTAGATTTTTTTGTTTATCAAGATTGGAATGTTTTGATGAAATCAAGTAGTAACACTTGAAAAAGGCTGGACTTCTTCATCTTGAATAAGGAAGTCAGGACAAAACGGGCATGGGGGGGTGGGAGGGCTTGATCTGATCAGACTCTGCCACCTTCCTTTCTTTCCAGTCTCATTCTATCGGGTCAAAATGATTGCTTTATAAAAAAAAAATCAATAATGACACTTGAATTACAGTTTAAAGCATGGAAGCATCCACTGCCCTTCTAGTCTCTCCTATTCAACCATTGAGATTTCTGTGTAACGTCTTTGTTCAATAGCATACAATAGCTCACCTTCTTAATGTGCTTACATTCAATAGCATCCCCGAGGAACAGATACCAGCCACTGAGTGACAATAGTATAGCTTTCTTTTTTTTTTTTTATGATGAGTCACTTTTGTTCCCCTATGTGACTTGCTTATGTTTTAATGCATATTCGCTTTGCCCTTGAGGATGTTAATATTTTGACTGAAGAATTTTCACATCTGTTGGTCTATTCTACAAAAAGTATCATTGTATGTTATATCACACCATCAACAGAATACTGGAAATTTTTAGGAAAATTTTGGAAATTGACTTACCCAATAAGAACATCCTTCCCCCTCCCCGCCAACAGAGTATGTAGACCTTTCATGGAAGACGTATAATAAAGACTGAGTTTGTGAATGAAAAATTATGTCACATAGTTGGGCTGTGAAACCCTGGAAATGGAGGAATAAAAGTATCTAGAGAGAGGCCCCAACTGGAAACTGCAGAGAGCTGTAGATGCTGGACTGGAGGTATGCTTTGCTTCTAGGGTATGTAGGATGACTCTTAGGCACTGAGTTTTGTGTGAGAAGTGTTATCATCTAATTTCAACATCTCTTCATTCCAAACAGCAGGAAGCAAAGACTAAGATGACTGAAAAAGTATTTTCTGGAAATTTTCTATTTCTCATCAGGTAACTGAGTAAATAAACGGTGGATATTATGCAGGAAGGTGGAGCTAACACTGCTGCTTCCCTTTTGTATCAGGAGTGGGCGCCAGTGATGCTTACCTGCGGTCGCCTTTCTCCTGACTTCGCCTCTAGTGTTTTCACACCTTCAACCTTTTTACCTGATAAAATATTATTTCTAGAGAATTGATCACATTTTTACTTTTTTTTTAACTTAACAGGCAAATAATGGAGTTAGTTATGGTATTTCACACATAATTACACAGGAATTGTGCTCATACACATAAGCACACATTTCATGTCATTGATTTAAATCTAGCTTCAAGTTACACACATCACTTAACACTGAGTTAATACCTTCCCTTCAGTTTTATGCAAGTAATTTTATTCACATTCGATTAAAGTTTCATTCCGTATGCTTGTTGTATTTTCTCTGTCCATTCACCTACTGCTGGGTCCCTAGGCTACCTACTGATGGGGACCTAGGCTACCTCTTCTCTTGATTGTTGTGCACAGTGTCACAGTGAACATGAATTGATCAGCACATCTATACAAACTCTTTTAGATTCTGCAGATATTGGTTCATCTTGGTTTTGGAATGTGGAGTACATAGACACAAATATACTGTGTGATTTTCAAAAATATCATTAAATCCTTTTTGCCTTATTTTGCCTACCTGTAAAATTAGAACAGGAGAGTTAGATCAGAGGTGTGTGTGTGTATGTGTGTGTGTGTTAAATAAGTTCTTATATGAGCCAGGGAGATGCCTCAATGAAGAAAAGCACTTACTGCCAATCCTGATGGCCTGATCTCATTTCCTGGTATCCACAGAGTGGAAGAAATAATTCAGAAAGATTTTTATAGGATTTCTATATTTGTTTTAATTCATGTCTATGTGTATGAGGCTATGTGAGTTTTCTGTACAACATATATGCAGGGACCCACAGAGGTCCTCAGATCCTCTGGAACTAGAGTTCAAGGTTGCTGTAAGCAGCCTGGCATAGGCACTGGGAATTGAGCCTTAGTACCCCGCAAGAGCTCTAAGTTCTCTTACCCCCTGAGTCATGACTCTAGCAGCAATTTGCCAGGATTTATAACAGCAAAGACGATTCCAGAGCCAGTTTGCTCACAGAACTGAAGGGATACAGAGTGGTCTGCTCTAGCTTTGGGGGAAGTAGCCCTCATAAGATAAGCAAAACTAGAGGCCTTGCCAGATTGGCTGCAGAGAGAGCAATGCTTTCTTTGCACACAGCCTGGTAGGAGATTCTGCCTGTTTCGATGCTTGTGACTGGCTGGCAATCAAAGTCTCTTAGGAAAGAGGTTTTGACATTAAGCTTTAGTTTTAGGAGCATTTTCATGGAAATTTACTGATAGAGTGGATTAATGTTTATTTCCTTGTACCATATTACTCTTATTTTAAAGGATTACTTTTTAAAATTATGTATATTCACATGTGTCTCTGTTGGGGTATATACATGTGAATTCCAGTACTCATAGAAACCAAAGGGAAATTATTTCGTCCCCTGGAGCTTGAGTCAAGAGAAACTGAGACACCCCACACAGGAGTTGGAGTTGAGATCTGAACTCTGGTCCTCTGTGAGAGCCATAGGCACTCTGAGCCATTAAGAAATCTCTCTACAGCCTGAATATATATAACATGTGTGTGTGTGTGTGTGTGTGTGTGTTATAAATATACATATATTATTTTTATTTTTATTATGTGTTTGCTAAGTGGAAGCATGTACACATACTTGTGAGTGCCCATAGACCAGAAAATCAGGTAAGAACCCCTGCATCTTGGTAGCCGGCAGGTATGAGCCACCTGACATGGGTTCTGGGAACTGACCTTGGGTCCTCTGTGGTACACACATTACATCACTGAATAATTTCTCCAGCCCAGATTCTTACTTTTCCTACCCCATGCACTTCACTAAGTGCTCAAATGAAACAATTATCTTCATAGCTATTTTCCCGTTCTCCCTCTTTCATCCTAATTGACTTGGCATTCATTCTTCTTGTATTAGATTGCCCATTTCTTTCCCTGGCCTTACTAATGTTAACTTTTATCAGAACCGAAAATAACAGTTACAGTGTAGTAGATATGAGCTAAGCCCTAGTCTTCCCTGCATAGAACTCCATGAGGCAGGTCCAACACAATGCTACTGTCTCCAGGTCCATTTGCTCTAATTTCCTGAGATCCCTGCATCTGTCCTACTGAGATGTGTTCTCTCCATCTTTACTTCTGCTTCTTATTCCTCAGTCTCAACTTCTTAGCATTTATCAATTCTCCCTATTCATTGTGATTGCATTTCCTGTATATTTTTTTATAATGACTGTAGATTTTGTGCTATAAGAGTTTTTTTGTTGTTGTTGCTTTTGTTTTTGTTCTGTTTTTTGTTTTTGTTTTTTCGAGATAGGGTTTCTCTGTATAGCCCTGACTGTCCTGGAACTCACTTTGTAGACCAGGCTGGCCTCGAACTAAGAAATCCGCCTGCCTCTGCCTCCCTAGTGCTGGGATTAAAGGCGTGCGTCACCACGCCCAGCAACAGTTTTTATTAATTTTTTTACATTCAAACCAATGGTTTACCACAAACATTTGTATTTTACTGTCCCTAGAAAGAGGCTCTCTGGAGAAATAATTCCTTTTGTATCCTATACTATTGGGTTCTCCTACATAAAGTCCTGTCTCATAGATTGCAGATTTTATGCTCTTGTCTCAGGACAACCATTATATCAACACAAAATTAGTCAGGATTTGGAAAATGTCCTACCATTGAGTGTTGCCTACAGTTCTGTTTGGTCATTGTCTCAAGAGCTGGCTTTTGTCTCCCTACTAACTAGTTCACTAACACATTTAAAAATGTTAATATTATTTCATATAATTTCTCAAGAAGGTAGTTAAATACTATGTCCAGTTCACAAATTTACAGAAAGGAAAACCTGGCTTCAGAAGAACAAACAGCTGAAGATGGGATCCAGACACAGTGTTAGATCTCAAAGGCCCCTTGAGATGAGCTGCTGTTCTGCCTCTGCTGTGATGTCTGTCACCATATAGAAAACTCACGGAGAATTTTTGGAATTAATTTCCAAACTGCCTCCATTATGTGTACTATTGAGCAATAAATAGCCATGAGCCATAAATTATAAATGTTATTTGGAGGCATAGAAAGCTAATGACATTTCTTGAGCCTTGCTGAACCTGTTTCTACAAGGACAGACTGTTGCATTGAAACGACATGCATAGATTTATAGCAAACAGAAAAATGCTCACTATGCTTATAAACACTAAAAATTCACAGGCTGAAGAATATCCACAAATATGCAAACTCTGTTAGTTACATCTTCAAGCACGTCATCATGACCTACAACATCCATGTTTCTTCCTGGGACATGCAGTACCATAACTCAGTCTGGCTAAGTGTGAAAGCCTGTCCCTTCTGACACTGTTTCATGGGCCTCACATGATATATATGATTACACACCGATGAAGACAAGCATATATTCTGTCTTTCATTTCTTCTGTCTTCCAAGCTATATTATCTTCTGTTTCACACAGGTACACTAAACTGGAGAGCTGCAAGGTCATACAGGACACAGCTCCCCTTAAAAACACATTAATTCCCTCTGTGAGTCCTATGCTCTTCTTACTAAAACTTCTAAAATTTTAAGAAATGTTTTCCAGGCAAAAGGGATTTGAGCTTTGAACTGAGGAAAGGGTCATGGGTAAGATGTTCATTGAGTCCTCAGAAAAAGATGCTTCATGGTTTACTAGCTTCACCAACATGTGTGTCCACACTGCCTTGGCTTAGGGAAGTTGGAGAAACATTGCCATTTCACCTCTATGGATGGGAGCTTAATTTAACAGATATGTAACATTCATTTCCTACACAGGGATGAAATAATCCAGAATATTAGTAGGTCACCTTGCTCACTACCAGTTCATAACTTAGTAAACTGCTAGGTTTCAAGATTGACTGTGTCTGCTGTTAGCCTGGTTCTCTATGGTACTGGAGCAATATGACTTAAGTAAGCACTGTGGTGATCATACACAGATCAATGAGCTCCCCAGGAACAAGATAGAGGCTTTAAAATACATATTAAGTGCTCAGTGCTTAGACACACTCAGCACAAGTGATGTGAAAAGTTCTATAGTATTAGGTACGTAGGAGAACTGTCATCAGTAACAAGCACCTCTCAAGGCCAGTATGGTGACTGCTAATGATTATGGTGTTGAAATTATTTAATCCCATCCTGGAGTTTCTTCCCCATCTCTTCTTTGTGGATAAAAGACACACACAGCCTTTATATTTACAATAAGCCTTAAACAGCACAAAAGCTGGGCAGATACCTACTCTCAGTTCTATTAGAATCTACTTTCCTATCGATAATCCCAAATTACTACTTACTACTTACTATTTTCATCTGGGGTGCTCTTAAGTCCAATTGGCCAGCCCTCAGGCCACATTTTTATGCTCACCTAACTTATGGAAACTTCTTCTTCTTTCTCTACCTTTTCCTCATCCTCTTCATTATCATCCAACTCCAAGCCCAGTAACCTAAACCCCGTCTAAGTCTCTTCTGCCCAGCTATTGGGCAATATTAAGGGAATAAATATCCAAGGAAATAAACCAATTATTAATGTATGTATGTTTCTAATATAAAATATTAGTGCCTGATATATTTGTGTCCCATTTATTATGAAACAGAATTTAATTTTAAACAATTTTCATACTTGGCTCAAATTGGAGTACTTTAACAGAATAAAATGTAATAAGCAACTATCATTGCTGCAGTGATGATCTCATGAGGGCGGCTGTGCTTCTTTCAGACTTCAATATGGTTCCTGTTAAAGACAAACACATATGAAAAGCTGTGTCCTTAAAGGACATTTTCAATGTACCAGGCAGAAGATGAAGCTTTATTCTCTTATACACTTTTCATACAGATATAATATTAAGAATGTTTTATGTCACGTTTGCTGGGTTTCTCTAAGCATACTAATAAGGTCTTTCCAACCTAGTTTTAACAGATTTTCCATTTTTCCTAAATAGAATTCTAATGTTGAAAAGAAAATTCTCCAATCTAACCTCTTCTTGATCAAGTATAGAAATGCTGATGGCTTGGATTAGCTAAAACCACAAAAACTAAGAATCTAAGCATAATATTGTAAATGTCAATTTTAGATATTATATAGTCTATCAAATGTTGATTCAGTGAAAAGGGCAACATAATTTTAAAAAAATCGTAATGTAAAACTAAAAATGAATAAGTGACTTACAATTTTTAGAGTAGAATGCAAGTCCAAAAGAAAAAACTAGTTTGTTCAAAAACAAAACAAAAGCCTCTGTGAATCTGTCCCTCAATACACTGTCAAAGCACACAGTCATTTCTCATGTCCCTACCATTATAAAGAGACTTTTGAGTTATATGTATTTTGTATTCTACAGTGTCATATAATTTTTACATAAGATAGTCATATTTCCTCAAATGAATTGGCATAATCAGGAAAGAAAGGCTTCATTTATATTTTTATTTTTAATTATGTATATATGATGAAGAAATAGGGCATCAGATTTTTCTGGAACCAGAGTTACTTAAAGTTGTTGATTTCCTGACGTGCATACTGGGAATTAAACCCCAGGAGTTTTGGGGATCAGAACATATTCTTAGCCTCTGAGACATCTCTCTAGCCCCAAGAAACTTTATTTCTGTGTAGTTAGGATTAGTGATCAAACAATAGTTACATTGTCCTGGTCAGAGATGAGTTGAGAAGAATTTTCCATTATTTTTGGCTCATTTGACAGCACTATCAGTGAGCATCTCTCAAATGTTCCTGTTCTTGTGGACCCTGGTGTGAGATGAGATTATTGAAGGTGCTGAAGGTTTATCCCATCTTAACTAGCTCTCTGAACCAAAATAAATTATTTATATCAGCAAGAAACTTACTGCATAATTTATATTGCTTAACACATGTTATTGTGTAAATGTGTGATTGATTTGTTTTTACATTTTTGTATTCCTCTTCCAAATGTTTTTCTAACTAAAGCCAACAATTTGCTCAGTAATTATTATCTAAAAGCAGTAATTGTTTTTTCTAAATATCTGTTATTCTTTTAGGTACCAGGTCTGTAAAGATGAACAAGGCAAATACATTTGTTTTTATCAATATGATATTTAAGTAGGAGGGAAAGACGGAATAAATAGCAAAGCAACCTTGAGCATTAATTGCAAAGAATACGGTAGGTGGAGGGCCAATAAGGTGATGAGAAGACACATCCTTGTTTTCAGGAAACCAAAAGAGGCTTCTGGAAGAAACTGCCTTCAACAAATTAAAGCTGAAAATAGGAGTAAAAGAGTCCAGAGAGAGGACACAGACTGCTTCAAGAGCCCCAAAGCAGGAAGGTGGGCGGAGCCTAGGATCCTGTAGAATCAAGTCAGAAGGTTAGACAGCAGACAGACTGTCTATGGCCTTGCAACTGTAGAGCAGTTTTATGTTTCTTCCTAAGAATAAAACAGAAAACCAGAGATATGATGCAGCCTGAAACATCTTGAGCTATAACTTATAGAACTATTATTGTAGGTAGGAAGAAGGAAGAGAAGAAAGGGGAGAGAGGAAGAAGAGGAGAAGAAAGAGAGAGAGAAGTGGGGCAGAGAGAAATCTGTTAGTGAAAGGGTCCTGATCATGACATCTGAGTACCTCTTCCTCCCTCCATTTCTCTCTCTCTCTCTCTCTCTCTCTCTCTCTCTCTGTGTGTGTGTGTGTGTGTGTGTGTATGTGTATTCCCTCTCCTTATTTCTTCCTCTACCACCCTCACTCTGTTCCAGGCTCTATTCTCCCTTGCACCTAGACCACCAAAAACAGTTTGTCATATGTATCTTTAGGAGCAAGAGTGACTGGCAGTTACACAGTAATATTTTATCACATCATTTATGGATCAGCTAACCCATGGCAACTTCTCCTTCCTGGATATTGTGACATATTTTTTCATGTTTTAAGCCTCTGTCTATGTGGTCAAACTCACTATGATTCATTCTTTCTGGGTAATGAAAGAAACTAGTACGTGATTTCACTTGCAAAGATTTGTGATTCAGGGGCTAATAAAAGAATGATAGGGTCTCTCAGGAGACAGCTAAGTCAGGCTCCTGTCAGCAAGCATTGTTGGCATCCACAATAGTGTCTGGATTTGGTGACTATATATGAGATGGATCCCTAAGTGGAGCAGTCTCTGGATAGCCTTTTCTTCAGTCTCTCCTCCACACTTCGTCTCTGTATCTTCTCCCATGGGTATTTTGTCCCCCCTTCTAAGAAGGATTGAAATATCCATACTTTGGTCTTTCTTCCCCTTGAGTTTCATTTGGATTGTGAATTGTATCTTAGGTATTCTGAGCTTCTGGGCTAATATCCACTTATCAGTGAGTACATACCATGTATGTTCATTTGTGACTGGGTTACCTCACTCAGGATGATATTTTCAAGTTCCATCCATTTGCCTAAGAATTTCATGAAGTCATTGTTTTTAATAGCTGAGTAGTATTCCATTGTGTAAATGTACCATATTTTCTGTATCCATTCCTCTGTTCAAGGACATATGAATCCTTTCCAGCTTGTGTCTACTATAAATGAGGCTGCTATGATCATAGTGGAGCATATGTCCTTATTATATGTTGGAGCAACTTCTGGGTATGTGCAAAGGAGTAATGTATCTGGGTCCTCAGGTAACACTATGTCCAGTTTTCTGAGGAACCTCCAGACTGATTTTCAGAGTGGTTATACCATCTTGTAATCCCACCAACAATGGAAGTATGTTATCTTTCTCCACAACCACAGCAGCATCTGCTGTCAACTGTGTTTTTGATCTTAGCCATTCTGACTGGTGTGAAATGGTATCTCAGAGTTGTTTTGATTTGAATTTTCCTAATGACTAAGCACGTTGGACATTTCTTTTTTTCCCCATTTTTATTAGATATTTCTTCATTTACATTTCAAATGTTATCCCAAAAGACCCCTCTACCCTCCCCCATCCCCCGCCCTGCTCCCCTACCCACCCACTCCTACATCTTGGTCCTGGAGTTCCCCTCTACTGGAGCATATAAAGTCTGCATGACCAAGGTGCCTCTCTTCCCAATGATGGCCAAGTAGGCCATCTTCTTCTATATATGCAGCTAGAGACATGAGCTCTGGGGGTACTAGTTAGTTCCTGTTATTCTTCCACATATAGGATTGAAGACCCCTTCAGCTCCTTGGGTACTTTCTCTAGCTCCTTCCTTGTGAGTCCTGAGTTCTATCTAATAGCTGATTGTGAGCGTCCACTTCCAAGTTTGCCAGGCATTGGTATAGCCTCCCACAGCTATATCAAGGCATTTCAGCACTATCTTGCTGGCATATGCAATCATGTCTATGTTTGGTGGCTGATTATGGGATGGATCCCCGGCTGCTGCAGTCACTGGTTGGTCCATGCTTTGGTTCAGCTCCACACATGATCTCTGTAATTCCTTCAATGTGTGCTTTTTTCTTAATTCTAGGAAGGGGCGAAGTGACCACATTTTGATCTTCATTCTTCTTGAGTTTCGTGTGTTTAGTAAATTGTATCTTGGGTATTCTAGGTTTCTGGGCTAATATCCACGTATCAGTGATTACATGTTATGTGAGTTCTTATGTGATTGGGTTACCTCACTCAGGATGATACCCTCCAGATCCATCAATTTGCCTAGGAATTTCATATATCCATTGTTTTTTAATAGCTGTGTAGTACTCCATTGTGTAAATGTACCAAAATTTTTGTATCCATTCCTTTTTTAAGGGAGATCTGGGTCCTTTCCAGCTTCTAGCTATTATGAATAAGACTGCTATGAACATAGTAGAACATGTGTCCTTCTTACCTGATGGTACATCTTCTGGATATATGCCCAGGAGAGGTATTGCTGGATCTTTCAGTAGTACTATGTCCAATTTTCTGAGGAACCGCCAGACTGATTTCCAGAGTGGTTGAACAAGCTTGCAGTCCCACCAATAATGGAGGAGTATTCCCCTTTCTCCAGATCCACACCAGCATCTTCTGTCACCTGAATTTTTGATCTTAGCTATTCTTACTGGTGTGACGTGGAATCTCAGGGTTGTTTTGATTTGCATTTCCCTGATGATTAAGGATGTTGAACATTTTTTTCATGTGCTTCTCAGCCATTCGGTATTCCTCAGTTGAGAATTCGTTGTTTAACTCTGTGCCCCACTTTTTAATGGGGATATTTGATTTTCTGGTGTCCATCTTCTTGAGTTCTTTATATATATTGGATGTCAGTCCCCTATCTGATTTAGGATTGGTAAAGATCCTTTCCCAATCTGTTGGAGGCCCTTTTGTCTTGTTGACAGTATCTTTTGCCTTACAAAAGCTTTGCCACTTTAAGAGGTCCCATTTGTCAATTCTTGATCTTACAGCACAAGCCATTGCTGTTCTATTCAGGATTTTTCCCCAGTGCCCATATCTTCGAGGCTTTTCCCCACTTTCTCCTCTATAAGTTTCAGTGTCTCTGGTTTTATGTGGAGATCCTTAAACCACTTAGACTTCAAGGAGATAAGAATGGGTCAATTCCAAGTCTTCTACATGATAGCTGCCAGTTGTGCTAGCACCATTTGTTGAAAATGCTGTCCTTTCTCCACTGGATAGTTTTAGCTGCCTTGTCAAAGATCAGGTGACCAAAGATGTGTGGATTCATTTCTGGGTCTTCGATCCTATTCCATTGATCTACCTGTCTGTTGCTGTACCAGTACCATGCAGTTTTTATAACGATTGCTCTGTAGTACAGCTTGAGGTNATTGTCTTTTCTAGATCCTTGAAGAATTGAGTTGGAATTTTGATGGGGATTGCATTGAATCTGTAGATAGCTTTTGGCAAGATAGCCATTTTTACTATATTGATTCTGCTAATCCATGAGCATGGGAGATCCTTCCATCTTCTGAGATCTTCCTCAATTTCTTTCTTCAGAGACTTGAAGTTCTTGTCATACAAATCTTTCACTTCCTTCGTAAGAGTCACACCAAGATATTTTATATTGTTAGTGAGTATTGTGAAGGGTGTTGTTTCCCTGATCTCTTTCTCAGCCCATTTATCCTTTGTATAGAGAAAGGCCTTCAATTTGTTTGAATTAATTCTATATCCAGCTACTGCACTAAAGCTCTTTATCAGGTTTAGGAGTTCTCTGGTGGAGTTTTTAAGGTCACTTATATATGCTATCATATCATCTGCAAATAGTGATAATTTGACTTCTTCCTTTCCAATTTGTATCCCCTTGACCTCCTTTTGTTGTCGAATTTCTCTGGCTAGGACTTCAAGTACTATATGGAAAAGGTAGGGAGAAAGTGGCCAGGAAGCCTTGTCTAGTCCCTGATTTTAGTGGTATTGCTTCCAGTTTCTCTACATTTAGTTTGATGTTGGCCACTGGTTTGCTGTAGATTGCTTTTATCATGTTTAGGTAAGGGCCTTGAATTCCTGATCTTTCCAATACTTTTATCATGAATGGGTGTTGGATTTTGTCAAGTGCTTTCTCAGCATCTAAGGAGATGATCATGTGGTTTTTATCTTTGAATTTGTTTATATAGTGTATTACATTGATGGATTTCCGTATATTAAACCATCCCTGCATTCCAGGGATGAAGCCTACTTGGTCATGGTGAATGATTGTTTTGATGTGTTCTTGGATTCGGTTGGTGAGAATTTTATTAAGTATTTTTGTGTCGATGTTAATAAGGGAAATTGATTTGAAGTTCTCTATCTTTGTTGTATCTTTATGTGGTTTAGGTATCAGAGTAATTGTGGCTTCATAGAATGAATTGGGTAGTGTACCTTCAGATTCTATTTTGTTGAATAGTTTGAGAAGAACTGGAATTAGGTCTTCTTTGAAGGTCTGATAGAACTCTGCACTAAACCCATCTGGTCCTGGGCTTTTTTTGGTTGGGAGTCTATTAATGACTGCTTCTATTTCTTTAGGAGATATAGGACTGTTTAGGTCATTAATCTGATCCTGGTTTAACATTGGAACTTGGTATCTGTCTAGAAAATTATCCATTTCATCTAGATTTTCCAATTTTTTAGAATATAACCTTTTGTAGAAGGATCTGATGGTGTTTTGAATTTCCTCAGGATCTGTTGTTATGTCTCCCTTTTCCTTTCTGATTTTGTTAATTAGGATGCTATCCTTGTGCCCTCTAGTGAGTCTGGCCAAGGGTTTATCTATCTTGTTGACTTTTTTCAAAGAACCAGCTCCTGGTTTGATTGATTCTTTGAATTGTTCTTTTTGTTTCCACATAGTTGATTTCTCCCCTGAGTTTGATTATTTCCTGCCTTCTACTCCTCTTAGGTGAACTTGCTTCCATTTGTTCTAGAGCTTGCAGATGTGATGCCAAGCTACTAGTGTATGCTCTCTCCATTTTCTTTTTGTAGGAACTCAGAGCTATGTTACCTCTCAGGAATGTTTTCATTGTGTCCCATAAGTTTGGGTATGTTGTGGCTTCATATTCGTTAAACTCTAGAAAGTCTTTAATTTCTTTCTTTATTTCTTCCTTGGCCAAGTTATCATTGTGTAGAATGTTGTTCAGTTTCCATGTGAATGATGGTGTTCTGCTACTTATGTTTTTATTGAAGAACAGCCTTAGACCATGGTGATCTGAAAGGATGCATGGAACAATTTCAATATTTTTGAATCTGTTGAGACCTGTTTTGTGGCCAGTTATGTGGTCAATTTTGGAGAAGGTGCCATGAGGTGCTGAGAAAAAAGGTATATTCTTTTGTTTTAGGATGAAATATTCTGTAGATATCTGTTAAGTCCATTTGTTTCATAGCCTCTGTTAGTTTGTCTGAGTCTGTTTAGTTTCCATTTCCAGGATCTGTCCATTGATGAGAGTGGGGTGTTGAAGTCTCCCACTATTATTAGGTGAGATGCCATGTGTGTTTTGAGCTTTACTAACGTTTTTTTAATGAAAGTGGCTGCCCTTGCATTTGGAACATAGATATTCACAATTGAGATTTCCTCTTGGAAGATTTTGCCTTTGATGAGTATGAAGTGCCCCTCTTTGTCTTTTTTGATAGCTTTGGGTTGAAAGTCTATTTTATTCAATATTAGAATGGCTACCCCAGCTTTTTTCCCTGGACCGTTTGCTTGGAAAATTGTTTTCCAGCCTTTCACTCTGAGGTAGTATCTGTCTGTTTTCCTGAGGTTGTTTCCTGTAAGCAGCAAAACGTTGGGTCCTGTTTGTGTAGCCAGTCTGATAGTCTATGTGTTTTTATCAGGGAATTGAGTTCATTGATATTAAGAGATATTAAGGAACAGTAATTGTTGCTTCCTGTCATTTTTGTTTTTAGAGTTGGGATTCTGTTCTTGTGGCTGTCTTCTTTTAGGTTTGTTGAAGGATTATTTTCTTGCTTTTTCTAGGGCAGAATTTCCATCCTTGTATTGGTGTTTTTCTGTTATTATCCTTTGAAGGGCTGGATTTGTGGAAAGATATTGTGTGAATTTGAATTTGTCATGGAATACTTTGGTTTCTCCATCTATGGTAAATGAGACTTTTGCTGGGTATAGTAGCCTGGGCTGGCATTTGTGTTCTCTTATTGTCTGTATAATCTCTGTCCATGATCTTCTGGCTTTCATAGTCTCTGGTGAGAAGTCTGGAATAATTATAATAGGCCTGCCCTTATATGTTACTTGACCCTTTTCCCTTACAGCTTTTAATAATCTGTCTTTATTTAGTGCGTTTGTTGTTCTGATTATTATGTGTCGGGAGGAATTCCTTTTGTGGTCCAGCCCCTTTGGAGTTCTGTAGTCTTCTTGTATGTTTATAAGCATCTCATTCTTTAAGTATTGAAAGTTTTCTTCTATAATTTTGTTGAAGATATTTGCTGTCCCTTTAAGTTGAGAATCTTCATTCTCATCTACTCCTATTATCCTTAAGTTTGGTCTTCTCATTGTGTCTTGGATTTCCTGGATATTTTGCATTAGGATCTTTTTGCAGTTAGCATTTTCTTTGATTGTCATGTCTATACTCCCTATAGAATCTTCTGTGCCTGAGATTCTCTCTTCCATCTCTTGTATTCTGTTGCTGATGCTCATATCTATGGTTCCTGTTTTTCTTCCTATGGTTTCTATCTCCAGGGTTATCTCCTTTTGGGTTTTCTTAATTGTTTCTACTTCCATTTTTATGTCCTGGATGGCTTTGTTCAATTCCATCACCTGTTTGGTATTGTTTTCCTGAAATTCTCTAAGTTGTTTATCTGTGTTTTCCTGTATTTCCTTCTTATAATCCTCCATCATCATCATGATGATTGACTTTAGATCCATGTCCTGCTTTTCCAGTGTAATGTTGTATCTAGGACTTGATGTGGTGGGTGAGTTTGGCTCTGGTGATACCAGGTACCCTTGGTTTTTGTTGCTTCTGTTCTTACGTTTGCCTCCTGCCATCTCTGCCCGAGGAGACCTGGCGTTGGTGCAGACCAGAAGAATCCCGCTGCCCTGGTCTGTCCCTTTATTTATCTCTCATCTGCAGTCTTGCGTTCCAAGAGATTAGATTGGAACAAATGTTGTGTTCTGCTGCTCACCTGTGGTCCCAAGATGGCTTGGAGAGTCTCGTAGGGACCTCGGGAGAGTGCACAGTGCCTAGGCCTGAGACCGACCAGAGCTGGTGCAGGGCAGACCGGAAGGGAGCTGCTGTCTTGCCCTGGTCCTTTATTAAACTCCTGGCTGAAGTCTCAGATCCCACGTGATTGGATTGGAACAGTTGTTGTGTCCCACTGCTCACCTGTGGTCCCAAGATAGCCAGGGGAGTCCAGCCAAACCTCGGAAGAGTGCAGAGCTTCTGTGTCCCAGACCAACAGGAGCTGGTGCAGGGCCGGAGCTGGGGCAGTGCGGACCGGAAGGGCTGGACATTTCTTTAGGTGCTTCTCAGCCATTCGATATTCCTTGGTTGAGAGTTCTTTGTTTAGCTCTGTAGCTCATTTTTAATAGGGTTATTTGGTTCTCTGGAGTCTTACTTCTTGAGTTTTTTTGTATATATTTGATATTATCCTTTTATTGGATGTACTGTTGGTAAAGATATTTTCCCTATCTGTTGGTTACAGTTTTGTCCTATTGACAGTGTCCTTTGCCTTACAGAAGCTTTGTAATTTTATGAGATCCCACTTGTCAATTCTTGATCTTGGAGCATAAACTATTGGTGTTCTATTCAGAAAAAAAATCCCCTGTGTTCCAGTTTCTTCCCCATTTTCTTTTCTATTACTTTCAGTGTATCTGGTTTTATGTGGAGGTAATTGATCTACTTGGACTTGAGCTTTGGACAAGAAGATAAGAATGTATCAATTTGCATTCTTCTGCATGCTAACCACAAGTTAAACCATTACCATTTGTTGAAAATGCAGCTTTCCCCCCCCCCCCCCCCAGCTGGATGATTTTAGCTCCTTTGTCAAAGATCTAGTGAATGTAGCCAGTGCCTGGAAAATACAAAGGTGGATGCTCTCAGCCAACCATTGGACTGAGCACAAAGTTCCCAATGAAGGAGCTAGAGAAAGGACCAGGACTGAAGGAACTGAACGGGTTTGCAGTTCCTTAGGAAGAACAACAATATGAACCAATCAGTACTCTCTATAGCTCCCAGGGACTAAAACACCAACCAACCACTTCACAAAGGGGAACCCATGATTCCAGCTGCATATGTAGCAGAGGATGACCTTGTTGGACATCAATGGGAGAAGAGACCCTTGGTCCTGAGGAGGCTCTATGCCCCAGTGTAGGGGGTGTCAGGACAGAGAAGTGGGAGCGGGTGGGGTGGTGAGCAGGGGGAGTGGGGATGGGATAGGGGGATTTTGGAGGGAAAACCAGAAAAGGGGATAACAATTGAAATGTAAATAACATATCTAATAAAAAATATAAAGTTAAAAATAATTAAATAAAAGAAGTGGCTTTCCAGCTAAAGGATTTTAAATATAACAGGTATGCAGATGCTTGTGACTAAGAACTACAACACATTCTCATAAAAGCATGACTTTTTCCAATGTTTTCAAAATAGTAAATGTGGCTTTCCAGTCTCTCATTGCACAGCAATGTAATGTACTGACTGTCCATCACTGAGAAGGCATTTCCTAATGTACACTCTTCCCCTTAGCTTCCAGAGCATGTATTCAGTAATGATAATTTAATTTGGCATCTATCATGGACTTAATATATTTCTGATAAGTTAACTTGTTTTTTTAAGTTTTCTTAGGGTAGTTTAAGTCATAAGATAATTGTTTTAAGGAAAATATTGTAAATGCTTTACATTTTTAGAACCTTACAATTTATTACACCTTTAAATTTATTCAACACAAAGAAAGCATAACCAAGAAAAGAAAATAGGAAGGAGTCAAATTAGATATCTTTTAAGGAATGAATTTTAAAGAACTATGACTTTGATGGTTTTTTTTTTTTTGGATATTTCTTTATTTACATTTCTTTTTTTTCTCTTTATTAGATATTTTCTTCATTTACATTTCAAATGTTATCCAGAAAATTCCCCTTACCTTCCCGCATCCCCGCCCTGCTCCCCTACCCACCCCTCTCACGTAATGGCCCTGGCGTTCGCCTGTACTGGGGCATATAAAGTCTGTATGACCAAGGGGCCTCTCCTCCCAATGATGGCCAACCAGGCCATCTTCTTCCATATATGCAGCTAGAGACATGAGCGCATGGGGAACTAGTTAGTTCATGTTATTCTTCCACCTATAGGGTTGAAGACCCCTTCAGCTCCTTGGGTACTTTCTCTAGCTCCTTCCTTGGGAGTCCTGTGTTCCAACTAATAGCTGACTGTGAGCAACCACTTTCGTGTTTGCCAGGCACTGGTATAGCCTCCCATGAGACAGCTATATCAGGTCCCTTTCAGCATTATCNCTTTTGGCAAGATAGCCATTTTTACTATATTGATTCTGCCAATCCATGAGCATGGGAGATCCTTCCATCTTCTGAGATCTTCCTCAATTTCTTTCTTCAGAGACTTGAAGTTCTTGTCATACAAATCTTTCACTTCCTTTGTAAGAGTCACACCAAGATATTTTATACTGTTAGTGACTATTGTGAAGGGTGATGATTCACTGATCTCTTTCTCAGCCAGTTCATCCTTTGTATAGAGAAAGGCCATTGATTTGTTTGAGTTGATTCTATATCCAGCTACTGCACTAAAGCTGTTTATCAGGTTTAGGAGTTCTCTGGTGGAGTTTTTGGGGTCACTTATATATACTATCATATCATCTGCAAATAGCAATAATTTGAGTTCTTCCTTTCCAATTTTATCCCCTTGACCTCCTTTTGTTGTCCAATCACTCTTTCTAGGACATCAAGTACTATATTGAAATGGTAGGGAGAAACTGGGCAGCCTTGTCTGGTCCCTGATTTTAGTGGGATTGCTTCCAGCTTCTCTCCATTTAGTTTGATGTTGGCCACTGGTTTGCTGTAGATTGCTTTTATCATGTTTAGGTAAGGGCCTTGAATTCCTGATCTTTCCAAGACCTTTATCATGAATGGGTGTAGGATTTTGTCAAATGCTTTCTCAGCATCTAAGGAGTTGATCATGTGGTTTTTATGTTTGAGTTTGTTTATATAGTGTATTAAGTTGATGGATTTCCATATATTAAACCATCCCTGCATTCCTGGGATGAAGCCTACTTGGTCAGGATGGATGATCGTTTTGATGTGTTCTTGGATTCGGTTGGCGAGAATTTTGTTGAGCATTTTTGCATCGATATTCATGAGGGAAATTGGTCTGAAGTTCTCTATCTTTGTTGAGTTTATGGGGTTTAGGTATCAGAGTAATTGTGGCTTCATAAAATGAGTTGGGTAATGCACCTTCAGATTCTATTTTGTTTAATAGTTTGAGAAGAACTGGAATTAGGTCTTTTTTGAAGGTCTGATAGAACTCTGCACTAAACCCAACTGGTCCTGGGCTTTTTTTTGGTTGGGAGACTATTAATGACTGGTTCTATCTCTTTAGGAGATATAGGGCTGTTTAGGTCATTAATCTGATGCTAGTTTAACTTTGGAACTTTGTATCTGTCTAGAAAGTTATCCATTTCATCCAGATTTTCCAATTTTTTAGAACATACCTTTCGTAGAAGGATCTGATGGTGTTTTGAATTTCCTCAGGATCTGTTGTTATGTCTCCCTTTTCCTTTCTGATTTTGTTAATTTGGATGCTATCCCTGTGCCCTAGTTAGTCTGGCCAAGGGTTTATCTATCTTGTTAACTTTTTCAAAGAACCAGCTCCTGGTTTGATTGATTCGTTGGATAGTTCTTTTTGTTTCCACATGGTTGATTTCACTCCTGAGTTTGATTATTTCCTGCCGTCTACTACTCTTAGGTGAATTTGCTTCCATTTGTTCTAGAGTTTGCAGATGTGCTGTCAAGCTACTAGTGTATGCTCTCTCCATTTATTTTTTGTAGGAACTTAGAGCTATGAGTTTACCTCTCAGGAATGCTTTCATTGTGTCCCATAAGTTTGGGTATGTTGTGGCTTCATTTTCATTAAATTCTAGAAAGTCTTTAATTTCTTTCTTTATTTCTTCCTTGACCAAGGTATCATTGAGTAGAATGTTGTTCAGTTTCCAAGTGAATGATGGTGTTCTGCTTCTTAAGTTGTTATTGAAGAACAGCCTTAGACCATGGTGATCTGATAGGTTGCATGGGATAATTCCAATACTTTTAATATGTTGAGATCTGTTTTGTGGCCAATTATGTGGTCAATTTTGGAGAAGGTGCCATGAGGTGCTGAGAAAAAGGTATATCCTTTTGTTTTAGGATGAAATATTCTGTAGATATCTGTTAAATCCATTTGTTTCATAGCATCTGTTAGTTTGACTGAGTCTTTGTTTAGTTTCTGTTTCCAGGATCTGTACATTGATGAGAGTGGGGTGTTGAAGTCTCCCACTATTATTGTGTGAGATGCAATGTGTGTTTTGAGCTTTACTAACATTTCTTTAATGAAAGCAGCTGCCCTTGCATTTGGAGCATAGATATTCAGGATTGAGAGTTCCTCTTGGAAGATTTTGCCTTTGATGAGTATGAAGTGCCCCTCTTTGTCTTTTTTGATAATTTTGGGTTGAAAGTCTGTTTTATTCGATATTAGAATGGCTACCCAGCTTTTTTCCCTGGACCGTTTGCTTGGAAAATTGTTTTCCAACCTTTCACTCTTGGGTAGTGTCTTTCTTTTTTCCTGAGGTGTGTTTCTTGTAAGCAGCAAAACGTCGGCTCCAGTTTGTGCAGCCAGTCTGATAGTCTATGTCTTTTTATTGGGGAATTGAGTCCATTGATATTACGAGATATTAAGGAACAGTTATTGTTTTTTCCTGTCATTTTTGTTTTTAGAGTTGGGTTTCTGTTCTTGTGGCTGTCTTCTTTTAGGTTTGTTGAAGGATTACTTTCTTGCTTTTTCTAGGGCATAGTTTCCATCCTTGTATTGGTGTTTTTCTGTTATTATCCTTTGAAGGGCTGGATTCGTGGAAAGATATTGTGTAAATTTGAATTTGTCATGGAATACTTTGGTTTCTCCGTCTATGGTAAATGAGAGTTTTGCTGGGTAGAGTAGCCTGGGCTGGCATTTGTGTTCTCTTAGTGTCTGTATAATCTCTGTCCATGATCTTCTGGCTTTCATAGTCTCTGGTGAGAAGTCTGGAGTAATTCTAATAGGCCTGCCCTTATATGTTACTTGACCTTTTTCCCTTGCTGCCTTTAATATTCTCTCTTTATTTAGTGCGTTTTTTGTTCTGATTATTATGTGTCGGGAGGAATTTCTCTTCTGGTCTAACCTATTTGGAGTTTTGTAAGCTTCTTGTATGTTTATGGGCATCTCATTCTTTAGGTATGGAAAGTTTTCTTCTATTATTTTGTTGAAGATATTTGCTGGCCCTTTAGTTTGATAGTCTTCCTTCTCATCTACTCTTATTATCCTTAAGTTTGGTCTTCTCATTGTGTCCTGGATTTCCTGGATATTTTGTGTTAGAGTCTTTTTGCATTTAGCATTTTCTTTGATTGTCTTGTCTATGCTTCCTATAGAATCTTCTGTGCCTGAGATTCTCTCTTCTATCTCTTGTATTCTGTTGCTGATGCTCATATCTATGGTTCCTGATTTTTTTCCTATGGTTTCTATCTCCAGGGTTATCTCCTTTTGGTTTTTCTTAATTGTTTCTACCTCCATTTTTAGGTCCTGGATGGTTTTGTTCCATTCCATCACCTGTTTGGTATTGTTTTCCTGTAACTCTCTACGTATTTCCTCTTTAAATGCTTCTAGTTGTTTATCTGTGTTTTCCTGTACCTCTCTAAGATTTTCCTCTTTAAATGCTTCTACTTGTTTATCTGCGTTTTTCTGTATTTCCTTCTTATAGTCCTCCATCATCATCATGAGGAGTGACTTTATATCCATGTCCTGTTTTTCTGGTGTGCTGTTGTATCTAGGACTTGATGTGGTGGGTGAGTTTGGATCTGGTGATGCCAAGTACCCTTGGATTCTGTTGCTTCTGTTCTTACGCTTACTTCTTGCCATCCCTAACCAAGGAGACCTGGTGTTTGGGCAGGCCAGAAGGGAGAGTCTGAAATGGTCTGGGCCTTTATCTCTGTCCTGGCTGGTGACTCAGGTCGCATGGGATTGGGCAGGAACAGATGCTGCGTTCAGCTCTTCACCTGTGGTCCCAGGATAGCCTGGGGAGTCCCGGGGAGAGTGCGCAGAGCCTGTGCCCGAGCCCTGGGCTGGTGTGGGTACACCGGACCAGACCGGAAGGGAAGGCAACTTTGATGTTTTAAAGCCCCATAAATGAAATATTGCTCCTTTATAATGAGCACACAGACACACACACACACACACACACACACACACACACACACACACACACTCTGCATTAGAAGAAAAGACCCTTTAATGCAAAACAAATTCTTTGTTTTCAAATTCAGTTTACCAAAATTATATTTTATAGCAAAAAAAGGTGTAATAATACTTTATATACAACACTATGGGCTTTACAGATTTCCTGCTATTTTGATTTTTAAATGTGTTTTCTTCTATGATCTGTGTGCAGGCATGCTAGTTAAGGGTTTCCTGTGGACATTGCCAGGGGGCAGCCTGTAGATCCTGCAGTACCATTTGCATTTGTTGAAGATGAATAGTAAAAAAAAAAAAAAAAAAAAAAAAAAGAAAAAGAAAAAGAAAAGCAAAGGAAAGAAAAGAAAAAGAAAAGAAAAGAAAAGAAAAGAAAAATTAAATCATTCATGTCATGAAATAAGTGTGACAATTCAAAGTGTACAATCTTCACTAATAATTGTTAGAATTCCAGTGACTTCCATTCCATTTCCCCATCACTGTGATTTATTAAGTTTTCTTTCTTATTGGGAAATATATTATTTATTATTTATTAATTAAATAGAAATTAAATAACAAAATGGTTTTATATCTTTAAAATTACCTATGTCTTCTTTAATGTGTACTTCACATTTTATTTTTTTATGGTATTTACTCATAAAACGATGATAGAATGTTTCTTTTATTGTCGGGGTCAGGTATAAAGCAATTCATGATTATTCACACTTAACTTCCTTCTTATTTTGATTACTTATTAAACGTGGACTTCAAATATAAATAAAATAAAAAGTAACTGTTTCAGAGAGAAAATTTAACAAAAGATTCTATTCATTTTTCTCTATTAAATTATAACCTAGTAAGGGGCAATTGCATGTCTATATTTGAAGATATTTCCCAAAAGAGAGACAACCTCAACTCAAAATCCATAATGAAAAACCAACATCAAGAAAACAATTATGTTCCGGGCAGTGGTGGCTCATTCCTTTAATCCCAGCACTTCGGAGGCAGTGGCAAGCAGATTTCTGAGTATGATGCCAGCCTGGTCTACAGAGTGAGTTCCAAGACAGGCAGGGTTACAAAGAGAAACCCTGTCCCCAAAACACAAGAAAGAAAAAGGAGGAGGAGGAGGACAAAGGGAGAGAGAGAGAGAGAGAGAGAGAGAGAGAGAGAGAGAGAGCTATCCAACTGCTTCTTAACCTAATAGAGACTTGACCAGAAATATTATGACTGACACCTGAAATTTGCAGCTTAGTATAAAATAAAAATATGCAAGGCATTCTGGTCAAGTTTTTGCAGAAAGTTTGGCTTTACAGCTTTACATTTCTTTCATGTTTATTCTGCCTTTTGGTGCAGAAACAGAAACCGAGAGATATCAATGTGCTATTCTGCTTATTGTTATAAAAATAGCATTACAAAAATATTAAATATTCATGAAAATCCTTATTTCCCTCAGGTTCTGGCTAGCAAAGGATGCTATGAGATATTAAGCACCGAAGGAGGGAACTGTAACATACTACAGATAATCACTAGAGTTATCAACAAAGGCAGTTGATATTAATAATTAAATGAGACTGTCCCCTGTGGAGGTTTCCATGAACTCCAGGCATGGTGTGTAAAATCTCTTGGCTAACTGATCATTACTTTCTTTCTCGAACAGGAGTGTGCATTAATGGATCCTGCGTTTCACTCCTGTTTTCAAGTCAAATAATTTGTCTGGTATAATATATAATTATACATGCTCTGTGAGGAAAACTCATCTCTTTTAGACTTCATTGGTTTTATGGTCTGCAACAGAATATTCAACAGAAGCAAATATGGACAGTTTATGTATTTTCTGAAGTTCCATGTGCACCTTAATTGAATGGTAGCAGAATTTATTTTATTATCTTTATTGGTGTGCTGGCTACTTTTATGTTAACTTGACACAATCTGGGGTCATTATGAAATTGGAACCCTCAAACTGAGAAAAATTCTCTACCAATAGGCCTGTGTGCAAGTATATGCAAGTATGTGATGTGATATATGAGAAGCCAATTCACTGTGGGCAGTGCCACCATGGGTAGACTTTCCAGGATGTTATAAGCAATAGGGCAGGACAACCCACAGGACAAGTCAGTAAACAGCATCCATCCCACAGCACTTCTGCACTAAATCCTGCCCCCAGGCGTCTAGCCTGAGTTCCTGCCCTGACTTTCCCAGATGATGAAGTTATTAAGATATAAATTATACGGTGAAATAAATCCTTTCCCTCAAGTTGATTTTTGTCTTGGTGTTTTTTCACAGAAGTAAAAAAAAAAAATCATAACTAAGACAACAGAAACACTCTACCTGTGCACTTAAAGTTGTGGGTAATAATATGAGATTTTGCAGGGGAAGAAGGCTTTCTCTGTTTTGAAACCTGTGTCTATCTCAACAGGATTTTTGTCAATGAGGAAACTTCAATTGTAATCACTATTCTGGGATTCAGAAGAGTCCAGTGACTAAGCATGGCTTCCTGTTGGAGACTCATTCTGTTCGTGTCTGTCATCAGGTGTCTTTCAGGTAAAATGCATATATAATTATTTGGTTGTAATTAAGTCTCAGTTAAGAAAACTATGAAGATCTCCTCCACAGTCTTTCTTATGCCTCTTATAATTTATACCAATACTGTTATTGTTAAGTAGAACTAAACAACCTTGCCAACACTACCAAAAAAAATCATGAAACTCAATAATGAGGTACATAATAAAAATAATGAATAAGTATCTACCTTATCGACTTTGACTTTTTATCATTATTAGCCTCCAGAAGCTTTGGATAATGTATACAAGTGTAACTATGTAATATAAAATATCCCATCAAACAGGAATATTTTGCTTTATTTTACACATACACATAAACACACACACACAGATTTTTATTTTTAAGCATTTGTATTCTCTATGTTTGTATGTATGTGTATGTGTGCTTATATATATACATACATAAAAGCACAATATACAACAGTCTGCATGTGGAGGTATAAAAAAAAACTGCAGGAATTTGTCTTCTTCCTTCATTCTGTGGGTTCCATTGACTAAATGCAGGTCATCAGGTTTGGTGACAATTGCCTATACCCACTGAGTACCTTTACTGACAGTACTCTATATAACATTTTTTCTTTTTCTTTTACTAGTCAATTTATTATTTTACACTCCATATTACATTCTCTGCGCCCCTATCTACCCTCCTTCCCACCCTCCTGTCTCCATGTGGAAGCTCCCACCCTCCAGCCCACCTGACTTCTAAATTCCCTAGGGCCTCCAGTCTCTTCAGGGTTTGGTGCATCATCTCTGAATGAACACAGACCAGGAAGTCCTCTACTTTATGTATGCTGGTGTCCCATATCAGCTGGTGTATGCTGCCTGTTTGGTGGTCCAGTATTTGAGAGATCTTGGAGGTCCAGATTAATTGAGATTGCTGGTGCTCCTAAAGGATCACCCTTCTCCTCTGCTTCTTTCAGCCTTTCCTAATTCAACAACAGGGGCCAACTGCTTCTATCCATTGGTTGGGTGAAAATATCTGGATCTGACTTGTTCAGCTGCTTGTTGGGTCTTCCAGAGTACAGTCATGCTAGGTCCCTTTTTGTTAGTGCTCCATAGCTTCAGTAATAGAGTCAAGCCTTGGGACTTCCCCTTGAGCTGGATCCCACTTTGGGCCTGTCACTGGACCTTCTTTTCCTAAGGTTCCTCTTATTTCCATCCCTGTAATTCTTTCAGACAGGAACAATTATGGGTCAGAGTTGTGACTGTGGGATGGCAACCCCATCCCTCACTTGATGACCTGTCTTGCTGCTGGAGGTGGGCTCTATAAGTTCCCTCTCCCTATTGGGCATATCATCTAAGGTCCCTCCCTTTGAGTACTGAGAGTATCTCACCTCCCAAGTCTCTAGTGCATTCTGGAGGGTTTCCCCAACCCCCTAACTCCCAAGGTTGCCTGTTTCCATTCTTATACTAACAGATTTATCTATTTATCAAAGCCTTTTGATTTTGCATTGGTTTTATCTGTTGGTGGAACCATATAAGATCTTTAATTATGAAAAATTGCTATTTTGAATAATAATATTTTCCTAATTAAATCTGAAATGCCCAGGCTTATTTATTTTAGGAATGTGTAGAAATCACATATTGTGATTTTAGTAGAAAGCAAATTATATTGAGAAGTTGATTAAATTAAGTTCAATGTTTTTACTGTAGATAAACTTTGGGGGGCTTAAACAATGTAGGTCTGAAAATATGTGGCTGCTTTCATTTTAGAAAAAAAATTTAAATTATTTATAAACCTACTTCTAACATCTAAATTATTCCAAATAGCTTGAGAAGAATTAGTATTTATGCAAATATTGTCCATGTAACATACACATGCACTGCTTGGTGTATGGAACCATGAATTATAAAGCTTTATACACACATACTCATCTTCCATGTACTGCCATGCACTCACTATGTGGTGAAAGTGTCTCATTGACTCCATAGATTGGTTTTGTGTATCAAGAATCAAATATGTTCTCCTAAAATGATCGAATTTTGTGTGTTACAGTGTTGCCTGAAGAAAAGTACAAACTGTCAAAAAGGGTAGGCAGGAGATTAAACCTACTGAGAAGTAAATATAACCTCCTCTTACAATCATTGAGCTATAGTTTTCCTAGCAATTATACAATAGATTTCAGTCTTCTCACCAATTCTCCATCTGTGCAACACCTCCCATGAATATACAGAGTATGTGACTGTTTTAACACCCCAGGTCTCAATAAGAAAGTGCTCCAAATGTGCTAGTCTGAAATCTGAAGCCATTTCTGTATGTGGAGACATAAATTTGACATTTCACTTCTATAAATCAATATGTGCTAAGGTGTAATCATTAAATATACTTGAATATGTGTACATGTTTCTGAACTGTATATGCAGAAGCCTCTCACCTCAATACCAGTAATTGATTAGCAGCAAAACAACCACACATTAATTATTCATTTATCAGTAACATTATTTTTGTAAACATTGCTTATTAAACAGCGAGTGTAAGGAAGAAATGTGAAGGCCGGGCCTGTTTGTAGAAGATGAAGGGAGAAGCTAGTGTAGAACCTTGAAAAATGTCTATCCAAGATCTGGTCATTAAGTGAAAAGCATGGTTCATAAATACCATAATCATGTAAGAATTGAGTCTTCAGAAAGCTGTTTCCACCTGGTTGTCTGTTAAATCTTACCCCCTGTGATGAATTCAATGTTTTCCCTGTGTCTTCTGAGTACCCTTGCCTGTTTGAACTATAAACTGTCTGTTGTTTTCATGTGTAAGTTAACAATGCTGAAGGTCAGCAATAATAGTTAAAGTTACTTTCTCTTGAACTCACCCAATAATGGAGTTTTCCGAGTAGAGTAAATACTTCCTTCACTGAGGCTGTACCCCATGTTTTTGGAAATGCAAATATACCATGTATTGCTTGGAGGGTCTGTGATTTCTACCTCTCATGTTCTTGTACATATCAAGTTGTCATTGAAAGTAGAATAAATCAAACACTAGAAGGCATTTACACTTCTTCACCATATGTGCATTTAATCCAGAGTAAATATAGCAAGTACTTGATACTAAGTTAACTTAATCTCCCTGTAGACATGCGCTTAGGAGAAAACCTAATAGCTACTGGAAAGGATTATTCCGGGATGCTTATATTGAAGTCTTTACTGTGGTCTAAAGACAATGTGGTCATGAGAGGTTATGCCAGTGGCTCACAAATACAGAGGTGGATACTCACAACCGTCCATTAGACTGAGTATATGATCCACAATAAAGGAGCTAGAGAAAGGATCCAAAGAGCTAAAAGGGTTTGCAGCCCCATAGGAGGAACAACAATATGAGCTAGCCAGTACCCCCAGAACTCCCAGAGACTAAGCCACCAACCAAAGAGCACACATGGTGGGACTCATAGCTCCAGCTGCATATGCAGCAGAGGATGGCCCAGTCAGGCATCAATGGAAGGAGAGGTTCTTGGTCCTACGAAAGCTCTATGCCCCAGTGTGGGAAATGCCAAGACCAGGAAGCATGAGTGGGCAGGTTGCTGAGCAGGTGTTGGGGGACATAGGGGGAAGGTATTTTTCAGAGGGGAAGCCAGGAAAGGTAAATAAAGAAAATATCCAAGAAAAAAAAAAAGACAAGACATTTACTTGATTTCTGATATTTAATCATTTCCTATATTTATGTCACTGTTTTATCATCTCCTGTATTGTTTTTTAGTGTTCTTGGTGAGATAAAGTGTCACTTTGTGGAGAATGCTTAGCACACTGATTTCTAGGATAGAGGTGAGAGTGATGAAACTGTGTGCCAAGTACATGTTTAAGGTGATTGGTGCTCCTTGAATCAGAAAGAATATGTAAAGGCAAGAGATAAAACCCCAGAGTTTTATTTCATATGTCCTTTTCCAAGTGGCTGGACCATCCTGGGTGTACTTCCTTGAGAAATATAAAAGAACTCTTACACAGCTCAGTCTTGTTTGAAAACTGGCTTTTTCTAGAGGAAAGACTTTTCAAAGGACTCATATTGAAACCAGACCTGTAAGTGTAGCAAGCTATAATAACATGTTCCAAATTAGCATAGTAATAACTAAATGTGTGGGTGCCTCTCAGGCATATTGCTCATCTATTCTCATTGAACTTGCAAAATGGCTCCATCATGTAGAAGAACTTCATAATTTTTTACAAATCCAAATTTTCTTCCCCTAGAACCAAACAAGTTCTGTCTTCTTGACTAGATGTTTACCTAGCTGGTTAGAAAATATGAAAAGTAGCTTTATGTAAATCAGAAAACAAAAGAAAATTCATATATACCTGTATATAAGAGCATTATTAATATCAAATAATTAAATAATGATGATACTTTATCTTCAAGTTTATAATAATAACTTTACAAATTAAACTTTAATGAGTTGGTAGGCTAGGCATATTTTCAGGTGGGAGTTTATGGACCCAACATGTAAGAAGCCCTGGATTGGATGTCAGTAGAACATAAAATGGATATGGTAATATATGTCTATACCAGCCCCTAGGATGTAAAGGGAGGGAGATCAGAAGTTCGAGGTTGTCTTGGGCTACATAATGGGTTTGAGACCAAAATGAGCTACAGAAAAACCGTTCTCAATAATAGTAGCACTAACAATAATAATGACTCCAAAGAGGAAACTATAAGAAAGTTGTCTTTCATAAATGCATGGACAAGCAAAGGGATACCTAAATAATGGAACATGATTCAGTGATAAAAGAAATGATGTGCAAATGTCATAGACTCATGACTTTGCATGCACACTGCTAAATGGAAGAAGCTTTTCTGCAGATAGCGTGCACTCTATGGTTCTAGTTACATACCTGAGAAGGGAAATGGTGAAAAAGAACAGGGATCATCAGGAGAGAGGCTGAGTGGGTGGTCAAAGGTAAACAAATGAAGCAATTATCATTTTGAATGCTATGAGAAAGGACTCTCTATGGCCCAGATACTAAATCACTGTGTGGTGTGGTTATTCAAATCATAGAGAATGTAAATCATAGTGAACATTAATATATGCAAATTAAATTTAAAAATGTAGGAAGTCATAGGCTCCCTAAACTATTTCTAGACTATCACAAGGAATCAAATTATATATTATCCATTTCATAGGCAACTTCAGTTGGGGGCAGTATTACATTTAAAAATGTTGGAAATGAGCTATAAAACTAAAGGCAAGCCATATTTTGCTTCTGCACAGTTCTCTGTTTAGTAACATTGTTTCCCAATGTGCTGTGCTAATGTCATGTATCTAAGGAACCAAGTTAGAGGAGGCAGATAATGGAGCTGGGCTTATACCTATAGGTGTGGAAGGTTTTCCAGAATTACCCATGTGGTAGTGGTTTAGAGCTGTTGAATACATTGCTATGCTAACATATATTCATATATGTTATAAACCAACAAAAATGCTTCCATACACAAATACAGATATATAGATGAATAGATGATATTTATATAGCTGTTGTATTTCAGTCATCCTAGAAGACATGATGCAGTGTATTCCTGTAGAAATAGCACATAAAGTGTCAAGATCTTTCCTTTTATTAAGTTTGCTCTTGATGGAACAAGGGATATTTCAGAAATGACTTATTACAGGACTGCAGCAGGAAATGTCCTATATAAATCATTTTAGAGTATCTATGGTGCCTAAAAACATGGAAGTACTAGGGCAAATAAAACTACTGAGGAAGAGAGTGTGTGTGTGTGGATGCTCCAGGAGATGGTTCACCAGGTAAAGTATTTGCTGTATGTGAGTTCAGATTCCCAACAACACACAAAAAGCTGGACACCTGAAAGTTCTCTGTAATTCTAGTTCCAATGTGGCAAAATGAGAGAGGAATAGGAAAACCCTGGAATCTGGGAATAATTTAACCTGGCACAGTCATTGGCAACAGAAGTCCCTGTGTCAAATAAAGTAGAAGTGAGCAATGGCCTCCAAGGTTGTCCTCTGACCTTCCCAGAGCTACTGACATTCATCCCCAGGATACACGAATGCACGCTCGCACGTGCATACACACATACACTTCATTTTTTTTTAATTTAAAATGAAACATATTAAGGATAGTATGACACAAATAAAAAAGTGTCTCCAAGTTAAAAACTGATATATTTCAGCCACAGATTAAATTCAAAATCATCCCACTATAGCTGAAAGAAGAAAATAAATACCTATGAGTCTACCTTAGGGTATATAAAATATTAAATAAATAACAAACCAGGCAAATGGAGAAATCTTTCTGTAGATGAACATCAAATAGTTTGTGTAAATGCTCTGTCCTTGAGGAGGTGTTGCTTAAATTTTCCTTTCCTTAAGTGTGAAATTTGCTTGGGAAAATTTTCCAATGAAATAGATATGCTATTTCCTCATTGACTCCATGACCAGTCTAGTTGTCTGTGGGACCAAGCATCATCTGAGGTATTGGTTTCTAACCTTTCCTCATTGAGGAAACTGTGGTATAAAAAACCGTGGGAGAGAGACAAATTTAACTTGCTATTGTGGATAGAATCACACACATGATAAAAAGAATGTTGTATGAAATCTAAGGAAACAGCAATAAAGTTTTCTCAGGGGTCTCCATTTGAAACTGTGGCTGTGAAAGAGGAAAGTATATGGAACCCTGAAAGACACCTTTCACATCTGGGTTATTCTGAGCTGTCTTTTTTTTTTTTTTTTTTTTTTTTTGAGATACTTCAGACAAAGCAAAATTACCTTTTAGTAAGATAAATTTGCATTTGTAAAACGTGCCTCTGTAATCATATCTCCTTGTCTTTACCAGAAAGTAAAAAGTAATCTGATAGGGGAAGACAAAGAACAGGAAAAAAGAAAATTTGGAAAAGTGTATATAGCATAGCTACAATTCCCTTGTGTATATTCAAGTACATAGACTCTTTTCTACTGTTCATTTCGTGTTCATATCTTGCCATGGTAACCACAGCTGCTGGAAATTCATCTGTCTATCAGAAATGTAATGTGAAGAAGATGGAGTTTCACATAACTGCACCCCATACATAGGCTTCTCCATTCTTTCCTGAGCCTTGGAGAGGTAATATATATGTCTGATTTACAACAGTAAACTCCACAGTCCTTGATGTTTAGCATTTTGACCATTTATACCTCTCTATATTCACCACAATCCACTACAAATAGAAGATATTCTGATCAAGATTGAAAGCAACACTGATCTTTGGGTAGAAACATGCACATTCAGAAAGCAGTTTGATCCCATATACATGTAGCAAAAAGATGGCATGTTCTCACTAAAGCCTCAGTCCTCTATCCACGAACAACTGAGTAGTTTTTCAGTATAATGTATGAAATTTCTTCCGTAGAGAAGGCCTAACATTCAACCAGAAAGTGACCAGTTACAGATTTAACTGCCATGCCACTATGGTATTATCAGGTATATTTTGTCTGACAGGTTGGTGTTGTAGCTTGGTAAGACTAATAGTGTCTTTTCTCCCATAGAAGCTTATGTAGTACCTTCTATCTCTACAGAATCATTTTTTTTAAGTGCATGTGGCGACAAGGTCTGCAGTAATAAGAGGAAGGGCAAACTACAGTGTGTAAGTTTTTCCAAGTCTTGATGCTCTATTTGCCAAAGCCTTATTGGTCAGAGCAAATCCCATGAGGCAAATACAGAACCTAAGGATGGGAAAGAGAATAACATTAATAAACAGAGAAGCTGAGAAGGCTGCAATGTGTATACATCCATCAATGGAACACAAAGTCCTCACTCCTGGATCTACCATATGCTTATTTACTTTTTGGGGCAAGTTTACTAGTAACAATTCTGTTTATAGTTAATAGTTAAGACTAGTGGATATTTCTGTCTTCTTATTTTTGAGATAGTAGCAGAAGAGAGTATAATACCTAAAACTTACTAGCTGTATATAAAAGAAAAGCTTTAAAGGTCAGTACACTATTTTCTTCAATACTACATTAATTAACTTCAAAAGAGCTAATATTTTTATAATAGTATATAAAAAGCACTTTGAGATGAAGTTATAGTATAAATTTTAAAATATATTTATACATACACACACACACACAGAGAGAGAGAGAGAGAGAGAGAGAGAGAGAGAGAGAGAGAGATGTTTACCTCTGTTGGAGTAAAAAAAATCCATATTATTGTTCAATATAAAAATGACTCTCAGAAGACACGTCATTCTCCAAGTAAATGGACAAATAGTAATAGGAAATAACACTGGGATTCACCTTGATGTATTTTGAAATAATGAGAAACTGTCCTTGCTTATGGCAGCTCTTTACAAATTACTCTTTATTTATTCTCCATGTTTGAGTGAGCAACAACAAAATAAAAAGTGTGAATTAATTGTGTGTTATACAAAATATCCTGGTCAATGGGTTCCTCAGCTGTCTTAGTTCTTTTGGACAATGGCTAAGAATTATGATAATTCACTTATAAATATTTAACATGAGAGGATATTGAAATAGTATTCATCATAGCAAGGGTCCTTTTCATATAACATAAATTATTCTTTGTTGGTGACAAAGATGTTTCCATAGATAATGTCTGCTTAGCATGTGCACTGTAGTGATGATTCATGATAAAGATACTGACTCCTCCAATAATTGAAGGTTTATGATGCCAAAAAACATCCTCACATACTTCAGATTGCTACCAAGGACTCCAAGGTCTACAAGGACTCCTTTCTTCCATTTAATGTTTTGTGTCCTGTGAGTTTGCTCCTAGGCAGATGGAAACTAGTGGACATACAATGTGTGGGCTGCCTCCCATAATAAGGCTTTTGAACATACCAAATGAGAAAGGAAGTCCAGCTGATCAGCTACAAGGACCATCCTCCAATTTTCACATAAGTCTCTGTAGGTATCTTTTCAGTCACTTTCAGATGTTGCAGTAAGTTTCAATGGTTTAAAAATAACGGCAAGCACAACAACAATAGAACTTTCTTGCTCCCTTAACCCTATTATCCTTCTTGGGATAAATCCATTTTATTGAAAAGGAGACAGTTTGTTTCCTCTGCCAAACCAATGATGTACTGGTGAACAGAGAATGCCTGTCACTGATAAGCTTATACAAATAATGTCTTCTTTGGCAGTGGTGTGGTAAATCATGAAAACCTTTGTCATTGTCAGAACTTATAAAGGAAAATGGAAACAAAGGCATTATAGCAAACAGGTACCCAATAACTCTGGCTGGCCTATTGGAATTTAGAAAGAAAAATGGATGAAGGCTTCTTCATGATCATTTTTAAATTATGTATTTATACATTTTATTGGCCCTCTGGGAAGGCCTGATGATAACAGGGGCTACCTCCCAGTGACAATCCAAGCTGATTTTATCAGCTATGCTGTGATGGTATCAGGAATAATTTTTCCTCATTGGCGGGGCAGGAGCTAGAGGTAAGAGCTGGATCACCTGAATCATATGCACTTTACCATTTGTATCTTAACAGGAAAGACCATATTAAAAGTCATGTATAATTGTCACAGTTACTGAGGTAAAATAAAATTAACTCATCAACCAACAAACCAGTTCAGTCATAAGAGAAGATTGTAAGTGTGTGCTTCAGTTTAATGAAGATTATACAGAGAGTTAATGTAGGAGGTCAGCTGAACATGTTTTCATTTACACAACAACACTTATTGAAAATGCTTTCCCACTTCAGTATTGGAAAAGAGTGAACAGTATATGTTAAAGTATTCTGTCATTTAGAAAAAGTTGTGATGGTCACCAAGTATTCTTTAAATTGATTGTCTAAATCAAGTTTCTTTGTTTCAAAATAGTGCTCAGAAGACTCATAGCTAATCCTGTCCAGGAACACTTGTCTATGAATGTTGACAACACTGCCATTCAAGCAGAGTTAAATTTCAAACACAACAATGCTAATAGGAATGGAGCTATTGATAAATGGGCTCTCCCATTATTTACCAGAAGCACAGGAGGAGCAGAACTGCCCTGTCTAGTCATTTCAGTCATTTGTGAGCAAATAACTGTATCCCATTGGTTTCTTCTTTATTCAGAATAAAAAGTGGGTAAAGAATTCTATTCACCTAGCACTAGCCCTTAAGGAAGCATACAAAACTGAGATACAGAAAAACACACAGGGAAAGTCCTGCTTGTCCATATTTTTTAAACAAATTATATAGGGTTTTTAGAATTTGAATATTGTTAATTCTTTATGTATAAATTAAATCATATATAACTAATTGGGAAAAAGAAACACGTTTAAGTGTTCCACATTGTCCTTTGATTTACCTTAGCTCTTTGACAGAAATCCTGCTATTTTAATATTTAAGCAATTGAAAAAATGTATCAACTTCATTGTTTGGTGTATTTATATACTGTAGGTTTCCCAAATTGCCTTTGAATATTCCTTTTATCCTTATCCAAAAGTTTGCACATTAGTTTCCACTGTGATAACTTTGACCCTGGTGTATGACTCATGAGGCTATAGCCTCAGTCTGATATAAGATGAAACCATGTGAGTGGTCCAAGTCAGAGAGAAAGAGGGCTGTAAGTGATGCTCTTTTTTTTGTTGTTGTTATTACATTAATAATTTTTATTTTATTATTTTACCTTTTATTTTATATTTTATATAACTACATAATTATTTTATTTATTACTTCATTATATTACATGTGTAATAATGACTGTGATATTCCTGTTTATGTAAAATATGTAGCATCTGCTCTATAAGCAGAGGCAACTTGTGCTCTTGGATGTGTCATTCACAGAAGTAGGATAATGCTTGTTGTGATGTATAGGTATAGTTATTTGCAATTTAATAAATATAAGGCTTTTAAAGTCCTCTTCTTGGATTAACAGATAATTCAATAATTTTTACTCAAAAAAATAGCCAAATTGATGGAGTAACATTGGGTCCCTTATCTAACTATGGTGATGCCTTTAAATGCTAGCAACACAGCTGAGATTTCCTGGAGGCATAGACATGTCCCGAGTTAAAGCAAGACATTTGCTTCAGTTTATTTCTAGGCATTGTGAAATCATCACAGAAAAAAATAATGAAAGAAGTAGAAATCTAAAAAGGAAAGGAAAGAGAGAGAAAATGGTAAAATCTGAGTCATTCAAGATGTCTCACGGTCGTGTCAGCGGGCTGATGTCAACTGCTGCCCTCTATTTCCCTCAGCAGCCTCTGCTGCAGGAGCACCCTAGATAACCGCCGGCTGTGAGGCTTTCTCTTCCATCGTCTGTCTAATTCAGAAATGGTCACTGGCTGGCAGTGCTTTCCTCGCCTAGAGCTATTTTTGTTTAATGCCTAAATTTAGAACGATTTTGGTCTGGCCCTGGGATTCTTATAAGTTCCATAATAACCCTGAAGAAATTGACCTTTTTTTAAAAATATAGGATTCAATAAAACTCGGCATGCAATATTTTTTTCAGTTATTATCCATTTGTCCTCTAAGAACTATCATACACACATGCACACAGTTACAAATGAAATACGATACAAATATTCTACTTTCAATCCTCAAATCTTTTGAAATAATGCATTTATATATCTGTTACTTTTACAAATATTTGTTAGCATCTACTATGTTTTGTTCTAAATATTAAGAACATGGCAATATACAAATCACATTTCTACCCTTAGGGAACATATATGCCAATAGAGAAGATATACTTTATCTAGGAAAGAAGTAATGTAAGATCTAATGGAGATAATTACCATAAAGAAAGGTAGTAGAAGAAGAGTTGGGATGAGATATGGCCATCCTGGTCGCAGGGTACTGTTTCGGTAGGATGTCTAGGAAAGGCCACTGTGATGCAGTTTCTAAGGAAAGATTTTATAAGCATAGAAAAGAAAGACACATGAGTTTCTAACAAAAAAAAATTACTTATGGTGGGCTGGCAGAGACAGCAGTTGTCACAGTACTGGGGAAGGAAATGATCTCATGCAGATTAGGAAAGTCTCATATGACAAAGAAAGGATAAACTCTGTGGATGAAGACTGTCTACAGAGTGCTCAGCAGAGAAATAAATACGTTTATGCTCTTTAGATGCCATACATGATTAACACTTAAGCTTCTGAATGCACAGACTACCGTGTTTGCAGAAGAGTGGCCAGTGTGAGACATTCATAGACTATCCACCTCTATTCATTTCTAGTAGATTTTACTAATTTTCTACTCAATATAGTTTATTTATACAATTCTTTTGATTCTGATCCAAAGCAGCAAAGGTATTGCATATCAACGAATCCACTGGCATAAAGATGCTCTTAAAGGGTTCAAACAGAAATTGATAAATGAGTCACATATCATTCAACAGAAACCACAACATAAAAATTAACCTGCTGTTCTTACACAAAGGCAGGTATAGCCTGAGTCTATCCAAGGGCATTCATCTGAGAGCTGAAAAGCATCAGAGGTAAGAAAGTAGATCTGCAACCCAAAAGTTTGTACACATTCAGAACAGGGATTAGGCAGTGTACGATGCATGTGAGAAGACTGTCTGTCTTTTCCATTGTTATTTGGAGTATGTGCTTGCTATGTACCTCAGGCTAATTGGAAGCTCATGATATTTTTCTCAAAGTGTCTGAACCTGTGGAGTTGTAGGGTATAAGCCACCAGGTATAACTAGAAGATTACCTTTATTGCCTTGTGGTGAATATACTCCATAGAGTGTAAACTGAGAGAATAGCTTAAGAAACAATTTCAATAGCTTTGAGGAAAGAAAACTCCATTAACAACTTAGGTCGTCAAAGGCTGTTTCTTGATTATATTGTAAATCAGTACAGGCAAAGGCCTTCCCTGCCAGGACTAACTGATTCAGTTACTTAATAGCTGGAATGGAGGGAGTCTGGACTTGCTTTACATCTTCAATGCTAACATGGCTATGGTGTTATGTTCTATTTATTCTCAGGCTGTGCCTTCCATGTTACCATAGTTATGTTGTAATGTTTGGTCCCAGGCTGCTTCTTCCATACTAACATGCCTTTGGTGTTATATATGGCTCCAAGTTCAGTTACAACATGCAAACCCATATAATACCAAGGTGCAAAAATAAAAAATGTTCATGTTAAAGCAGAGATGGCTAGAAGAGATGCTAGATGAACCAGTCCCCAGATATTTACAGGAGTTCTAAAGTCAGAACTAGGAATAGGGGATGAGAGATAGCTCAGGGCTTGAAGGTGCTTGTGCTCTTGCAATGGACAAAAATTTGGTTCCCAGCATGATTGTCAGGTGACTCACAACTAAGTGTAATTCTATCCCCAGAGGACATTTCAACCTCTTTTCTCTCCCTTTGGATAAACAGCAGCCTCAAAGGAAACATTCCTCCTAAAATGATTCCATTGATTTGATGTTGGTTCTTCCTAGCCAGCAAGTGAAAGTTGTTTATTTGTAGGAGGAAGCCAGGGGACAGGCAAAAGGTATATTGTAGTTGAATGTTCTCTGAGCATTTGGCAGGTCTTTGCAAATACTTGGTACTTTATTTTAAGTCATAATCTTTACATGGGACATGCATAGATACTTGGCATTTCCATGTTGAATAACAGCAAACAACTGTTCTTGTATACTGAAAGATGGAACACCTCTATTAATGTAGCATTCATAAATATTTCACAAAAATATTTTCTTAGTGAGATGCAAACTCCAAATTTACACAGCCAAAAAGTACTGTCACAAGGCATATAGCAACAATTATAGCACAGAACACAGAATTTTCCAGTGTTCATACTACATGCAGCTGCTGTCTTAAACAGCTACATTTATCATGTGTAGCCAACTTAGATTTCTAAACCACAGGAGTGGATAAACTACTTGATCTGTAGAAAACTGAGAGGTAAGATTTGATATTCTGGGGAGTGATTTTAAGGAGCCACAGTTGCTCAGGCATAGATAGAATCAGGAGAGTTTCTCAGGATATTCTCTCTATTTTATTCAGTGAATGTTCAGACCTGATATAAAGGATAATTGTAAAATAAGTTCAATATTCTTTAGTTTGCACAGACTATACAATGACCCTTCATTTTTAGATATATAGCCAGACTTGACAGAGAAATAGCAAGAAGTTTTAGCTGTAATTTTTTTTAATTTCTTAATAATAGCAGTTGAATATAATTACCAAATGTGAAAGTGCAAGTGATTACAGGAAGACCTCAGAGCAGACACATTGGATTGGATTAGAAATACCATGTAATAGAGTGGAAACGAAATGATGTTCTAGGATGATGGACAATAGAAGCTGCCTCTGCTTGTTGCACTGAGCCAACATATGGAGACAGAGTTGAAAGTAGAATAAGAAATAAAGGCCTAAAATAATATGACAGAATATTAATTTAATTGATATTGATGAATAATAGAGGTGTTCCATCTTTCAGTATACAAGAACAGTTGTTTGCTATTATTCAACATGGAAAGCCCAAGTATCCATGCATGTCCTATGTAAAGATTATAATTTAAAATAAAGTACCAAGTCAAAGGAATAGTCAAAGGAGTTGCAATAAGTTAGATAGAGAAAAAACACACACACACTAAAATGTGTGTGTCTCTTATGTCTATCAGTATTAGGTGTGTGTTCCTGGTGTGTATGAATGTAGTGTGTTTCTATGGCATGTGGGGAGTGTTGTACATTGTGTGTTTTTATGTGTTACTTGTTGTGTGTGTTGGTATTTGTTCAGTGAGTATGCTGGGTACTGTATATATCTGTGGTATGTGTTATGTGTAGTGTATGAATGGATACTGTTTGTATATGGCATGTGTTGTATACTGTATGTGTGTGTGTTTGTGTGTGTGTGTGTGTGTATGTGTGTGTGTGTTTAGCAGAGCTTAGTAATTAAGAATCTAATCAGTTTTGGATTTCAACCAAGAAAACTCTTTTGAAGTCACAGCTTTGACTGGATCATAGTCTTTTCATGCACTTATTTGATTCTGTTCTGTGAATCTCTTCAGAATGGTCATAAATTTGTTTTAAATATAGCTTCCTAATAAGCTTCTACAAATGACTTCTGTAAAAATGCAAAGTGGAACATTTTGAGGAAACTGGAATAGAAGGAAGAGCACTGACTGCTACTTCTGACTCTGTCTGAAGCTGGCCATTAGCTCACCCTTCTGTGTCCCAGGGTGCAAAGCACTGGAATTGTCTGGTGTACTCTGAAGTTGGCTTTCAGTCATTTCACAAATTATGCTAGTCCTCTTAAATCAGGCAAAACAGATGTTAAATGTTCATGTAGGTCAGCCATGTGCTTTTACTAAATGGTTTAATGGTGGTTTAGTTCACATAGTCAGAAGAAAAGAGTGGGTGTGATTAAAAATCATGTGCACTGGTAGGTTTGTAGAAAAATGTCATGATTGAATTAATTTCTTAGTGTGTTAACATAATGTAATTTTTAAGTAGAAGAAGGCAAAGTAGTAAATTTTAAAGATCTTATGGAAAATTTTTCAGTTTATTTTTTCTTCTTGAAGAGTAAGAAAAATGAAAACTCTCCAGCAAGGAAAGGGTCTGTGTGGAACAGCACATGTTGGCAGATATAAAGAAAGATAAAGGGCCTCCACCCACTTTACAAAATGCTTCTTATACTCCCCACTACAGAAACTCAAATGTGTAGAATAGAACATGCTAAAATAATCTTAGGATAACATGGGATAGTTCTATAATCCCCTCCCTCCCCCAGCCCCTGTGTGTGTGTGCACACATGTGTGTGTATACCAAGACTCAAGTATGGAGATCAAGGACAACTTTATGCATCAGTTATCATCTCGCCATCTACTTGAGAAAATGTTTCTCTTGTTCAAGGCTGCATAAAGCAGATAGCTCTCATATAAAGGGTTCAAACAGAAATTGATAAATGAGTCACATATCATTCAACAGAAACCACAACATAAAAATTAACCTGCTGTTCTTACACAAAGGCAGGTATAGCCTGAGTCTATCCAAGGACATTCATCTGAGAGCCGAAAAGCATCAGAGGTAAGAAAGTAGATCTGCAACCCAGGAGCTTGCACACATTCAGAACAGGGAGGAGGCAGTGTATGATGCTTCAGCTTCAGGTGATTCTTCTCTCTCAGGTTCCCATCTGCCATTAGGAGCTTATCTGATCTTACAGAGTCATTAGCCTTTCCTGGACATTTCAAGGCAAGTAGCATACAATAGTCTAAGAGAGTGGATGAAGAGCAAAGGTTCACGTTCTACTGGTAGAATGTTCATGCAGCATGGTTTTCCATATTGAAGCTCTTGATAGATGATAGACTGTGCTGAACTGAAGCAGTTAGATTCAGAAGATTAGTAGGACTCAAGCATACTCAACTCTGTGTTGCTATAACAAAACGCCTGAGGCTACGTGCTTTATGAAGAAAAGTAGCTTACTTAGTTTGGAGTTCGAAGAGTCTCAAATATGTTGCAACACTACCAATAGTGTTGAAGGGGTCCTCCTGCCTGGGTCAGAACTTGGTGAACAGGAAAAAAAAAACAACAACATAGTGCAGCTATGTCTGAGGAATAGAGTAAACTTACTTAGCACCACCACATCTGATATGGATAAAACCAGCATGAATCGCTCTTGATGTAAGACCCTAAGGCTTAGCTGTGTTACTAGGACTTGCCTCTTAAGTACCCCATGTGGGCGACCAGTCTTCTAATTCCTGAGCTTTTAGGCAAGTCACCAATAATTTCTACACCGTAGCAGGCTACTACTGGCTAGAGCTGAAAAGATAGTATCAGAAAAAGACTCTAATCTGAACCAAGGCTACCATTCTGGAGCTTAACATAGATTTGAAAGATCTCAGAGGCCAAAATGTGTAACTCAAAAAAAAAAAAAAAATCAGCATCTAGTCAAATGGCTCACAAAAGTTCCGTGTCCACATCACAGTTGAAACATCAGTGAAGACACCTGGCTCTTTCCTCTCTGATCCCATCTAAAGGATTCTTGAAGAGAAGGGAGGGGAGAAAAGCAGAGATCAAACATATTTCCATCCTCTTAGCAGGGTCTCTAGTGACAGGACAATCCTGATCTTTGGGAAGAGAGGAAGAATGGGAGCATGAAGACCTGCTTAGGAAAGGGAATATATATTAATGAAACCACTCTTTGTTTCTACAATTCTGAATCTATGAATTTGAATGCTGATAACAGGTTGCTTCTTTTACTAATAGGTTAAAGATCTTAAGATGGGAAAATATCTCAAAGGAAAGTGTATGTGAAGGTTATTGGCAAGCATTCTAGACTCATGTGGAAAAGGGGCTCTGAGATCTGAGAGGGTCTAAGGGGATTCTGGATTTCATTGGTTTGTTTTCTAGCTCTCCTTCCTTGGCCCTAATGTGTTCACATGTGGCTTCTAGTATAGTAACTGAATCTCCCGTTTCTATCCAAGAGCACATAAGTAGCTGCAGGTTGGTTAGGATCTATCACTTATCATGGTGGATCCCTGGACCCCATTTTGATGTAATAATGGACTAAGAGACACTTAAGGAAAATAATAAAAGATGAAGATTAATTCCCTTATCTTTTTCGCTCACCCCCAGAGATTCCCTAGCCTTAGAGTCAACCAAGTGAAGATCAAATATATTTGAAAATGATTGTTATGCCCAATATGTACAGTCTTTTTGTCATCATTATACTCTAAAAAATACTATATATGTTTATATGAGTTTCTGTAATAACATGTGCCTTGTGTTGGATTGATTTTATAAGTAATCTGGAGGTAATTGAAAGTAGGATAATATGCACATAGTGTCTGGAGTATCATGCCATTTGTTGTAAAAGGTATTTGAATCCACACATATCAACTTTGCAAAGGGTCCTGTGTTTAGTTCCTGGATATACCAATATTAAAAAAAAAACATAGCAGAAGGATGTTAATACATAGAGACAAGGGCAGACCATGGTGGGAAGAGTCTTCACTGTTAAAGTAGCCATTGATAAAACATAAAAATTTTAGGTTTTTTTATAAATGTATCACATAGATTTTCTTCCTGTCAATAGACTAGTCCTCTGATGATAATTGTCTAGTGCTAAGAAAAAATTTGGGGGATTGGTAAAGAAATGACTGACTTAACAACAAGCCTGATGTCCTGAGTTGAGACTCTAGGAACCTCGTGATGGAAAGAGAGTTCCAATTTTCACAAGTTGTCCTCTCACCTGCATGTTCATCAGATGTCATGTATGTACTCGTAAAGACACACACACACACACACACACACACACACACACACACACCAGTAAATGATATATACTACAGCAAAAATACAATGAATGTTAGTGTATCAGGCAATGTGGACGGATGCTTAGCTCTGTTGAAACAGTGGGGGAGTGATGAATTGTTTCTATTGTCTGCACTCACTGAGTGTAGTCTGCTTTGGCTCTTCTGAAGTTGTTAGTTTAAAAATGATATGAGCTTACAATAGCCATGACCTATTGCTGCCCCATTCATCTTACCTTTTAATGCTATACCCTTAGGGGTTAGAATTTAATGTGAATTTTGTAGGGATTCAAACATTTAGATCATAGCTTAGACCTTTGGCTTGAATGACCAAATCTTGGGCCAAGATGAAGAGCAAAAAGTGCCCAGGGGTGTCTGTGATATAATGCAATCCTTATGTTATTTTTTGCTTTCATTAACCATATTTCATAGGCCCCACTAAACACATTTATTAAGTAACCCACATCAAAAGTCTTCAGGAAGAGAAATGCTCGAAAAGGTTAAAGCCTTGAGGGTATTAGGAAATGAGGTAGAAGGGAAAGTTCACAGAGGAAAGGACACATTTTCCCCAGAACTTCCTCTATGCCTGTGCCTTTTCCTTGACATGTGCACGACTCCTGCTCAGCTCCCTTCACTTCCCCTATGTACTCAAATTCCACAGCCATATGCTCTAAATAGACTCCTCATATTCACAAAATGAACTGAGGCCATGTAATTTGTTGACTTACAAATGATTAATCTTAATGTCTGGTGAAAGCAGGAAATCCTGAATAAATAGATATATTTTACTAGATTAATGTGCAGCAGTTATGACATTTATGTTTCCACTAGGCATTATGCTGTAAATTATGTCAATATAGTAGTTTGTTACAGACTTGATTTTCATTTAATTAAAAAACTTGAGTGGCAGATTTTTTATGTTGACAAAAATTATGAACAAATATAGCGAGAAAGACACATAGAACAGAACAAAACAGAAAACCCAACGCAGCCTGTGGGAATATCAAACAGTAACTACTATATATCCATGTGGTACAAACAAAGTTAGATAACCTCTTTCACTTGCTACTTATAAACTAGCTTAAGCAGTTGTGCTGTTAATTTCTAAAGTTCCCACTGTCTTTGTTTGTAATGAACAGTGAGATATAGTTAGAATCATAAAATTGATCACATGAGATGAGGTAACCCAGATAACTATCTATGGGTTTGAATGACATTAATGACACAGACATGGTGCCTGGATCCAGGTTCTGTACTCAGTTTCTTCAACAAACTTTCAAATTTGCAACTTTTGGAATTGGGCATTTAAACTACTCAGTTTTCTTCTCTCCAAGAAAAACACGTATACAGGACATAACAAGATGTTCCCCAGCTATTGTCTATGAATAAAAACATTCCCTTCTAGACAGAAGACCGGTGCTCATGCAAGTCAAGAAAACAACAATATACAAGACCAAGACAGTTCAGAAATTTATAGGGCTCAAAGACCCACCAGTAGGTTATTGTAAACAGGGAACAGTGGGGAACAGGAGACTCTCAGATGGGACTGCCTGAAGTCTGTGCAGCCAACCCCAGGAATACAGCTTTCCAGAGTTGCCATTTATATTGAGGTGGTTTTTATAGACGAGAGTTATAGAAGGCTCTGTAAAAACTCCTCACTCCCCCAAAAAAGTAGTTTCCCAGACAAAACAATTATTGAGGAGAGCTCTTAAAATTTGTGATAAGGATGTTGAAGTATTCTCCACAGTTTATGGATTATGGTAAGGGTACAGTTGGACAAGACTCAGATTTCTTCAAGTGGCTAGCCACTGGGAGTTTGACCATGTCCCAGGGAGTATATGGATGACTCAAATGGGACTGTGCCCTTTCGTTTGTCTTTTTGTTTACTTTGTTCTTTTTAGGGGGTTGGGGGAAATGGTCACAAGGGTCAGTGGGAAGACCTGAGCCTAGGACCAGAGTACTGGGAAGACAGTGGGATGTATTTCAATATGTAACATTTCAAATAAACATATCTGTTGAAAAAAAAAAGAAATGGATTTGTACTCTCATATAAGTAACATTTCACCTATGTTTCTAGATGGATCTATAGCAAATCCATTAGCTCACCAAGTGAGATTTGTGTAGGTTGATTTCTTTGGTCATTTCCATTGTGGCTTGAGGGTATTTGAACACAAAACACCAGTTTTGCACTCATCCTCGAAAAATTGGCTCTGGTTATGCCTCCTTGAAAAATAATTATCCAGCTTCACTTGTAGATCAGAGTTATCCTTGTGTTGGTAGTGGTGATTACTAAATTGTGACACAAAGCAATCATTATGTGCTTCATAGACCTCAGGGTCTTAGAGGCACTTAAGAACCAGCACATTTAGCCCAGAGGTGGTGGCGCACACTTTTAATAACAGCACTTGGGAGGCAGAGGCAGAGGCAGGTGAATTTCTGAGTTTGAAGCTAGCCTGCTCTACAAAGTGAGTTCCAGGACAGCAAGGTCTATACAGAGAAACCCTGTCTCAATAAAACAAAAACAAAAATCAAACAAACAAACAAACAAACAAACAAAACCAGCATTATGCTTACCACAGCACAAGAGTACTGTTGAGTGTGCATGCTGGTTGGTATTTTCACTGCATTAGGAGAAGCAATGGTATGAACATGTGGGAACCAGGTCTTAACTCTAGGGGCAGGGACAGTACACAAGATGACCTTTTACAAAGTGAAATCCTAATCTCTTGGCCACTGAAGTGGCTTTGTGACAGAAAAGACAAACACCTTCAGTTATTTTGCTTAAAAGGCAGGCTGTGTTACTGTTTGAAGAGTATTTTTGTCAAGTATGCAAACTCAAATATCATCTTGCCTCTTTGCTTCTAGTAAAAACCTTGTCCTGAGTAAAAGCATCTTCTTGTTTGTCTCTCATTTGCTGTCAAGCCTGACTGATTTTGATGTGCAAAACCTACATGGTGGAAAGAGAGCACCAACAGAGGCATGCTGTTCTCTGAGCTCCACACCAAGGCCTAGGTTTGCATCCTTCTGCCACACATACAGTAAGGACTTTTAAAAAAAAATCTAATCTTATTTAAAATATCCTTGATGAAACTCTATGTAAATTAAAGTTCATTTAACAAAACCTTTGTATACATCTGATAATTCTACAACAGAAGAACTTGTGTGCATAACACACTTCAACTTGGTGTGTAAAGACTACAGACAAGAAGCAGAAGCTCTCTATTACACACACACACACACACACACACACACACGTGTGTGTGTGTGTGTGTGTGTGTGTGTTTACGTGGTTACTTGAAAGAGAGAGGGAAGATGTTATCTGAATTTTCATGCTTAAGTCAAAAATTCTTTAAACTCAAAAAAAATCTTTAAAAGTTACCTAAGCCTTCACTTTAACAGCACCACTGAGAGCATTTGTTACCAGTGACAAAAATTCAATAGTTCATCCCCAAACTAGACTAAAACATTTTAGTTGCTTGAGTCACATTCTAACACTCTTATTACGACAAAAGGCTTTATATTTTATTTAACAAAATGGACACAACTGGATGACTTGCAGTCTTCCAAATGACCCTATATATGATTCTATGAAACTTTAAAGAGATGCAGGGAAAAGTCCATGGATGGCCTTTCAGAACACCCATTGCACGTAGCCTTTAAAACTCCCATTGGAGATGCAGTGATAGCTCGCTCAGTGGTTGAGTGCTAGTTGCTCAAATGTGGTGCCTGGAGTTGCTTTTCAGGCTTGTCTACCACTATAACTCCAGCTCCACAGCACTTGGAGGAAAGATTTCTGAGGTTCTCAGAATTCCAATTATATTTAACGCTTCCAGACTTGCAGAGAAAATACAAGCCTCAGGTTCATAGGAATGAGTAGATAGAGAGGGTCATCCTGTACCCTCTGCTCTCCTCTGTATATGTCACACAGAGGCATATATCCACACGTTATTTTAAAATTCATTATTGAGTTTTGTGAAGTACCTAATGTAGAAATGTTTAATACCAATCCAGGATTTCTACACTGCCTTTTGTCACTCAGTTCCTGGATAAATGACACACAACTTTTATTATTTATAATAAGCTTTAAACAACACAAGAGCTGGGCAGATATATACAGTCTATCAGAATCTATTTTTCTATTACTAACCCAGAGTTATTACTTGCTATATTTCATCTGGGATGCTCTTAACTCCAATTGGCCATCCCTCAGGGCCATGCATTCTTAATTCCTAAACCATGGCATCTCTCCCTTCCTTCTTCATCATCTTCTCCTCATGGTTTCCTCAGACAGCCATGTCTAGGAACCATAAAACATGCCTATGTCTCTTCTGCCCAGCTATTGGATGTTGGCATCATTATCCTCCCCCCCCAAATAACTAGGATGCAGTGTTACCTTTGGACTCTATCACTCTCTCCTCTCTGGGGAAACCAGGTGTTAAGGAACCAGTCAGAATGATGCTGCATTGGAATATAAGCAGCATCAAACCAACCCACGATGGCACCTAAGATATTTACAGTTAACCCTCTGTTTTACTAAAATTCTCTCCTGTTTATTTTCATTTCAGCATAAGCTTTCTTCAGGCAGATCAGAGAAGCAATCTGAAGAATTGGAAAGGAGGCCAAAAATCTCATTTCCTCCTACCCTGTCATACTCCATCTTGTATCTTATAGGGCCCTATAATGATGTCAGTTCTATAACTCTTTTTGCTTTGTTTCAGAAACTGCAAATATTAATTTGTCAATAAAATATGGTGGGTTATGATACTTGTAAAATTAATTTGTGAATTAGTATTTTAATTTATGATTTTAAATTTCATAGATTTAGTTTTCAACATAATAAAAATGAAAAAAAAGAGATTACTCAACCAACTAAAAGTCTTTTGTGAACCTTATTTTATTTATAAACTGCAATGGAGAACAAATTCTCTAGTATGAAGTTGGACATACTGTAGATGTTAAATCAAATGTTATGGTTTTAAGAATGAGGAATAATTTCTAGAGAGGCAGACTTGTGTGGTAACATAAGGTAACAACATCTTAAAGAATTTTGCAATGTATAAAGAGTTCGGCTGTTGTACATATGAGGCACTAATGTGCCAAGAAAATTGCTGAACTTAAGCTTTCTCCGATGAAGTTAGTGACCCACTATGGTCTTTCTCTGATGAAGTTATTGACCCACTATGGTCTTTCTCTGATGAATAACCCACTATGCTCAGGGCTATATTATAAAATAGCTTGTGCTTCAGTTCCTTTCTTGCTTTCTCGTCTTCTTATGGTACATTCAGTGAGTGGCTCAGTCAGTTTTAAAATTAATTTTTTGAGAATTTTATACATGAGTACTGTATTTATTTATATCATTTCCACCCCTCCATCTCATCCTTTCACTTCTTTCTATACCCTCTCCTCTCTCTCAAATTTATGATCTCTCCTTTAATTATTATATTACATACCACATACATACATACATACATACATACATACATACATACATACCACACACACATCCACCACATACACACGTACAACACACACACACACACACACACACACACACACACACACACACACACACACTCACTCTCCAGAAACCCACACACATGTATATGTAATCAAACCTGATAAGCTTATTTATTGTTGCTTACATGTACATGAGTTTAGGGATGACTGCCTGGAAATAGATAACCTATGAGGGAGCTTTCCCTGAAGAAGACCTGTTCTACTTTCAGCATCCATTACTTGCCTTCATCCAGGTACTATAGCTTTTCATCCAGGGGTATGGCATTGTAAGATACGTTCATCCTTGTTGGTATGTCAGTTGTTCTTGTTATGCATGCAGGTCTAGCTTAGACATCCATATTGTCAAGTTGTAACAGAAACAGCTAGAGCACAGTCTTGCATCAGAGTTTCTGGAGCTCTGGCTCTTACAGTCTTTCTTCCTCCACCTCTGGGATGTTCTCAGAGTTTCATATGTAGTGGATGTGTCGTAAATATACCAGTGAGGGCTGGGCATCTCACAGTTCTGTTCATGTTGACCAGTTTTGGATTTGTGTAACAGTCTCCATTTACTGCAAAAAGAAGCCTCTTCAGTTGGAAAGTAATAGCTACAATTACTTCTGGGTACAATGAAAAGTATTTGGCATACAATTAGAAATTTTTCTGATTTAGGAAAGGGGCGAATAAGAGGTTAAGCTCTGAAATCTATGATTGATTCTTTTATAACATCTTGCATTATGTTTGTCTTTCTGTTTCAGCTTATTTAATCATGATCAGGACTAGTTCTGTAGGTGTTTATCTCTGTCTTATTTCTGTATCATTAGTCTTGTTTATTTGTCTTCTCTTCAACCTACTAGTTAGTTCACAAATATCCAGTCTTAACTACACCACTATAAATTCAATCACCCTTAATGAAAGCATTTATAAAACATGGATGTGATGATCAATCTTAAACTTGATATCATTACCATTAAAAAAAAAAAATAGCCGGGCGTGGTGGCGCACGCCTTTAATGCCAGCATTCCGGAGGCAGAGGCAGGTGGATTTCTGAGTTCAAGGCCAGCCTGGTCTACAAAGTGAGTTCCAGGACAGCCAGGGCTATACAGAGAAACCCTGTCTCAGAAAAAAAAAAAAAAAAAAAAAAAAAACTTTCCATTTTCACTGACCATGTAACTTAGTCTTTCTTCAGTAAATTAAATGAATATCTGAATAAATAAATAATAAAACAAAATAAAGATCTTGTCAAAGTAGTTGACTCATGTAATCTTGAGCATGCAAAGCAATTTCCATTCAATCTTTGGGATAGTTCTTCATAGCACATTCTCATCCTGATATGGTCTTTGCTTCATCATTTTCTATAGATTCAGTGAGATAATCTCTGTTAATTTATATAGTAAATTTTAGCTGCTTTTACTCTTCTATTCTCTACTCTCATCCTCCTTCAGTTCCTGAAAGCATCCTCCTACTTTCATATCTGTATTTATTTATATTCTATTTCATAAATATAAATATAATATTTATATTCATCATTATATATTCATATTTATATAAATAATACTTATATTATATGATTATATTTCATATCATATTTATTTGTATGTGACTCAGTGAGTTTAATGAGTTTTATTAAAGTTTATTTTTGTAAAATGATTAGTATAAGTCCAATACATAATAAGTGCTAAACAAATGGCATTCAATTTTCTTATTATGTAATGTGTTATAAGATTCACATTCACATGGTCTATTATGCCAGATGACATATTTCAATGTGTTATACAGTGGATAATTTACAAAAATCACATATCCACAGAATATATGTACAAATTCAGGTACAGTATAGCACATAGTCAAAAAAGGTATGTACAAATTTAGGTGCAATTATTTTCACATGCAAAGTCATCACTTGGAAAGACTGAGGCAGGAGGATTTCATGGTCAAGGCTATCCTGGGCTTGTAAAATGCCAGATTAAGTACTAAGAGACTACTTATAAGAGAGAGAGGTCAGAAATGCAACTCCATTTTTTTCCCATTATGTAGATAGCCAATAGCTTTTGAAGGTGATCAATGAATTGAGAATCTATACAGAATGATGGGCATGGAGACATAGCTGGAAGAGGTACTATGTTCCTTAAACTAGAGAGAGACTTGGCATGGGAAGCTTGTGCCTGGAGAGGAGGAATTAGATTGAATAATAAGTTTTCTTTAAGCAAAACCCACAGTTTGATGTAGTTAGATACCAGCAAGCCTCTGCTGTCTCTCATTAACTACCAGTCAACTTCAAATGCTCTGTAGTTCTTCTAGGCAGTATGTTTCATCTCTTCTAAAACAACTCAGAGAATTTGAAATATATGTCTGGGAAGTGTGTACCCTCAAATCGGAGGTTGTTTGCAAGTAATACAGTGATTTACAAAAGGAAAACTACAGTGAAAATCTCTCAAAATGATGGCCAGTTTAAAAGCTGTTAGGAGAACTCTGGTAAACAAAATAAATGCCAGCTGTTAGAGAAGTACTTTGAAAGATGATGTTGGTTTTCAAAAGAAGGCTTTTAAAGTTGGGGGAAAAATTGGTCCATGCTGGGAGACTTTAAGGGCTGGATGGCTCTACCTAATAAGCCAGAAGCTTTTTAATATTTTCTTGAAGAGACATAGGGAAGGATACACCCAAGAAAAATAACATAGGAAAAGGTCAAGAACATAGAAAGATGCTTCTGACCCTACCTCAAGGTCAGTTTAGAATTTATGCATAGGAGGCCCATACCCATCTGATTTCTATAAATTGTATGCTATGTGGCAGAAGACATGCAGGGCCATTCAGGTTAGTGTCACATGCAGGTTAAAGAAATGGAATGGAGATCATGGTTGAAGTTATCAGTTCAGGAGAGGACAGAATTGGGAGCAAGTGTCACAAAGACCCAAGCCCTCTCATAAGCTCCTAGAAGACAATTTTGAAGCTGAAGAATTTCACTCTATGCTATGATGAAGGAGCTGGTAGGAAATAAGTGAGGGGGCCACAAGCAGTCTGTATATCCTACAAAAGAAAAAGGAAAGCTGCTGGAGTAGGACAGTGGAGACACAAAGCAGGAGACATCTGGTCTACCACAAGCTTCAGAAAGGGAATCATTCTGCTGCAAAGCCACAGCTGTAGGGCACCTAAACAGGTGTCAGGGAAAATTCAAATGGTGAGCAGTGTTCCTGTCTGTGTTCTGAAAGGGAAACCTAAACAATTTTTTGTACTCTGGGATTCCATTTTATTAGGTTGAATAATTGTCACAGTTGCTAATTTGGAAAAGTAATCAATTATCTGAAGCAATTATAATTCTCCCTCAAGTATATTTAACCTGAATTTCTTCTTTTTTTTCTTTTTCTTTCTTTCTTTTTTTAATAGAACTGAAAATAACAAAATCAATGTTGTTTGTATCTTAAATATTGAAACTAGCATGGTGCCATGAAGTGAAAGAAGAGCAAAATGTGACCCATGTAGACTCTCCTAATTTCGGGATATAAATTTGAAGTGGTATCTTGAAAACCTATATCCATTTTTAGTGGATTAAATGCTTTTTCAACACTGTCTACCTAGACAACACAACAAGATAGGAAAACAAAAACAAAACATCATCTCAACATCTGTGATTTAAACTTTTATTTCTACATTATACTTTAATTAATTGAATAATCAATCAATCTGTGGTGTGTGTGTGTGTGTGTGTGTGTGTGTGTGTGTGTGTGTATGCCATGAGTACAGGTGCCAAGAAAGGCCAAGAAATGGCCATCAAAACCAGAAAAATGCTACTTCAGTGGAAGGATCTGAAGTTGAAAAATCTTTTCTGGATGTATTTTAATATTATGTACACTTAGAATATCCCTTCATTTTTTTTTTTTTTTGCCTGTGTGATGTGAGAGACCAAAGAGATGCAAAATGATGAGAGTTAAAAATCTTAGAAGATAAATGCTTTCAAATAAGTTTGAAAAAGTCATGACTAAATGGACCTTTTTGGCCCAGCCTTCAGTTTCACAGCCTGACACACACTTCTCTAGCTTGTCAGCCTAGCTTGGTCTAGGATGCAGTTATTACTCTTCCTGCCTCTCACACCTTGAAATACAGATGCAGACTTTAGGTTTATATGAAATATAAATGTTGATTTTTTCATCTCTTGTAATATCCATTTGATTGTTAGAATGCCCTAAGGATACATCAGAACAACAACCCAAACAAATAATAAAAATCCCTCTCAGTTACAGCATCACTCATAAAGCATAAAAAAATAAAAATAAAATAAATTAAAAAAAAAAACCTCACAGTAAGCTCTGGTGCCTGGTGTGAGAGGCATTGACCATTGTTCAGACACTATTTTAGTAATTCTGTCACACCCTGGGATGCCTTTCCATGAAGCTTTCCATGCCTTTACTAAAACTTTGTAGACCAGGTATCGATGGGAACATAATACCCCAAATATCCATCCTTCTTCCCTTCCTGGGCTCTGTCTACCTATGCTTGGAGCAGAGCTATGTTTCTGGAGCTGTAGGAATGAACTGATTCTATACTAACCAAGTAGCTTTAGTAACAGCAGATTTCTTAGATATGAACAAAGTAATACTAATGCTTTAACATTCTTTAGTGAAGCTGTGCTCTCTTCAGGAGCAGACAGTGTCACGTCATCTCAAATAGATCCTGGATTAATATCTGTTCTTTCCTTTATTATTCATGATAACAGAATGACTGGATCAGAAAGCAGATCTTCAACCAAACACTCTTGATTTGGACCATGCCCACGTCCACATTCAAGAATTTTCTAATATCTCTGAGTCTCACCATTATGCCCAGAGAAATTCAGTCAGTAAAATAGGTATGGGTTGAAAACTTTCTTCTATTTCATGTACAGAGGTTGCACGTTAAGACTCTTTTTCTCTCTGATGTTGGTGCCCCTAATGCAAATCTCCTATAAAAATATTTGACTTCTTTACCTAGATAAGTTTCTATTTTTATGTCAATTTTATTTAATTTTGATTTATTTATTCTCTCTCTCTCTCTCTCTCTCTCTCTCTCTCTCTCTCTCTCTAACTCAGGTCATCACATACCTTTTCTGCTTAGCCACCCTGGGCCCCAGCTTCTAGTTTGTCATGCATGTATGTGTCCAGTTTCATATCAAACTCCCCATAGATCCATTGTACAGCCTTGTCTTGACCCTTCTTTGTAAGCCTGTAGTGTGGTGTTTCCTCCATCCGCTTCAGTCTTTTACGGGGAACATTTCTGCTTAGTGATGTGCTTTGCTCAGTCGCTGTTTTCATCGAGGGTGGCATTTCCAACTGATGCAGATAAATGAGTCTTTAACCTTCTGCCTGTCTCAGAGAGATTGATAACAACTGGACAAAGTATTCTCTGAAGGTATTTTGGTCTGTTTCTCTGTGTTGAGACCTTTATATAAGCTCAATTTATGCAACTGGGCTCTTTCTTACCTGTATACCATGAAGAAAGGCACTGTGCAGTAGGAGCCAGGAGAGTTCAACTGCTGTGATCCACCTACGTCAAAATGAGATAAGTACATATTAATCTGGCTTTTGTTTCTTGTTTCAATGTGAGTTTATACTTAGAAAGAACCTGTGAAAAAGAAATGCTGTAGTTACAACTCTATAAGTGGCATCAATTTCTCCCCAAAGCTGTAGGTGGCTAATTATGACTTGCCAGTGTTTCTACTGTCACCACTTAGATGAGTCCAGCTCTGAGAATGGGTACATTTACACTCAGTATAATAATATAGAAGACAAAATTTTCATCTCATTAAAAAGCCCAGGGTTACATGGTTCTTGTGTTCTAGTTGAGTTTGAAGCGATCCATGGCTGATACCCCCATCACCATCCACATGGAGTCATGAGTCAATAAAGTAACACTTCTGTATCATTAATACCCTCCCTCCTAATGAATCCGTTTTTGTTTCAAAGTAGATACAAGCAATGACATAATAAATTATACCTCAAGAAATTATACCTCCATTGAACAAGTGTTGATGTAAAGGACTGGGTATAGTACACTATTGAAAAATACTCCAGAGAAGAACAAAGCTCTCTAGTCTGCAAGACTAAACTCTAATATACAATGAGAGTAGCAGTGTATATATGGATCACCTCTAAATCTTCCTCTAAAAGAGAACTGCATATAGCCCACATATATGACATTAGGATATCAGCTTTCACGGTGGTGAAGGATTCACTGAATTCCTTACTTTCACTCTAAATTACAATAAACTTTCATTGCAAGAGATGAGAATCTTTCAATAAATGAATACATTATGATCTTCATGACCCCACTGTATTGGAACCTGTTACAAGCTTTGCTGTTCAAATGTAGAGCCCATTCCAATACATTAGGCAGAATCTAAGGGAGAGTTAGGATTACAAGATTTGCTCACATCATCTGAGTAACAACTTTACTTAACACAATCCTCTCAATTCAGGCACAATTAAAAATCTGAAAAGTATTAGGTGGTAAGGACTGCAAAATCTTTTAACATTGGTCTTTGTGAAATTCTTCCCAGAGTCCAGGTAGTATAAATCAAATTAAGGTATTTGGAGGATAAATAAAGAACATTACTATAATATTATAGTAGAATAACTTTGCTATTTTTGGATTAACTTCAGAACTTTGATAAACACTCCTGAGATAACCCATTTCCTAAGCTGTACCATCATCTTATACCACAAGAACAGACTAGGGTATCATTTTGTTATTATTTATTTTCTGTCTGTCTATTTATTTATTCATTCATTAATTTATTTTTGTTATATGTATATGAGTGTTTGCCTATGTTAAGACATGTATGCAACATGCATGAGGTACCCTTGGAGACCAGAAAGGAGCAAATGATTCCTGGCAGAAGTTAAGAGATTCTTAGAGCACAGCATGGATGCTGGTAACTGAATCCAGGTCCTCTGATAGAGCAGCAAGTGCTCTTCCTGACCCATTGCCTTAGGTCCAAGTATATAATTTAAAATAACCATGATGCTCTGTAATGCATCAAAATTAATCAATTGACTAGTCTGTGACAGGCAGACCAAAGAGTTCTGGGATCTTAGAAAGTTCTGAAGAGGAATTTTTTCCAAATCTCAATTTTCAGAAGTTTTATATATAGCAAAGTATTCCAAAACCTGTATCCACTAGATTTGAGGCATGATTTCTGATCCCACATCTGTCCCACTGCTGTTGTATAGTATATTAAGCAATACAAATAGTTCAAATCCTTCAACAGATGCAATTAAGTACTTACATGATTGCATAGAGAATTTGGGCTCCATGATGTTCCTACCCTGAAGCCTCAGTCTGTCTACATGGCAAGTGATCTGCAATCAATTAATCTCCACTAGGTAATTTCAATAAGCTCTAGTAGATTTTAAGTCAAGTTGTGTTTGGTAAATTTCAGGTTGAAAAGAGATTGTATCAATTTAACTTTTGAAAATTTCTTATTTTCCTATTGCTGATTCTAAAAAACCCAAAATATTTCATGTTCCCATAAAACACAGTGGAGCCATGCTTCTGATTATATTAGTACTCTGTACAAAGCCACAATTGTTGGCCTTGGTTGCTTCTCACTGATCTCCTGGCTGAGATGGCAGAGATCCTTCTCTTAGGTGTTTTGCAGTGCCTTTTAACCAGCTGCATAGTGCACGGAACTTAGTTTCCTCTGCTCAAATAATATCCTACACGGGTTCTTCTTTGCGGAATGTTAGCTTCATCATTCTGGCTCTTCACAGTGATCTGGCCACCGCTTTGTTAGGGACTTTTCACTTTTAGATATATAGCTTGAAGTAACAGCTGTTATGTAACAAACCAGTTGCTGCCTGATTTGTTTCTCTTGTTCCCTGGGAAACTCACAGTTTCTTCCTAAATTACCTTAGATCTGCAGAAATCAACGATGTTTGTTGCCTGCCCACTGACTGTACTGATCTGTAGTCTCTAATTGGCTGGTTGCCCATAATGCTGAGCCATTAAGATGTTTCCTAATGCCCTGTTATGTTGAAGGCTACATATGAGAAAGATGAGGTCAGCTTCCTTCTTGCTTGGATATCCCTGCATGGCATGTCAAGCCATCACAGACTTAGACTTTCCAAGTATTTCTGTTCAAAGTTCCTTCAAACCACCTCAAGTGCCTAGGCCCTGTTTGTTTGAATATATTTTACTCCTTACAGTTCTCTGACCCTTTTTCCTTTCCTTCTGTCCATCCTTTCTTTCTTCCCTCTTCTTCGCCCCTCTTCTGACCTCTTGTCTCCCTCTACTTCCCCTGCTCTTCTTCCTCCTTCTCATTATCTCATCCTTTTCAAATGTCAAAATTCTTTTGTCTCCTTCAATACTTTTAATGTTGACTGAGCAACCTTTTTTGTAAAAAGTTTCCTTTATAACAGCATTGTTTTAAAATTAATAATCACATCATTTTTCTTCCCCACCTCATTCCTATCACCTTAGATGTACCCCAACCCTTGTTCTTGAAACTAGTGCTCCCTCTATACTTTATGACATACATGTCCAGCACTCCCCTGATAACACACAGGGGTGACACTGGAACCCAGGCAGAGCAGTTACTCCTGTTCATCACCGCATCACAGGTGACCACACCAGTGCAGTGACCATCAGCTGCTGCTAGTGCTGCTGAGGAATGTTCTGGTGGGAGGGAACAGTTAATCTTGTCATGTACCTACAAAAGTTACTTATACATTCAACCAGTGATATGTCCCATACTCATTCATAAAAATCAATTTTAAAATGCCATAAAACTCGAAACTATGCTTATAATACCTATAAATGCCTTTAACATGCCATTTTATTTATAAAATAATATTAGGAGACAGGATATGATGAGTTTAAGGTAGTAGAATTTAAGAAAGTTGAAGTAATGAGTCATAGTTGACCTTTAGATACATGTTTCTGAAGCAAGTCACAGTGACAATACCTTTCATCTAAGAACTCAGAAGGCAGAGACATGTGCTTCTCTGTGAGTTTAAAGTTAGGCTGCTGTAAATAGCAATCTCCAGGCCATCTATGGTTATATAGAGAGACCTGTCTCAAAAAAAAAATTCTGTTTCTGATATAATGCAGATGCAAAGGTACTTTTTAAAGAACAAAATCCTTATCCTAATAGCATAGCTTGTATCTAAAGAAGGCTTTTGTAAATTTATATTAGTCACGTAGAGATTGTTATACAAGTGGTGCTGTGTTCAGATGACTATTATCTATCTTTAACAACTTTATTGAGCTGATTTAAGAATGTATCCATCTCTCCCGTGTATTGACAGACAGCTTTAGAGGCAAATGTTTCTAACAAGATGTTAGCATCGATTTGCCCATGTAAGAAATGAATTTTGATCTGTCACTGATTTGTATGATTTTACATATCATGTCTGTAGATATTTTAAGTATTAGCATGCTTCTTTGCTGCCAAATACCAACTGGGTTATTTTTCAGGTGTTACTTTTTGTGGTATTTTTGAAGAGAATGCTTTATGCTGAAGTTCAGATATCATGCTATTGTTTACTTGAAAAAAAAAAAAAAAGAGGGCCAGAGAGATGGTTTCTTCAATTAACAGTACAGGTATATGACTTAGATTCTCAGAACCCTTGTTGAAAAAAAAGTCAAGATATGCTTGATCTCTCTCTCTCTGTCTATCTCTGTCTCTGTCTCTGTCTCTCTGCCTCTCTCTCTCTCTCTCTCTCTCTCTCTCCAGAGTGAAAAAGTAGAGGGTGCTTTGGCCTTACAGAAATCTCTTTCTCACTGCAGCTATCAAGATAACCTTGAATTATAACTTTAGTTTCATCTAGTACCTTTTCTTGTCTGACATCTGGCACAAGGGTTAGGTCACATGTTCTGGACTTCCCCTTGCTCCCCTACAATTTTTTCCCCAAGACCCTACCTGCCAATAATTTCTTTCAGGTTATACCCCATCTGTTGTTACTAGGTTACAAAAGGAGTTGTCTTTTCTATGAATGGTGATTGTTCAAGCCCTTTTCTTTGCTTGCTTGTGGGGTTTGTGTGTCTGTCAAGAAGGTTATTAGGATTGTATTCTCTCTTCCATGATAGTGGCACATGGCTATTCTCAAGCACTCCACTTCCTCTCTTGATAAGATCCAATGGTAGCTGCTTAAAGTGGAAATGTTCAAGACCACGTGTAAAAATCCAAGTAGAGTTCACATTTTTTTTATTCTGCTGTTCATTGGTTGTCTGTACTTGTTGCTACTGATATAAATGATACATACCCACTAATATTAATACACACTCACTTGACCTTGAAAATATTCTACCACACCACTAAAATATGCAGCTTTTTCTTTAAAAGGTGGAAAATTACACACACACACACACACAAACACACACACAAACACACACACAAACACACACACACACACACATCATCATCATCATCATCAACAACAACAACTCCAACATCATCAATGAACATATCTATTAGTTTTATTGTTACTGTGAACAAGCACCTGACTGAAAGCTACTTGAGAATAGAAGGGTTTCTTGGGGCTCATGTTTTCTGAAGTCCATCAACAACTTTTCTCAGTTGTGCAGAGAAGAGTGCCTGGTGACTTACTCAGGTCTGGATGCATCAGGAAGCTCATTATGTGGACACCAGCATTTAGATGGCTTTCTCCTTTTCCCACTGTTACCATCAGCTATTGTACACGTTACAGTTATATAAAAGGCTATTTTCATGAGACCAGTATAAGTTTTGAAATCAGAAAACAGAATGTTTTAATCAGTTGTAGCTCTGTTTTAATTTATTTTTATTTTTTTCTTGTGAAAAACTAAAACTTTCCTGGCAACCATTTGCCATTTTCTTTCTTAGGAGTTGTTAGCGGGTTGGAGAGATGGCTCAGTTGTTAAGAACACTGACTGGTCTTCCAGAGGTCCTGAGTTCAATTCACTGCAACCAAATGGTGACTCACAACCATCTGCAATGAGATCTGGTGCCTTCTTCTGCCATGTCTGAAGACAGATATAGTGTACTCATATTAATAAATTTTAATTAAAAATTTTTTTTAAAAAGAGTTGTTGGCAGGATTTGTGCTAACAGTACCCCACGATTATTCCTTTTTACTTTGCTAGACATTGTGTGAGCTGATTAGCACATTTCCTATTTAACTGCTGATGTTAGTGATATATACTCACAAATCACTTTGGTCTTGAAGATATCCTTTCCCACCATTAAAATACTCAACTTTTTCTTAATAAAAGACATGTAAAAAATTTGTAAATGAAATATAGCAATCATCAAAGAGCATAGTAACATTTGAAAGCAGTATGAGTGCAATATATATATATATATATATATATATCTGATGAAATTGGTGGCTGGAGACTTGCTTGATTCTGAGAAGACAGTAAATGTAAATTAGGAACTCCAGTCTCCATGCTTTTAGCTTTGCCTTCTTCTGCATGGAGAGCACGCATGATGCCAACATGTGAACACATGCATCAAGAGTTCAACCTCTTGTCCCAACTACCTTAGAAGCATGAAGACTAAAGTGCTGTTATAAGCAGCTTCCTTAAGCTGCCAATAGATAAATTCTATAGGCATAATGACTTTCCTGATTGTGGCCCTGATGTCTCCTCTTTTAATTTAGAGTTAGTATAAAATACAGTCTCTCACCCAGGCCTGTGTGCCCAGTTGCACATCAGAGTGGAGCACTGCTGTAGACACAGACAATATCATGAGAAATAATGGGATCCAAATGCTAAATTTATGGAGGAAGGTGGAATTGGTTCCTAGAACATATTTTATATTCCCCAGACAGGGCTGTAACTAGATTCAAGGACTGAAAACAAATTTAAAAACTGATATGAGGTTGGTACAGAAGTAAATCTTCTATAGGAGAGGTGGGTCTGTTACTTCGAGAGGTGGATTTTTATAAGAAAAGACAATGGCAGCTACTGCTGTTATGTGTACCAGAGTTGAGTTCAGTATGAGGAGTAAAAAAGAAAAAAAGGAAGGAAGGAAGGAAGGAAGGAAGGAAGGAAGGAAGGAAGGAAGGAAGGAAGGAAGGAAAGAAGGAAGGAAGGAAGGAAGGAAGAAAGGAAGGAAGGAAGGAAGGTAAAAAAAACTAAGGAACAAAGGAATGAAGGAACAAAGGAAGGAAAAGCAACTCATTTCTGGACAGATGTCTCAGCGGTTAAGAGCACTTACTCTTCTTCCTAAGGACCTAAGTTTTCAGTTCCTTGCACTTAAATTTTATAACTTCCAATGGCCTGTAACTCTAGTCTCAGGGGACCTGAGGCCTTCTTCTGGCCTCACCAGAAACACAAGCCCATATTGCATAGGCATACTCAGATATACATGTAAATTAAAATGGAGAAGTGGCCTAGTGGTCAAAAACCCTTGCTGCCTTTTGCAGAGAAATCAGACTTGACTCCCAGCAAGCTCCTGGTGACTCACAAACATTTCTAACACCAGCTCAAGAGGATCTGACACCTTCTTCTGGCTCCAGTGGGAATTGCACACAAGTGGTATACAAACATACATACATGAAGACCAAATATTCCTACACAAAAAATAAAATTTGAAAGTATATGAAAATAAATCTGAAAATTAAAAATCACAAGAGAACCTGTTTGAATGCAGGGTTCTAGACAGAAAAGCTTTTGTAAATGTTGCCTGCTGCAAATTGACAGAATGCAGGTGAAAACCTACAAGGGACAATGAATAACAAAACTCACATTTTTTATGAAATATCATAGGTAAGGAAAGCAGGTTGTAAGACTTCTCTCAGGTAAATGGATAGAAATGATATGGAAATCAATACTTTATGAAAAAAAATAATGTCTGTTTAAGAGAGCAACCTGAAAGCTGGGTCTAGGGTCTAGAGAAAAGCAAGGTATACACACACTCAGTTCTAAGTGCACATGGATGTATGCACACATCAGAACCATCCAGTGGTTTAATATAATGATGCCTTTGTAGTCCTTTGTACTAGAGGTCAAAGAATAAGGATGGAACAAGATCCTTCACTGGTTTTGCTTATGGAGACACTAACTATTTCAGGTCTTCATTCTCAAGGTGCAGACAGTGCCTGTTGTCACTTTCCTCATTGCTGCTGCTGTAACTTCATACCCTGGAGATTCTATTTGTGTCTTCACTTACCATCAACATAGATAAATAAGTCACACACCTCTTCACCACATCCACACCAATTCTTATCACAGGCATTCTTTAGCCCGGGGGGTGGGGAGGGAGGAACTATATATATGTATGTATATTAATTCTAGACTATCATGCCTTGCGTTTAGATACAGTCGCTAACAGATGCATTCCAGAAGTTGTTCAAACCCTCTTGTATTTAGAGATTTCCTTAAACATATATAAGTCATTTGAATTAAATATTATACAGTTGTAATTTTTCAGGATGACTCAAGGGAGATAAATTTTAGGAAAGGCATAGAATTTATCACATCACTTCTTATAGTTATCTAGCTGTTTAGAAATATTAAATGTAAAATAGAAACCAATGTGAATTTCTTAACTATGCAATCAATAGCATCTGTGACTTAGAGTAAATGGAAGAAAATGGACTTGCATTCCATTTATTTTAAAGAAAAATCTATATTTAAATTAGAGTCCTATTCAATTGTGGTCAATTTTCTATTCTCAAGTTCTTCTTGATATGTGAACTGCCATCAATGCAAGCAGTGACAAAGGCACAAGGAGGTATACAGTTTTATTATCTCTCCTCAATCATTCTAACAGGGCCATTTGCCCCTGAAAGCACCACTTGACCTAGGAGCAAAATTATAGGATAGAAAGCTATTTTTATGGCTAATTGTCTAGACTGCTAATACTATAATTCACAAGACTGTAACATTAAGCAAACAGTGGGAAAAATACCTTACACTCATTATCAATGTGTGCGATAGAATTCTAAAGGTCTACAAGAGAAGAAGCAGTGTGCATATCTATTCCAGGCAGATGTAACAGCATGGATGAAGTGATACCTCTTGTGACATTTTGCATTATTAAAGGCTTGTTAGACTCATGATCTACAAAGATCAAAAAGATTGTTAAGTAGCTAAGAGGCAGCAGGCACACTCATCAGAATGTTCTGTGTCCTTATAGAATCCCTAGGGCTAAGTCACTTTATTTGAGCTTGTCTGATATGTACTCTGAAACTAATTGTCAAGGAAAGTGTTTGAAATCAGAAATATAAGTAAGGTGCAAGACTTGAATTCCAGCCCAGCTTTCAAGACCTCAAGGCTCTAGACATCTCCAATGAAAGCAAGATACAGGAGAAAGTTCATGGGCTTTCAGAGTCAGACTGCAGGTAAACTTTTCTCACAACTCTCTTTTACCAGCAGTGGGCCTGAATCCCTGGCCTAGTATTTCTGCTAGTTGCTTTATAAAACATAGGTTAAAAGGCATCTTACGAAAAGTTGAAAGAAAGAAAGAGAGAAAGAGAGAAAGAGAGAAAGAGAGAAAGAGAGAAAGAAAGAAAGAAAGAAAGAAAGAAAGAAAGAAAGAAAGAAAGAAAGAAGAAAGAGAAAAATATGCAACTAGCATACAGAATTTCCTGTTATTATGTTTTTTTAATTGTAATTATTTTTACTGTGCTATAAAAGCTGTGTCTTTTCTGTGAGTCTGTTTGAGGTGCTTTGACATCCAGCACCCTGAGGCCTTCACAAACCAGCATGCTCTGGTTATGCACAGCTACCCTTCGAACTGAAAATGCTTTTTACTTTTCAAAATGTACACATTATAATTTGGTCTGGTATTTATCCAATTAATCACAATGCTATCAAATCTACAGTGTTTGCATGAAACCAGTTATTCTTTCTTCCATGTTACTTGGGAACAATTCATTACCTGTTATCTGAAGAGTTCTTTGACAGTCAATGAAGATTCAAACCGAAAAAAAAAAAAATCCTAGTTTAGAGATATTTACATTCTAATGAGTTTATAGACAAGCACACAGATGCTTTTTTACACAGAGATGGATGGAGATCTGGGAACCAGGGGTCCAAATCAACTCAAACACATAACTGAGGTTAGAGTCTCAAGACTTGTTTGGAGGCCAGAAGAATTGGCAGGTTTCTAATGTAAGTTAATGCCGGGGTATTTGACAATGTGCAACCAAAGTCCTCATTAAGAAATAGTGGATTTGGTTGAATCAGGTATTCAGTCAAGAATCATGATGGCCACTGGCTCTATCAGTCAGGGCAGGAGAAAGTTGAGGAAAGAGATAGTCAACAGTGACATGAGAAGAAAGTTTGGCACGCAAACACTACAGGCTAGGACAAGGGAGAAGAAGGAGCTAAGAGCTAGAAGGAATGTAGCCAAACTTCTCAGAGTTAAGCAACAAAAGCAACATCTTACAGAAAATATATTTCCCTTACAGTTTAAGAATTGACTTTAGTTTGAGAATAACAATGTTTTTATACCAAGAGAACAATAAATATTTAATAATTTTGCTTTCAAAAGTCAACTGTTATGATTAAAGGAATAAAAAAAGAGTGACTTCTATAGGTATATTATAGATCAACAGTCTTTATACAAATTGTTAATTTGTATTTCATTAATTTGTTAATTTGTATTTGTGCCTGTAATCTGGGTCTTTTATTCCATTCATATCTTCAGAAGTTTTTAAACAATGTTAAAATCATAGTAAAAGTGTTCCTGAGTTAGGGTTTCTTCATATTTATAAGATATACAGAGTCTTCTATAAACATACAGAGTGTAGATAACACTTCCACAGGGTTTAAATGTATTTTAAATGTTATTTCACTTTATTTTCCTGGAAGGAAACTTTTTATGAGTTGAAGAATGTTGGTAAAGCACTTTTCCTATAATAATCTCTTTTACAGTTTATTTGCTTATTTTTCTTAGGTGGAGGGTGTGCTCATGTGTGTGTTCTCAGGCCATCAGAACTGTCAGAAAGCATCTGAACCTACAAAGGGTTAAAAAAAAAACCAAACCAACTCACCAGCATATTTTACTACAATGTGAGTAGCAGATGCAGACTACATATATGCTACAGCTTTAGCAAAGGTTGTCCTGCCTCAAGATTGGAGAGGAGACCCCTTTGTTTAGCTTGTATCCAAATAAAAGGTAATAATTAAATGCCCCTGAGTTGGAGATTCAGGGTATTGAACAAAGGAAGGATTAAAAGCTGGATGGGAAACCAAATCTCTTATGGTCAGCATCTCACATTCCCTCTGATTCTTAGCCACAAAAAGAGCCACGGCTATATCATCTTACTGTAAATCATAAGCTTAAATGCTAAATCAGTTCAATCTGCCCACTGAGAATGGACCCATGGGACTTCTGGGAAACTTTGCTTTTTGTTATTTTTCTTATAGGCCACTTAATAAGTAACTTTGTATCCAAGATTAACACAATGCATGACTCTATTGACTATTCCCTATGTCTAAGCTCACAATAGTTATGATCAACAACTTATCAAGAACAATGTGATATTGTACTATTTTATTTTTTAGAAATAGGTATGGTATATATGGTATGTAATATGTACTAACTATAATTAAATGTATACTTGATACAGAAGTAATTGAAGACTTACAGAAAAATAGATTTATTTACATTTTGACAAATTTTGGTGGAGAGAGTCTGAATTTCTCAGCCTTTTCGATAGTTGCTACAGTTTTACAGAACAGAAGAAAAAAAGCCTGGAAATATCCATAGATTAATTTAGTTGTCAGAACTCTGGAGAGTCTTGCTGAGGGCCTCAGCCTTTCTCCTTTCTCCTTTCTCCTTTCTCCAACATGTCCAGGATTCTTGGGGATATTATTCTGTGAGTTCCATGATTTAATAGTCTGAAATATGGAGGAAGAGGCACAGCAGTTTCTTGCCAGGCACCTTTATTGTTGACATAGTTTTACATATCAATAACATATAAGTAAACATACATATTATGCATCATGCACACACAGAGAGCAAAGTGAGTACTATGTGCTGCTGTGGATGAGTCAGGAAAACGAAAACACCATTTAATAATAAAAATCGACACAGAATTGAAAAACGATATTTGTTCTCTTATCATATGTATGAAAAAATCTGGTAGATTAAAGTCACTCCATGACAGTGGCCTTTAGGCTGCTGGACTTTTCTTAATTAGCTGACTATTTTCACCACTAAGAATATTTCTATGTCTTGTTATTAGTTTCTTTTTTTTTTAAATCACAAGATTAGACTTTAACACCAAGTTCATTAGTATAATGTCCTTCTTCAAGAAGAATGATTTTTAACCCAAAAAGGACTATTAAGAAAGATAATCACAATTCTCCTACTTTCACTTTGTGCAACATCTAGGGGATGGTTTTTCTACCACACATTCTTCATTTGATCATTGATACCCTCTGCAATTCCTGGCATTGTAGCAGAGACGAAAATTCCTTTCTTTGGTATATTCTAACTCAGTGTGCTTACTTATTTCTTGAGTTGGAGCCATGAGGAACCCCTGCTCCATCCCATTACGCTTGTCAAAAATTTTGTAATCCTCTTTACTGCTGGCTTTTCCATCCCTGAAACAGTTACTTCCCCGATCTGCTTAGTAGCGTTTTACTTTCTGCCATAATCTATTCTTCCAATCATTTCCCCCAAATGGTGTTTTTCTATAGGATTTTCACAGCAGTTTCCTGAAAAATGTTATATTGCTACATGCTACCTTTCTCTCTGAAGTGTAAGCCACAGAGAAGAAACAATTCATTACTATAATTTCTATTATCTGTAGAGGTTGGTCTACTGCTATGTATTTCAATGCTAAATTCTATACTGGAAGATTTAGGCCTACAGTGACTTATCATGTTTATATACGTTTGTTGTGTAAACCTTCTTCCTAGATTTAAAACTACTGGCCACAGCCAATTATTGGGAGAAGTAAAGGTAGGTAGGTTTGGAGTGACCTGGTTGGAGAAGGAGAAACCAGAGGAGAAGGAGGGGAGAAAGGAAGCTGCCATGAGGGGAGATGGACCATTAGCACATGGACAGGAGAAACAGTAAGTTTCTGTGGTACACCCCTGGGGAGGTAGGCAGGTCCTCAGTTAGATAGGTAGATTAAAGGTAACTCCCCAAATAATTGTTGAAGCCAAATAAAATAATCATAGTCTGAGTCTCATTTATTTGTAAGCTAGTCAGAGATGAGCTTAAATTGCTTGTACTGCAATTATCATAATTAATTACTAGACTCATGAAGTGTGTATGTGATCACATGCTCACATTACAAATGAGGAGACCAACCTAAAATAGGTAAGTTCAATATCACATAGATGATAAGATGTAAAATTGAGTAATAGAATCAAACATCCCAGTCTTCAGCTTAAACTACAATTATTCTCAAGTATAGTTTTATCTACCATATCATCTGTTACCAAGAATTGGGGGTGAGCATAACTATAAATAAGAAGAAAGATGTGTAAAATAGGACAATAACTCTATATTGACTTAAGCAAAATATGCTTATGAAAACTATATAAAAATAAATATGCAGAGCACACACATATGCAGGTAAATGTAAAACACGAAATTTATTAAATTTAAAATTGACAACATCCTTGAAGGTGATACAGTGTTTTAATTAAGCAAGATGTGTATGGTAAAAGGTGTGGTACTGCATGCTTTTAATTTTAGCACTGGGGAATCAGAGGTAGGTAGATCTCCTAGAGTTTAAAGTCAAACTAGATTATGGAGCAAGATACAGGACATCCAGAGCTACATATAAAATCTCTGTCTCAAAAAGCTAAAATCAAAACATGCTTCCCCACAAAATTTAAAAAGATAAGGAAACACACACACATACATGCACACACACACACACACACACACACACACACACACCAAAGCAAAACAAAACAAAACAAAACAAAACAAAAATATGAGAAGAGCCAGTCACCCTCAATACTAGTGTTCACTATTTAGAAGCAATAATTGCACTGGTATTCTTTATCCAGTCTGTGCCAGCTCCAGGTCATGTTGGGCACAAACTCAACAGACTGCCCCATAGTCCCCAGAGAACTGTCCACTCAATCTTAGGATCACTGGTGAGTGGAAAACAACATCTGGTCCAATCCAATCGCACCAGGCCCAAGCCAACAGCAGGGAAGCAGAAAACACTCCTGACCAGGGTCAAAAGTCTTTTCCAGTTGGTGCCAGCTCTGGGTCATATTGGGCGCGAACTCAGCAGATGACCCCATGGTCCTCAAATGACTCTCCACTCGATCTCTAGGATCACTGGTGAGCAGAACCCAACATCAGTGCCAATCCAATTGTGATGGGGATGTGAAATCAGGAGCAAGGACAAAGGAGCCCTGCCTGATTAGGTGCTCCAGTTCCTTCTGATCAGTGCTGGAATACCTTGGTTTCAAACACACCAGACAGCCCCAAGGTCCTCAAAGAAAACACCACTTCCAGGCACTGTAACATGGTCAGGATCTTAGAATTCCAGGATCCCAGGATAACAGGAGCTTAGTCACACCAGAATCTCAGGGTCTCAGAGGAAGCTTGACTGCCAAGAACTCTGACACACCCAGAATCTCAGGTTCACAGGAGCCCAGAGTAACAGGATCACAGAGAAAGCTGGACTCTAAGGAGTCCTGAATCAGCTTGGGTTATAGGAAGGACAGGCTCCAATTAAGAATATTGAGGCCAACAAGCACTTGACATAATCAGATGGCAGGAAGCAAGCATAAGAACAGAAGCAACAGAAACCAAGGTCACTTGGCATCATCACAACCAAAATCTCCCACCAGAGCAAGTCCTGGATACACCATCATACCAGAAAAGCAAGACATGGATTTAAAGTCACTTCTCATGATGATGATGGAGGACTTTAAGAAGGAAATACAGGAAAACATGGGTAAACAGCTGGAAGCCCTTAAAGAGGAAACACAAAAATCCCTTAGGAGTTCCAGAAAGACAACACCAAACAGGTGAAAGAATTGAACAAAACCATCCAGGATCTAAAAATGGAAGTAGAAACAAAAATGAAAACACAAAAGGAGAAAACTCTGGAGATAAAAATCCTAGGAAAGAAATCAGGATCCATAGAAGGTTCCAAATCAGGAGCCATCAGCAACAGAATACAAGAGATGGAAGAGAGAATCTCATGTGCAGAAGATTCCATAGAAAACATGGACACAACAATCAAAGAAAATGCAAAGTGCAGAAAGATCCTAACTCAAAACATCCAGGAAATCCAGGACACAATGGGAAAACCAAACCTAAGGATAATAGGTATAGATGAGAATGAAGATTTTCAACTTAAAGAGCCAGTAAAATATCTTCAACAAAATTATAGAAGAAGACTTACCTGACCTAAAGAAAGAGATGCCCATGAATCCTACAGAACTCCAAATAGACTAGACCAGAAAAGAAATTCCTCCTGACACATAATAATCAGAACAACAAATGCACTAAATAAGAAAGAATACAAAAAAGCAGTAAGGGAAAAAGTTCTAGTAACATATAAAGGCAGGCTTATTAGAATTACATCAGAAACTAATAGCCAGAAGATCCTGGACAGATGTTATACAGATCCTAAGAGAACCCAAATGCCAGACCAGGCTATTATACCCAGCAAAACTCTCAATTACCATAGGTGGAGAAACCAAAGTTTTCTATAACAAAACCAAATTTACACAATATCTTTCCATAAATGCAGCCCTGCAAAGGATAATAAAGGGAAAACTCCAACACAAGGAGGGAAAGATACCCTATAAACAGCAATAAATTAATCCTTCAACAAATGTAAAAGAAGATAGCCCCAAGAACAGAATCCCCACTCTAAATACAATAATAATAACAGGAAGTAACAACTACTTTTCCTTAATATCAATGGACTCAATTCCCCAATAAAAAGATGTAGACTAACAGACTAGCTCCATAAACAGGACCAAAAGGAAATCTACCTCAGGGACAAAGACAGACACTACCTCAGAGTAAAAGGCTGGAAAACAATTTTCCAAGCAAACAGTCCAAAGAAACAAACTGGAGAAGCCATTCTAATATCCAATAAAATCTACTTAAAACCAAAAGTTACCAAAAAAAGACAAGGGAGGGCACTCATCAAAGGTAAAATCTTCTAAGATGAACCCTCAATTGTGAATATTTATGCTGCAAATGCAAGGGCACCAAATTCATTAAAGAAACTTTAGTAAGGCCAAAGCACACATAACACTGAACATAGTAATAGTGGGAGACTTTAACACCTTACTCTCAACAATAGACAGATCCTGGAAACAGGAACTAAACAAAGATACAGTGAGATGAACAGAAGTTAGGGAAGATATGGATTTAACAGATATTTACAAAACATTTTATCCTAAAACAAAAGGATATACCTTCTTCTCAGCACCTCATGGAACCTTCTCCAAAATTGATCATACAACTGATTACATAACAGGCCTCATCAAATACAAAAATATTGAAAATTTCCCACGCATCCTATCAGATCACCATGGACTAAGGCTGATCTTCAATAACAATATAAATAATAGAAAGCCAACATTCACATACAAACTGAACAACACTCTACTCAATAATACCTTGGTCAAAGAAGAAATAAAGAAAGAAATTAAAGACTTTTTAGAGTTTAATGAAAATGAAGCCACTACATGCCCAAACTTATGAGACATAATGAAGAAGTCCTAAGAGGAAAACTCATGGCTCTGAGTGCCTCCAAAAAGAAACTAGAGAGAGCACACACTAGCAGCTTAACAGCACACCTAAAAGCTCTAGAACAGAAGGAAACAAATTCACCAAAGAGGAGTACACTATAAATAATCAAACTCAGGACTGAAATCAACCAAATAGAAATAAAAAGAACTATACAAAGAATCAACCAATCCAGGAGCTGGTATTTTGAGAAAATCAACAAGATAGAGAAACCCTTAGCCAGAATAACTAGAGGGCACAAGGACATTATACTAATTACCAAAATCAGAAATGAAAATGGAGAACTAGCAACAGAACCTGAGGAAATCCAAAGCATCTGCAGATCATACTACAAAAGGCCATACTCAATAAAATGGGAAAACCTGGATGAAATGGACAATTTTTTAGACAGATTCCAGGCACCAAAGTTAAATCAGGATCAGATTAATAATCTAAATAACCCCATATCCCCTAAAAAAAATAGAAGCAGCCATTAATAGTCTCCCAACGGAAAAAAAAAAAAAAAAACAAAAAGGCCATGAGGTAAGGTCGTGATGGGTTTAGTGTAGAGTACTATCAGACCTTCAAAGAAGACCTAATTCCAATTCTCCTCAAAGTATTTCACAAAATAGAAACAGAAGGTACTCTACCCAATTCATTTTATGAAGCCACAATTACTCTGATACTTGAACCCCACAAATACTCAACAAAGAAAGAGAACTTCAGGCCAAATTCCCTTATAAATATCAATGCAAAAATACACAATAAAATTCTCACAAACCAAATCCAATAACACATCAAAAGGATGATCCATCCTGGTCATATAGGTTTCATCCCAGGGATGCAGGGATGGTTCAATATTTGGAAATGCATCAACATAATCCACTATATAAACGATCTCAAAGACAAAAACCACACGATCATCTCCTTAGATGCTGAGAAAGCATTTGACAAAATCCCATAGCCATTAATGATAAAATTCTTGGAAAGATCAGGAATTCAAGGCCAATACCTAAACATAATAAAAGCAATATACAGCAAACCAGTAGCTCACATCAAATGGAGAGAAAATTGAAGCAATTCCACTAAAATCAGGGACTAGACAAGGCTACCAACTTTCTCCCTACCTATTCAATATAGTCCTTGAAGTCTTAGCCAGAGCAATTAGACAACAAAAGGAGATCAAGGGGACACAAAATGGAAAAGAAGAATTAAATATATCACTATTTGCAGATGATATGATAGTATACATAAGTGACCCTAAAAATTCCACCAGAGTACTCCTAAACCTGATTAACAGCTTCAGTGCAATAGCTGGATATAAAATTAACTCAAACACATCAATAGCTTTTCTCTACACAAAGGATAAATGGGCTGAGAAAGAAATTAGGGAAACAACACCCTTCACAATAGTCACAAATAATATAAAATACTCTTTCTAAGGAAGTGAAAGATCTGTATGACAAGAACTTCAAGTCCCTGAAGGAAGAAATAGAAGAAGATCTCAGAAGATGGAAAGATCTCCCATGCTCATGGATTGGCAGGATTAATATGGTCAAAATGGCTATCCTGCCGAAAGCAATATACAGATTCAATGCAATCCCCATCAAAATTCCAACTCAATTCTTCACTGATTTAGACAGGGCAATTGGCAAATTCATCTGGAATAATAAAAAACCCAGGATAGCTAAAACTATTCTCAACAATAAAAGAACCTCTGGGGGAATCACCATGCCTGACATTAAGCTGTACCAAAGAGCAATTGTAATAAAAACTGCATGGTACTGGTACAGTGACAGACATGTAGATCAATGGAATAGAATTGAAGACCCAGAACTGAATCCATATATCTATGGTCACTTGATCTTTGACAAGGAAGCTAAAACCATCCAGTGGAAAAAAGACAGCATTTTCAACAAATGGTGCTGGCACAACTGGCAGTTATCATGTAAAAGAATGTGAATTGATCCATTCTTATCTCCTTGTACAAAGCTCAAGTCTAAGTGGATCAACAACCTCCACATAAAACCAGAGACACTGAAATTTATAGAGGAGAAAGTGGGGAAAACCCTCGAATATATGAGCATAGGGAAAAAATTCCTAAACAGAACAGCAATGGCTTGTGCTGTAAGATCAAAAATTGACAAATGGTACCTTATAAAATTGCAAAGCTTCTGTAAGTCAAAAGACACTGTCATGAAGACAAAAAGGCCACCAACATATTGGGAAAGGATCTTTACCAATCCTAAATCCGATAGGGCACTAATATCCAATATCTACAAAGAGCTCAAGAAGCTGGACTCCAGAAACTCAATTAACCACATTAAAAAATGGGGTACAGAGCTAAACAAAGAATTCTCAACTGAGGAATACCGAATGGCTGAGAAACACCTGAAAAAATGTTCAACATCCTTACTCATCAGGGAAATGCAAATCAAAACAACACTGAGATTCTACCTCACACCAGTTAGAATGGCTAAGATTAAAAATTCAGGTGAAAGCACATGCTGGCGAGGATGTGGAGAAAGAGGAACACTCCTCCATTGCTGATGGGATTGCATGCTGGTACAACCAGTCTGGAAGTCAGTCTGGTAGTTCCTCAGAAAACTGGACATAATACTACGGGAAGATCTAGTAATACCTCTTTTGTCCATATACCCAACTGGTAAGAAGATGTTTCAACTGGTAATAAGAGCACATGCTCCACTATGTTCATAGCAGCCTTATTTATAATAGCCAGAAGCTGGAAAGAACCCAGATGTCTCTCAACAGAGGAATGGATACAGAAAATGTGGTACATTTACACAATGGAGTATTACTCTGATATTAGAAACAATGAATTTATAAAATTCTTGGGCAAATGGAAACATCTGGAGGATATCATCCTTAGTGAGGTAACCCAATCACAAAAGAAGTCATTAGATATGCACTCACTGATAAGTGGATATTAGCACAGAAACTTAGAATACCCAAGATTCAATTTGAAAAACACAAGAAAATCAGGAAGAAGGAAGACCAGTGTGTGGATACTTCATTCCTCCTTAGAATAGGGAACATATTACCCATGAAAGGAGTTACAGAGACAATGTTTAGAACTAAGAAAAAAGGATGGACTATCCAGAGACTACCCCACTTGGGGATCCATCCCATAATCGGTCACCAAACCCAGACACTATTGCATATGACAGCAAGCGTTTGCTGAAGGAACCCTGATATAACTGTCTTGTATGAGGCTATGCCAGTGCCTGGCAAATACAGAAGTGGATGCTCACAGTCATCTATAGGATGGAACACAGGGCTCCCAATAGAGAAGCTAGAGAAAGTACCCCAGGATCTGAAGGGGTCTGCAACCCTATAGGTGGAACAACAATATGAACTAATCAGAACACCCAGAGCTCATGTCTCTAGCTGCATATGTAGCAGAAGATGGCCTAGTTGGCCATCATTGGGAAGAGAGGCCTCTTGGTATTGCATTTTTATATACCCCAATACAGGGGAACACTAGGGCCAAGAAGTGGGAGTGTGTGAGTGGGGGAGCAGGGTGAGGGGAGGGTAGATGGAACTTTTGGGATAGTGTTTGAAATGTAAATTTAAAAATTATCTAATTAAAAAAAAAAAGAATCTGCCTGATGTTTCTCCTCCAGTGGTTGAAATTTGACTCACTTTACCTAGAATACACAGGGTCTGTACAGTTGGACAGTTGGGTGGCTTACATTCTAGGTCAGTGCTGGTCTTCCAAAATGAATCTTTAAAGCATATTCTGTTTTATGGATCTCTCCCAGCATGGCAGCCATTGAGGTAACCTTGTATCTGTTGCTTTAACTCCTGGATTTGTGAATATTCTTGTTTTATGCATAGTTTTTACACTAGTGTGTAAGCAACTTAATAACGATATATTTGGAACAGCAGGAGATGTTTCCTCCTAATATATTTTTTTAGATCGTCCGTTCCAACCATTTAAAAGAAAATTTACAGCCCTGTGTTGTCTCTAAAGTAAATGAGCTGGCAATCAATTTTCTTAGCAAAATTAAAGCCATACACTATGATTAGCTAGAAGGCCTGTGTTTTTCTTTTCTTTTTTTTCCCCCTGAATTCATAATGAAAACAACTGTTCTGGTCTAAATAGATCATGAGAAACATGGTTTAGAAAAAACACTAAAGAAAAGATTTATTCTGTATTAATCAGCACAGCAGAAAAATTCTAATTATCTTATCGGGGTAAGATGTACAGCCCTTACTCTCTTCTGATATGGTCCTCTGCAGTGCCTCCTGCATGCTTAATTGCACAGTGGATATATCCATCAGTCAACCCTTCAGTAAGAGCATGGTTCAAGAACAGATCCTGACCCAACTGCCTTAGGCTTTGTTTGCTCAGAATGCAACTTAATGGAGAGATGGTCTGTAAACTCCAATGTGATCTGAGGTTTGGAAAATGGTACTAGAGCATTGATTGTTCAATAAAAAAGGCCTCTTCCTCCCAAAGATTGTTCACATGGCTTTTGCTAACTTGTTCAGTTGTCTGCACCAGGGTGTTTGGTTTCACCTTTCAACTTTCTTTCAGAAAGACAAGAAAACGTAATGTTAGATGGATTCATTTGAAGAAAGTCTAATGCTCATGGCCAGAACTTCACTGGCCTTCAACATGAAAACCTCCACAATAACTGCAGGCCACGTGTACACTGTTGGGCAATTCTTAGTCCCTAATCCAATCAGAATTATCCAGCATACCGAGGCTCACTCTGCACACTTCCATTAATTCCCTCATAGCTGCTATTGCTGTCTTTGTTCGGTATTTTCATAAATTATTCATTCTTGAGATCTAATTCTGATGTTGTCTTGCTGAAGTCTTGGCTTAAGAACTACTCCTTCCCAGTTTCTCCCCTTGGAGCTCACTATGAATCATGGTTAGCAGCATTCATTCAACAACAGGTGATACACTCCTAGTAAAAAGTGCTCCTGCAACAAAGGAAGGGGAGCATATTGGATCAGAGTGTAACATTAAAGAATAGCATTACTGTACGTTCATGGGGATCCAGGTCTTAAATTACAAACAATGATTTGTCCATAACTCTACTTTTCATATTTTGAATGCTTTTTAATCTCAGTGTCTTCATTTCCAAGGAGACAGTAACATTTACTCACCACCACCCCTTGTGTACTTTCTGTTTAGAAGGTAATATCCTCTCTTCTTGATGGGTTTACCAGAGGTTTAGTCAACATTACTGAATACATTATCCTGATTTGAGTTGCATTCTACACTGCAGCAGAATGACCCTGTAAAAGCCCACAGATCAAATGCCTGAGGTTGACTCCAATGGCATCTATGAATGGAATGAGAGAAAAGACAGAAATAGCAAATTCATACACACTAGTCTCTTAGCAACAAGAAGTGATGGAGAGAAACTCTTGAGTAGCAGAGAAAGAAAAAGCAAGCTGAAAAAAACAAAGAAACAACAACACCCCCACCTGTCCCTATTCACTCCCCTAGCAAAGCACAAAGAGACACCGTGTTGGTGGTGAGGTTCTTCTATTAGGCAGGGGCAGAGCAAATGGCAGCTCTTTGTTCATCCCAGCTTCATACAGGCTCAGTGGCCAAAGCTGTTTCATGCCTAGGACACAAAAATCAAACCAAATCAAATCCAAGCAGCCCAGTGAGGAAGGAGGAAGACAAAGACCAGCAGACCACTGTGCCACCTACAGTCCTGCCCTTCAGCACATAGCACAGTGTGTAGACCCCTGCTTGGGGCAATGCCACACGGTGTGGTCTGAGGATGTCACCCAGAGGCCTGCCAGCTGTGTGACCAGCTTCCAACAGGAGCCAGCACAATGTGCAAGTAAGGGCGAGAAAAAGAAACGGAGCGGCTTGAGCATTATGAAGAAAGATGGAACTGGAGACTCAAAGGTGAAGAGGAGAAGCTTGTTGTAAGTGGGCAGCCCAGCTACCTGAGGCCATGGTGAGGTCCCAGCCCGAGCTGCAGCTGAGCTCCATATCTGGGTCCATGGCCAGTCAATGGCAGAGGT
>CACVCL010012828.1:172500-314157 GCA_902729485.2 Mus minutoides
TATATATATATATATATATATATATATATATATATATATATATATATATATATTTAACCTCTACTTCCTGAAATCCTTGCTCATCATTCCTGCCAGCCTAGTGACTGCTTCGCCAAGACCTTTGGAGGAGATAAAATCATGATGACAAGCAGAGATCCACATTCCTATATTTACTGCAGCACTGGACACCCGGAATGAACTCAGATGTCTTCCAGCTGAGGATGGGTTACAATATACAATAGACTATTATCTAGCCACAAAAATAATAAAATTCCGTGACTTGTGGTGACATGGATGAGACATTAGTTCTTGATAATAAAGGAAATAAGCCAGACACAGAATAACAACTATGGTAAGATCTCATTCATGAATGGAAATCAACAAGTTAATATTATGGAGAAAAGGAAAATACTACATGGTATTGGTCGCTAGAGTCAGGTAACAGAAGGAAAGGAGCGACTGACATTCCATAGTGGACATTGTCAAGCACGACAGTTCTCTTGAGCATCATTGGGTATTTATAGACTAAAATTCTTAGTACATATTAGTATTTCATTCTCAAGGATATTAAATCATTAACTTAATTTTGTTATTTTTAATTTTTGCAAACATTGGATTAATATATCTCATAAAAGGTATATAAATATGCCTAAATAAAAATAAAATGAGTGTTGATTGTTCTAAAAGGAAGGCTCTTTACTTGAGCACATTGTCCTTTTTGGTAATTATTCTGTTTATACCTCCATGGTTAAGTTTTGAGCATTACATGTTTTACAAGCACTCTCCTGGTTGATAACTCCATTTATGTCTCATAATGATTTGCAAGTTGCTCGTGATATTTGAATTCCCTTGAAATAAGTTACAAGAATTATTGGGTAAAGATTAATTTCCCTTGTCACATAATAAGTTATTACATTACTAGATACTTGATCATTCAGTTTATCTTCCTTGATATTTCATACCTATTCATAAATTTTGACCTTTGTGTTCCCGTTCTATATAATGGCTTTTTAAAATATGGCACATTACTATTTATAAAACCTAAGTAAAGTAAGAAGTACTTGTGACCATGAACATGTAAATTCGAGTATAGAAATAAGTAAATATTGACCATACTTCACCACACGAGTTAATTCTACATAGAATCATATGCCAATAACCAGTAGTTATCTCTGCTCCTCCTTGATAGATAACTCCATCATCTTTCACACATGTAGAAGAACACATACACTGCTGAAATCCACTGTGCTATAGGCAGCAGAATTAGTTAATAGACTCCTGGATATCATGGCCTATGTAGAATCTCTAGTGTCAAGTTTTGTTCTTTCTATACAAACTTTGCTAAGCAGATATATCCCATCACTTGTGCAATTACATTCCCCATGTCACTTGGGAGAAAGAAGAGATGGTACAGAGATCCATCATCCTTCAGGGAAATGCTGTGACCATTCAAACACAAGCCTTATGGTGCGGAGACCACTACCAGTTTGCTTTTATGAGATCACCAAGCCATACTGGGTAGAATTCTGCTTGGTCTCTCATGTAGCAATTAGCAGTTTATTCCCATTGACACCTTTCTCATCTCCTGACAAAGTGGCCAGTAAAGACTTTAGAACAGATATTTATAAATAGGATGTTTGTTCACTAAAGCTACCACCAGGAAATGGAGTGGGCTGTTTAAATGCAACTTTCCTTTACATTCACATGATACTCAATTTCCACCAAATGATTAGGATTAATTTCATGGAAGAAAGCAGCTCAGTCCAATGAGTGCAGTAAGTACAACAATACTAATACTTCTTATATAGCAACTAAACTTGCAAACAATTTTATTCCTTGTAAAGAACATTCTATGGAGAGTCCTGATTGTAAACAATATAGAGACATCACCATAGTATAATTTCTCTCCTCTTTGATGGTGGCTTTAACTTGACACTTTTTTCTATCATATTTTAATTATCCTTTAAATGATTATTATTCTGCAAGATAAAGGACATGTCAATTTGTACTATTAGAAATTGCAATAAGCAACTTCTAAATCATATCATGAAGGTATTAAAAGTATGCACTCATTGTATTTGTGGGGAATGTTTTTCTACCCAACAAAATGTAAATCTTCTTTTTCTTCTTCTTCTTCTTCTTCTTCTTCTTCTTCTTCTTCTTCTTCTTCTTCTTCTTCTTCTTCTTCTTCTTCTTCTTCTTCTTCTTCTTCTTCATATTTTCTTTATTTACATTTCAAATGTCATCCCCTTTCGTGGTTTCACCTTTGAAATCCCCTATCTTCTTTCCCAGGCCCCTGCTCCCCAAGCCACCAACTCCCGCTTTTTATACAAATTTTGCTAAGCAGATATATCCCATCACTTGTGGAATGACATTCCCCATGTCACATGGGAGAACAAAGAGATGATACAGAGACCCATCATTCTTTAGGGAAATGCTGTGACCACTCAAACACAAGCCTTATGGTGCAGAGACCACTACCAGTTTGCTTTTATGAGATCACCAAGCCATACTGGGTAGAATTCTGCTTGGTCTCTCATGTAGCAGGTCCAGGCATTCCACTATACTGGGGCATAGAACACTCTCAGGACCAAGGGCCTCTCCTCTCATCAATAACCAACTAGGCCATCCTCTGCTACATATGCAGCTAGAGCTATGAGTCCCAACATGTGTTTTCTGTGATTGGTGGTTTAGTCTTAGGGAGCTCTGGGGTTACTAGTTAGTTCATATTGTTGTTTTTCCTAGGTGGCTACAAACACCTTCAGCTCTTTGGGTACTTTCTCTCTTTGTCAATTCTTGATCTTACAGCATAAGCCATTGCTGTTCTGTTCAAAATTTTCTCCCCTGTGCCCATATCTTTGAAGCTTTTCCTCACTTTCTCCTGTATAAATTTCAGTGTCTCTGGTTTTATGGTTTTATGTGGAGTTCCTTGATTCACTTGGACTTGATCTTTGTATGAGGAAATAAGAATGGATCAATTTGCAGTCTTCTACATGATAACTGCCAGTTGTGCCAGCACTATTTGTTGAAAATGCTGTCTTTTTTTCCACTGTATGGTTTTAGCTCCTTTGTCAAAATCAAGTGACCATAATAGTGAGGGTTCATTTCTGGGTCTTCAATCCTATTCCATTGATCTACCTGTCTGTCACTGTCCAAGTACCATGCAGTTTTGATGACAAATGCTTTGTAGTATAGTTTGCGGTCGGGATTGTGATTCCACCAGAGGTTCTTTTATGGTTGAGAATAGTTTTTGCTATCCTAGGTTTTTTGTTATAACAGGTGTATGTGCAAATTGCCCTTTCTAACTTTGTGAAGAACTGAGTTGGAATTTGGATGAGGATTGCATTGAATCTGTAGATTGCTTTTGGCAAGATAGCCATTTTGACTATATTAATCTTGCCAATCCATGAGCATGGGAGATCTTTCCATCTTATGATATCTTCTTCAATTTCTTTATTCAGAGACGAAGTTCTTATCATACAGATCTTTCACTTCCTTAGTTAGAGTCACACCAAGGTATTTTATATTATTTATGACTATTTTGAAGGGTGTTGTTTCCCTTCTTTCTCAGCCTGTTTATTCTTTCTGTAGAGAAAGGCCACTAATTTGTTTGAGTTATTGTTATATTCAGCTACTGCACTGAAGCTATTTATCAGGTTTATGAGTTCTCTGGTGAAATTTTTAGGGTCACTTAAATATAGTACCATATCATCTGCAAATAGTGATATTTTGATTTCTTCCTTTCCAATTTGTATCCACTTGATCTTTTTTTTTGTTGTCTAATTGCTCTGGCTAGGACTTCAAGTACTATATTGAATAAGTAGGGAGAGAATGGGCAGCCTTGTCTAATCCCTGATTTTAGTGGGATTGCTTCAAGTTTCTCTCCATTCGTTTGATGTTGACTACTGATTTGCTGTACATTGCTTTTATTATGTTTAGGTATGGGATTTGAATTCCTGATCTTTCCAAGACTTTTATCATGAATGGGTGTTGGATTTTGTCAAATGCTTTCTCAGCACCTAATGAGATGATCATTTGGTTTTTGTCTTTGAGATTGTTTATATAGTGGACTATGTTGATGGATTTCAAATATTGAACCATCCCTGCTTTCCTGGGATGAGGCCTACTTGATCAGGATGGATGATCATTTTGATGCGTTCTTGGGTTCAGTTTGCGTGAATTTTATATATTTTTGCATCAGTATTCATAAGGGTAATTGGTCTGAAGTTCTCCCTGTTTGTTGGGTATTTGTGTGGTTTAGGGACCCGAGTAGTTGTGGCTTCATAGAATGAATTGGGTAGAGTACCTTCTGTTTCTATTTTGTGGAATAGTTTGAGGAGTATTGGAGTTAGATCCTCTTTGAAGGTCTGATAGAACTCTGCACTAAACTCATCAGGTCCTGGGCTATTTTTGGTTGGGAGACGTTTAATAACTGTTTCTATCTCTTTAGGGTATATGGGACTGTTTAGATCATTACTCTGATCCTGATCCTGATTCTGATTTAACTTTGGTATATGGTATCTGTCTAGAAAACTGTCCATTTTATCCAGGTTTTCCAGTTGTATTGAGTATAGGCTTTTATAGTAGGATATGAAGACATTTTGGAATTCCTCAGATTCTGTTGTTATGTCTCTCTTTTCATTTCTGATTTTATTATTTAGGATACTGTCTCTGTGCCCTGTATTTAGTCTGGCTAAGGGTTTATCTATATTGTTGATTTTCTCAAAGAACCAGTTCCTGGTTTGGTTGATTCCTTGTATAGTTCTTTTTGTTTCTATTTAGTTGATTTCAGCTATGAGTTTGATTATTTCCTGCCATTTGCTATTCTTGGGTGAATTTACTTCCTTTTGTTCTAGAGCATTTAGGTGTTCTTTCAAGCTGCTAGTGTCTGCTCTCTCTAGTTTCTTTTTGGAGGCTCTCAGGGCTATAAGATTTTCTTTTAGGAATGCCTTCATTATGTCCCCATAAGTTTGGGTATGTTGTGGCTTCATTTTAATTAAACTCTAAAAAGTCTTTAATTTCTTTCTTTATTTCTTCCTTGACCAAGTTATCATTGAGTAGAATATTGTTCAATTTCCATGTCAACATTTGCTTTCTATTATTTATGTTATTAAAGATCAACCTTAGTCTATGGAGATCTGTTAGGATGCTTGGGATAATTTCCATCCTCTTGTATCTGTTGAGGACTGTTTTGTGACTGATTATATGGTCAGTTTTGGAGAAGGTACTATGAGGTGCTGAGAAGGTATATCCTTTTGTTTTAGGATAAAATGTTTTGTAGATACCAGTGAAATCCAGTTGTTTCATATCTTCTGTTAGTTTCATGTTGTCTCTGTTTAGCTTCTGTTTCCAGGATCTGTCCATTGATAAGAGTGGGGTGTTGAATTCTCCCACTTTTATTGTGTGCAGGGCAATGCATGTTTTGAGCTTTAGTAAAGTTTCTTTGATTATTGTGGATGCCCTTGCATTTGGAGCACAGATGTTCAAACTTGAAAGTTCATCTTGCTAAATTTTAACTTTGATGAGGATGAAGTGTCCCTCCTTAACTTTTTTGACAACTTTAGGTTGAATGTTGATTTTATTCTATATTAGAATGGCTACTCCAGCTTGTTTCTTCAGACCATTTGTTTCGTAAATTGTCTAGCCTTTTACTCTGAGATAGTGTCTGTCTTTGTCACTTAGGTGTGTTTTCCTGGAGGAAAAAGTTGGGTCCTGTTTACATAAACAGTCTGTTATTCTGTGTCTTTTTATTGGGGATTTGAGTCCATTGATATTAAGCGATATTAATGAACAGTCATTGTTGCTTCCTGTTATTTTTGTTGTTAGAGTTGGAATTTTTATTCATGTGGGCTATCTTAGGTTTGTTGAAGGATTACTTTCTTGTGTTCTAGAGTGTGGTTTTCCTCCTGTGTTGGAGTTTTCCCTTTATTATCCTTTGAAGGGCTGGGTTTGTGGAAAGATATCGTGTAAATTTGGTTATGCCATGGAATACCTTTGTTTCTCCATCTATGGTAATTGAGAGCTTTGCTGGGTATAGTAGCCTGGGTATAGTATTTGTGTCCTCTTAGGTTCTGTATGACATGTGCACAGGATCTTCTGTCATTCACAGTCTCTGGGAAGAAGTCAAGTATAATTCTGATAGGTCTGCCTTTATATGTTACTTGGCCTTTTTTCTTAATGCTTTTAATATTTTTGTTTGTTTTGTGCATTTAGTGTTTGATTATCATGTGGTGGGAGGAATTTCTTTTCTGGTCCAAACCGTTTAGAGTTCTGTAGGCTTCATGTATGTTCATGGGTATCTTTCTTTTGATTTGGGAAGTTTTCTTCTATCATTTTGTTGAAGATATTTACTAGCCCTTTAAGTTGGAGATCTTCCTTCTATTCTATATCTATTATCCTTAGGTTTGTTCTTCTCATTGTGTCCTAGATTTCCTGGATGTTTTGGGTTAGTTTATTTTTGCATTTCACATTTTTTATTGATTATTGTTTCAATGTTTTCTATGTTATCTTCTGTACCTGATTTTCTTCTATCTCTTGTATTCTGTTTATTATGCTTGCATATATGGGTCCTGACTTCTTTCCTAAGTTTTCTATATCCAGAGTTGTCTCCCTTTCAGTTTTCATTATTGTTTCTACTTCCATTTTTACTTCCTGGATTGTTTTGTTTAATTCTTTCACCTGTTTGGATGTGTTCTTCTGTATTTCTTTAAGGGGGTTATTTATGTCCTTCTTATAATTCTCCATCATTATCATGAGAAAGTGACTTTAGATCCATAGCTTGCTTTTCTGGTATGATGGTTTATCCAGGACTTGCTATGGTGGGAGAGTTTGGTTCTTATGATGCCAAGTAAGCTTGGTTTCTGTTGCTTCTGTTCTTATGCTTGCCTCCAGCTATCTGATTATCTCAAGTGCTCCATGCCCTCGATATGATATATGTGATTGGAGCCTGTCCTTTCTGTAATCCCAGTTGAGTCAGAATTTCGAAGACTTCATCTTTTTTTGTGATCCTGTGATTTTTGTGATCCTGTGCTGCTGAGATTCTGGATGTGTCAGAGTTCTTGGCAGTCAAGATTTTTCTAAGCCCCTGAGATCTTGGTGTGACCAATCTCCTGGGATCCTAAGATCCTGAGTGTGTTAGATCTCCTGGAATTGGTACCTCCTCTGGAGACCATGGGGCTGTCCACTGAGTTTGAAACCAATATAGACCAGTACCATCTTGAAGGAACCTGAGTCACTGGTGTGGCAGTGTTTCTGTTTCTGTGCTCCAGGCACCCAGGTCTCAGGCACCCCTGGCTTGTTGGAACAGATGTTATGTTCCACTCACCAGTGATCCTAAGATCCTGGGCATGCTAGGGTGCCCGTGGGGTAGAGAGTCCTCTGGAGACCATGGGACTGTCCTCCAATTTTGGCCCAAGGTGGCCTGGTGCTGGCACAGACCAGAAGGAACCCCAGTGTCAATGTTTTTAATGATAAATCATTATGCAGATTTGCCATCAATTCTTACAAGTACTCCTAGTATCTGCACACACCCTTGCTTCACTTCAGATGCGGTAATGAAATTATTGACTCTGTTTATGATAATATATATAGCCTTTTGAAGATACTTACTGAGAGGCTCTTTTATGCAAAGCACTTTCTTAAATGTGAGGTAAGGTTAGAAATGTGGTAGTGGGAGATGCATGACCTCAAGTCTCCTCCGAGTTCCTAGTAGGGGTAAGACCTGATGTAAATAAATGTAATCAAATTTGGAATTAATATGGAATCTCACAACTCAAAAAAAGAGGTTCTGACCAAGGAAACACACATGGAGATAGAAAGGAGATTCCATGCCATTGGGAGGATGCCTCTTCTGTATGCATGCCATTTGATAGATGTGAGGTAGGTGGGGGAAGTTATGTGATGTGAGAGTCAGTAAAGACATGAACACTGGGTGCTCTCTGAGGCTGGCTGTGTGCTCAGGGATTTGTTCATGGCCAGAAAAGCATCATGTTTATCAAGAGAATCTTTGCTGTTGACTAGGGAATGCTTGCTATAGCCCATCATATGTTCAGGGTTTGGTGGGCAAGTTATGAGAAATCCACTGAGACATGAGGAATTATTAAATGTTTGTAGGATTGCAGTTGAGCATGACCAGAACTATACACTAAGAAAAGTCTTTGAGCCCAGCAACAGATATATGTTCAAGCTCTGGCTGTGTTCATTTCAGTCTTCATGTACCTGGGTGCCTCTCGGTCTCTCTGTTTCTGTAAGCCCCATATATCCTCCAAGTTATCAGAAATGTCTCAACCTATTGAGAAGTAATGGTCTAAAGTAATGGCTAACAGAAATTTCAAGGCTGCCTTTTAGAACTGAATTTAAATTCTTTTTACATATCATGCTATTTTCTAGTATGAATCTTATATTTTTTGGTTAGGGTTCATTGCCTCTAGTATTAATCATTTATGTCTTAAGAAGGAGTGGACATGTTTTGCTGTATGAGTATTTAAACTGAAAAGACATGCATTAATTTGGAAAGTGTTCTGTGATGCAGTAATACCCAAGGAAATGCAGGAAGTACCAAACAGTGATTGCTGTGCTACATTCCCTGTGGGTGGGCAAGTACACTCTACCATGCTGCATAACTTTCTAGGCACCATGAGAAATAATACTGAAAATACTTTCATTAGATTTCTTTTATCTATAGTTCTCACTCAGAATCTGTCATGTGCAGGATACAGAAGACAGAGAAAAAGGAAAGATTCAGGAAAGCAAGAGGCTTGGACACCCTCATTTCTGACAGAACTGCCAATCTTTTCATTGTCCTTAGAGATTCCTCACATGTGTGAATCAATACAGGCCATGTCGCTGACTTCACTTTCCCAGCCCATCTCACACTGAAAACAAAATTCTTCCCTTACCCTACTGAATATTTCTAAGTTGGACCATCTAGAGTGTCTGGAAATTTTCCAATATTGACCATTTTCTGGAACTGTTTCCATGGTAAAAAACCAATGCACTTAAAATGATTTGCTTAAACATTTCTGGTCATTATTATTATTAGATGGAAAAATATCCTTTTCATGAGAGCAAAAGAAAAAAAAACATACATTTAGACAATAAATCTCAGTTTCTAATTTAAATAAATAAATAAATAAATAAATAAATAGCTCCTTGAAGTTACAAAAATATAGCCACGTTGGGAAATTCACAGGTATGTCCTAAGATGTCACTTATGGAAGAGTAAGGAATATCTGGTGACAGCTGAACCCTGTCTCTGTTGGTTTGAATGAAAATGGCCCTAATAGGCCCACAGGGCATGGCAATTTCTGGAAGTGTTGCCTTGTTGGATGTCACTGGGCATAGACTTTTTGAGAGTTTAGAAGCTCAAGCCAGGCCCAGTGTTGCTCTCTCTTCCTGCTGCCCACTAATTCAGATGTAGAACTCTCAGCTATCTCCCTAGAACCATGTGTGCCTCAATGTTGCCGTGCTCCTCATCATGATGGTGATGAACTAAACCTCTAAACTGTAAGCCAGCCTCAACAAAATGCTTCTGTTTATAAGAGTTGTCATGGTCTTGGTGTCCTTGAGGTAAAACAGGAGGTACCCAGTGTTAAGCCACCCATATAGAAAGAGCTGGATTCTAGGAAAGCTGCCTTCATACTTGGGCTTTGACATTGCGGCCACGCAGACATGGACATTAGCAGTCAGGAGAGCCAGGAAGAATGCTTCATCCACCTTATGTCATTTACATTATCCCCCTGCTTGTGGCTTAGGGACCACATCTACTCTATCTAAAATCCTCTGTCCAAAGGGTCATTCATGACTCACCATAATAAATGGCTATAGTAGACAAACCACTCAGATACTTTTAGATCAGAGTAGCACATTCAGTTCTGCATTGTGGATGTTTTAGTCTCCATACACTGGATTCACTTCACTTAAACTGAGGGTAGTTCTCAGAGGGAACCCTTGCTTTTATCGGGTAAGAGTCATAACCTTTGCTTTGGTTGTCCAAAGTCTCACTCCAGGTAAAACAGTAGCAATTGCAGTATTCCTTCCTGCATCAACCTGATTCAGCCAGCAAATGAAACCTAACTTATTCTGTTACAATTTTTTATGATTACACTTTCATAATTCACTCAAAAAACATATTATTTTTAAGGTAATCTCTAGACCCGTCCAGAAAACTCAATACCTGTGTATTGTATGTTGCATCTTTTAACTGTGTTTTTTTCCTCCAATAAATAAGAGTGCTTAGAAAGAAATGTAAAACTTGATTCAAATATTGTATCTTTAATGAAAGCATATCTTCATTTATTTCAATGCATTGAAGAATTATGTCACCTAAGTATAAGATAAAGTACTCTGACTTTTATTTAATAAAGGCTTATATGTTACATGCCCTAACATCCCTGTGAGTAGAAGCTTCATTCCCAGCCAGCACAGTTGGCACAGATGGGAGAGGTGGGATTTAAGGATTTGTAGGGACCCTTAGGTCATGGGGATTATGTTCAAGGAAGGAAAATTCCATGCTTCCTGCTGATTCCTACGAGTGCCTTGAAGGGTTATTACCAAGGGAAAGCCTCACTCCAGCATGTAGGATACTTGAACCTTGGTTCCTGAAGGCACTTCTTGTGCCTCTTGCTGATGTTTAAGCAGTTTGGCTCCACACACCATTCTTTGCTTCCTGCACTGAACACAGTTACTTATCCCTGCCTATTCTCTGTGCTGAGACTTCACTGAAGTTTGCTTCGTCAGACTCCAAAAGCCATGAATAAATCAGCCTCTTCACCCATTAAACCATGATGAGTATTTTAACACAGAGATAAAAGCTAACATACATGGAGATTATTTCATTTAGAATTTTAATGTAGTTTATTTTCAACTGGTGTAAAAATATTAATGGGTAGCATGTAACATTCTGTTATATGATATATTGTGTGACACCTAAACCTGATTACACATCCCATGTTTTCTTAAATAGTTACCTTTCTTTCTGGTGAGAATATTGTAAGCCCTATTTATAGCCTTGTGAAATACATGGAACATTACCATTATCTGGAGTGTCCTTCCTATGAGGCAGCATGGCAGAACTTCTTCCTGTCCAGTTGTGATTTACGACCTGCAGATACATTTTTCTTTCCCCACCCCTCTACCACCCTCAAATAATCTAAGATAATGTACCAGGTTCAGTAAGAACGGGGCTTGAAAAAACTAGCCTCCAGATTGGTTACCAAGCAGAGGTAACATAGTATATATTACTAACTAGAGCAAAGTGAAACTGAAAGACCTGTGCATGCAGGTCTCCATACATTTAGATGGGCCTAGACAAAGACAGTTACATCCATATATATATATATATATATATATATATATATATATATATATATACAGAGTAAGAACATTTATAGCCAGTGTTTATAACTGTCAAGAATCCCTTCAGGTAAGACAATGTTTAGAAAGGCAACAGAAAACATAGCAGTTAAAATACATTGCCATAGACTAGGTTTTATGTTCCCTGCTTTGGCAGTGAGATGGAATTAAATCTGTGCAATGGTCATCCTCTAAGCTTTAACACTTGAGTTGTTTACAAATGTTTTCACAAGAGAAACCTCTGGCCAGCTCATTCACATTCAATTTCCTGTTCACATAATTGACATGGATTACTTGCTCCAGAGAGCATTGTTGGAAAAAATTCCATTGACTCATCACACATTCACTGTAGAAGTTGAACATTAAAATGAAAGTTAACTTCTTAGAACTGTGAAAGGCACATATAATTTTCTCTTCTATAGACTCAGGTCGAATAATAGGTATATCAGGGAAAGTACATGTGTAGGAAGGGAAGGAATAGAAAGTCAACTACTGTGTATTGTCCATGGGTAAAAATTTATATTGTCTCTATTTGGCATAAAAGTTCAATAGATGAAAAAAAACAAAAAAGAATTTTCACAGATGCTTTAAAATCATCCATCTTGGAGAAAAATAATTAGTTGGGGCCTATTAGAAAGAGGTCCATGGGGACCCCTTGCCCTCATGCTGTCTTAACAGCTTCAATAATCTTTCCCTTGCCCATGTTGTAAGATGTCAAGGGAATCATCTCATAGTGTGGCTAATAAGAGTCAAGAACATCTGGGGAAATCACATATTTCAAAATTCCATTCTCATTACATTAGTCTCTCAACTTAAAGAATCTGATTTACACATAATCTTTGAGAAACTTAATTATTAGTGCAGAAAGTTTGTGTCAATCTTTTATTTGTTCATTAAGCCTGCTGGGAGTTTTTACAAAAAATAAAATATATTTTACACTTTCTTTGCATGCTTATGCATATAAAACTTCAGTGATTGAGTTTTACTCAATTTTTAAGATGATGAGGTGCTAAATATAAAACCATTACCTTTAAATATTGTTAAATAAGATTCTTGTTATATGTTTTCTACTTGGTGTTAACTTAGAAGAATTGATGATACACATGTATATACGCATGTATATACATGGTAGGAGATTATAAAGACAAGATTATGAGTTATATTTTCTCTTCTAGATTAACACAGAGACTTAAATATATGTACATGATAAAATTAGGTGTATCACAAGAAATGAACTGAAAATATGGAACAAGGGTCTATTCTGAAGGAAGTTTACTGCAGGACTTCTTGCTTCTATCAAAGACAGTTCTAAAACATTGCAACGTCTTTTAGGGGAATATGTATATATGTCTAGAGTATTTAAAATATCTCTGAAGCTCCTGATCATCACCGGCCTCTCAGCAAGCAGTGTCAAAGCTCCAGATAGCACAGTTACAAAGACATTGCTCTACCCACCTTCCCTTATTATGGCTTGATTGACATTGGCCATGTGAACACCCCTTGTACTGATTTTTTTTCTGTGGTCTGAGTGACTGACATGACCCTAATTCCATGCCTACCTTCCTACCAATAGGTGATGCCAACCTTACTTCACTTCCTGCTTTAAACATTCCAAGTTCTTGATCATAGGTGATAAATGTTATTTATCCAATGTAAATCTTCCTGTTGCTTAGGACAGACAAGATGTCGGATTTTAACCATTGGATCTATGGGTGGGAGATGCTACTTTATTCACACCACATAGCTAGAGATCATTTCCACATATTGTGTACACCCTTGGATTGTCATAATTTGGAGATGAGACAGCAGAAACTTTACATCAAACCTTTGACCAATTTCTTAATTATTTAGCATGTCAAAAAAATCTTTAATGGTATGTTTTTATTGCACCCTTGTGGATCATTTGCTAAAAAAGCAATTTGCTAGCATGGAAATAAATTAGCTTTATTGCATCCTGCCGGTGTTCATCGCAGAGCAGTGGGCACTGTTCTCTCCCCGACTCATTTTCCATGCTTGCCAACAGTTTTCCTATTAACTCTAAAAGCCTTTATTTTTCACATCATAAGAAGGTAGAGTTGGTTATTCCTCATGATTAAAAACACTAACTACTGTCATTAATTTATCTTGCAGTTTCAACTGATGTGGGGCCCATAACATTATTAATCATAGTAAATTAGCAGGAAGCAAACACCGACAGTGTTTTCATAATATTGAATTAAATCTTACCTCCTTCTTTACTCAAATGATACATTTGAATTAGAGAGATATTTAGCAATTTATTAAATTTCCAGGGAGAAAGAGATACATGGATTATCAACATACTCTCATGTTTTGTTTACAATGTGGAAATGGATTAAATGTATCTTAAGTATGATGTATTTTAGGAGCATACAATGGCACACTTATTTAGGGATAGTGGAAGGCAGTGTAACAGTATATATAAGGGAACATTAACAAGCATAGCTTTAAGGATAAAGTGAGACTTAATAAACAAAGAATAAATCAAGTTTAATTAAATGACATTTGTGTTCTTCAAACGTGTTAACTTATGAGAAGGAAGATGGCAATGCTTCTGTGATAACCGGGAGAGAATCTCCTGTGCTTGTTTCTATCCACTTCCTTTCCTGCATAACTAATGTCTAACACTCAGTCATGTGGCATTGCTTGCATTGTGCGTCTACAGAATGTTGTACCACTTACTTCTGACCTGTCATATTCCAGACCTTTCAAATAGTGTCTTCACTACAACAAACCTTGCTGACGGTATTTTTATTGCTGTTGTGACTCCCGCCCCCTCCACTTTAATGAGGCTCAGAAATGAAAAACCTCAACAAAATTTACTGAACAATTAACTGGAGAACCTACAACATAAAGTGTCATCAGTCTTCAGGCATTGTAATCTTCAGGTGGTAGCTAGCCTTATAATTAGCACTAAAATGCAAAGGTGTATGATAAAAATATATACATATATCCCAATGTGATCTGTTATGTAAAATTATTATAAAATCACATGTGGTAAATATACTGATAGTGATCATAGTCGCTAAGCATGTCACAGTTAAATTTACAGATTTTCATCATTTTTAGGCTCTGTAGTTCCTCTCATGGAAAATACATCATCTTTCTCATGGCAAAGCTGCGGTCTAAAGACTAGACTATTGCCCTGGTAGGGGAATGGTTCCCAAGGACTTAGAATCCTCACAGTTATACTGACAGACATCAATGGATTGCATGGAAATTTCTGTAGACTCTTCGACTCAAAAAATCCTTGTTTCTCTACTAGCTCTGAAAATTGATTTCTGCTGTGGTACCTCAGACGTCTCAACTTCTTGCTTTCAATTTCAAGACTGAAATTAGAGAACTTTAATATATTTCTTGCTGTGTCAAGGTATTGAATATAGGACCTCACACATGTCAGGTGAGTGTTCTACAACTGAGCTACCATCACCGGCTGAGCTCTGCCAAAATTAGTTCTGTTTGTTTATGTGAGATAGGGTCTAACAAAATCAGCAAGTAGCCCAGGTTGGCCACAAATATATCGCAGTGCTCCTGACTTTAGTATCCCAAGTGCTGAATTTACAGGTAGGAGTCATTAACAACCTTGAAAATTTGTTTTGTATGTATATCCTTATCTACATAATTAGCTGATGAATTAAGGTATGAAATTCATGGAGTTAATTACCAATTTAGTGTTCTTATTAAAGTTAATTTTTATATGAAGCATTTGTATCAAAATGATGAGTGCAGGATTTGCAATCACAGCCCTAGAAGAGACACAAGCTCATACATTTTAGTAGTTTTCTGGTTTTGTGATTCATTCCCCTCCCTTCCAAACATAGAGCACTGGGTATGTCATAGAACAGTGGGTATGTCATAAAGCAGTGGGTATGTCGTCATAGAGCATTGGGTATGTCATCATAGAGCAGTGGATATGTGGTCATAGAGCAGTGGGTATGTGGTCATAGAGCAGTGGGTATGTCATAGAGCAGTGGGTATGTCATCATAGACCAGTGGGTATGTCGTTATAGAGCTCTGCAGCCCCCATCACCTTTGGTCTCCTTTGGTTTGCATTTTCTTTGTATTAGCAGGGTGTCATGTTCACAATAAATACCAAGCAACATTTTGGAGATGATACTCTGCCATACTTGTAAGATGTTCAGAAGCAGAAAGTAATTGGGGCCTGGGTCTGCAACCCACCTAATGAGTGTGAGAGGTCCTGGGTTTGAGTCTCAGTACTGAAAAAAAGGAAAAGTTACTGAGTTTTTAAAGTTCTTTAGTTTCCATGTACTGAGAAGATTTTTATTGAAGTGAAACATATACATTCATTAAATTATTCTAGAGACCCTGGAAAGGACCATAATATTTAGTTCTAAGATAAAAAGTAATTGTCATAATACATCTGAAAGGAAGGACAGTCAGCAAAACTTCCTGTCTAAAATAAGTTGGGATTGTATGAGTTGCATATCTCCTTGCTAGGACCAAATTCTGATGAAGAAATTATTTGAGAAAACATCTGCCTCACTCCATCAGGAAGAGAAGGTATGGTAACTCCAGGTTAGAGGGAGCATGTGGCTTGGGCTTCTCACATCTTAAATGACCAGGAATAAGATCAAGAGGATTACAGCACCCAGGCTGAATTCTTCTTTCCCTGTTCACTCAGTGCATGGTAGCCAGCCTGGGGTAGTCTCACATACCTGCAAACTAAATTTTGCTTCCCCAGTTAAAACTCATTGGAAAGTATGTTGTGCACACACCCAGGGCTGTGAGTCCTATGTGACTCTAAATGAAGTCAAATTGACAGTGAAGATTAACTATCATATACTATCTCTAGGGTAGCTCATAATTTGTACGTACTTAGGGTAAAATAAGAATTCGAGTGAAAGCTGGGCATGGTGGTACACACCTTTAATCCCAGCACTTGGGAGGAAGAGGCAGGTGAATTTCTGAGTTCAAAGCCAGCCTGGTCTACAGAGTGAGTTCCAGGACAGCAAGGGCTACACAGAGAAACCCTGTCTCAAAAACAAACAAACAAACAAACAAACAAACAAAATTCGGGTGCAAATATTGAAATGGGAACTTGTAGCTTGACATGCAGAATTTGTCTTTCTTTAGGTAAATGGCTACAAAATTCTAAAATAGTTTTTCAGTGTTCATTCTCGGTGTTTGATGAATCTTACCATAACTGATTTCTTTTCTTAGAATTATTAACTTGGCACATTTCATTGACATTGTGTTCTACTGTAAGTTCTTCATGTAGACTGTGTTCATACTCAAGCTGGTATTTTATAGCAGCAATCTTAGAGATAATAAGGCAGATTTACACTAAATTTTAGCTCTGAAAAATGAAGCCTTTCTGGAATACCGTGTCTAATGAAGTGGAAAATTGTGCCAGATACTTAGTCAGGAATTGAAATTTACCCAATGGACTTAAGTCTTTTGCTACATATTTATCAAGCAGTATCTACAAGCAAGAACACTGTCTCCATATTTGACCCCAAAGGGGAAGAAAATGATGTCTTTTTTTTTTTTTAACAAGGAGTTCTATCATTTAGTTGGAAAAGGAAAAATAAAGTGTAAACCGTGAAACCAAAAACCACAAAGAGGGAAAAAAGTAAGCTATTTTGTAGGCCCAGGCCCTCAGGGCAAGCAAGGAACAGAAGGAAATTTCATTCCTTACTCTTAGATCTGAAGAGGTCAGAGGGATTGAAGTTTGCTCATTTAATAGGGTTTCAGTTGGGATGGGGATTTTAGATAGGTTTAGACAGCATGAGGAAGATGTGTAAGGGGAGATAGATTAGAAACATTCAACCATACACATGCTCAGAACAACTTTCAAAGGTCACCATTTCAGTCTGAGAAGGGAAGAGCTCACCAAAGGTTGTGCAGGCAACACAACCCACCAGCTGATCATCGGTGGCTCATGAGAGAGATACAGCAGTAACAGAATAAACTTTGTACTGCAGCACAGCAGCTGATGTTAAAGTATCAACTACATGAAAGGTTGATAAAGGAGAGGTTCAAAGTGAGGAAATGCTCTTAGGCATTTACAACATCTAGGAAAAGTTTAAAGGGTTAAGCACAAAACTGTATGGACAGCCTTAGTTCTGAATGCTTTCAGATAGAGATAGTGAAAAGAAATAGTGAGATTAGAGTGGATGATGAGAGGTAAAGAATACTTTGAGGTACAATGTTCACTACTGCCTCTAATATGAAGAGTCAAGGCTGTGGATGTGGCTCAGTTAGGAGACTGTTTTCCCTGTCATCAGTGAAGTCATAGGTTTATTCAATATAACCACATAAACCTGAGATGTTGGCTTACACCTATAATCCCCAGACTCAAGAGGTGTAAGCCCAGGGACAGAAGTCCAAGATATTCTTTGGCTAGTGGGTTCTAGAACATCATTGATTGTATGAAAATCTGTCTAAGTAAAATCAATCAAACAAAAGAGATAATATGAAAAAGCACAATTGGATTTATCATCAGAAAGGTATCCCCAGAGCCTGCAATTCTTGTTGAAGAATTTACAATGAAAATGTGAAAAGCTCTATCTAAAATTATGAATGAGAATGTTCTATCCAAAGTATGAAAAGTTTGTTTCTGTGAATTTGTGAAAGTTCATACTACCAACGGGGTCTGGAGGCTCCTCTGTGAATCACTGAAATGCTCTCATAGAATAACAAAAACAAAACCTCATGAGAGTGTTGCAGAGGGAAGGAAGGCAGTGGATGTGGGAAGGAGATGAGGTATGGAAGATATAATAATCAGAATGAAGCCGGGTGTGCTGGCGCACACCTTTAATCCCAGCACTTGGGAGGCAGAGGCAGGTGGATTTCTGAGTTTGAGGCCAGCCTGGTCTACAAAGTGAGTTCCAGGACAGCCAGAGCTATACAGAGAAACCCTGTTAAGAAAAAAAATCAGAATGAAAGCAACAACTTCAGGGAAAATTAAGATACACATATGCTTCACTAAGATGTACTTAATTGCTAACATTCATTGGCTTTGGCATTTAGTACTTGATTCCTTCTATGTGGAAGGCACATAAATAGGGGTCATTTTGAATTCCTTGTTAGGCAAAACATACTGTCATATTTTTTAGTACTGTGTCAGATGTGGAATGCAACCATAGAAATGAAAAGAGTCATTTCTATATCAATAATAGAAGTATGGTAGGGTAGAGCTTGCTGGATCTGCACACAGTTGGACTTAAGTGGCTCTTGATGCTGACCAGTGATATCATTTGGAAATTAATATCTTATTTTTCCCTTTGCCACAGTAAATAAAATGTAATTGAGTGGATGGATTGTTATGAACAAGGCATACAAATATCCAATGGGGCCAGGTTGTGGTGGCGCATACCTTTAATCCCAGCACTTGTGAGGCAGAGGCAGGCAGATTTCTGAGTTCAAGGCCAGCCTGGTCTACAGAGTGAGTTCTAGGACAGCCAAGACTACAAAGAGAAACCCTGTCTCAGAAAACAAATCAAAGCAAAACAACAACAAAACAAATATCCAATGGTGGCAGCAGTTAAACAGTTAAAAGGGAAAGCCATTTCATTAACCAATGGTGTCTCCTTGGGCTTCTGCTTCTATTGAGATCCTTGCCTGCCTGGGATTCTCACTTTTAGCTGCCTTATTGTAAGTATTCCAAATTAAACTCTTGTCTGCAATGCCTTCGAACACTAGTTCCTGGCTCCTGACTGCATCCTCAGCAGTTTTAGATACATACATTTGCTTTTTGGAGGCAGCTTATTATAACCGCATAGACTAGGAAATGTGCACTGCACATAGATAGTAACCTGGAAGCTGGAGTTTTGGATAGACTGTTTTATCACAGCCATACAAAGGATACAGGAGTATTCACTCTGGCAGCTTTCCTGGTGCAATCCCACTCATGCCACTGGTGAATGCCTTCTAACTCTTGCCTGCCAAAGGCCAGCTTTGGCTTAGAGAAAGGTTCTGAGGAAGAGATGGCTGGGTGCAGTGAAATAAAAAACCTGAAGTCAAATCTTGGGTCCAAGCTGGAGACAGCTTTCCAGCCTGTGTTCTCTCTGCTCTGCCTCCAGCCTTCCTTCTCCAGCCTGCTTTCTCTCTGCTCTGCTTCCTTTCTGGAGATCTATCTCCAATCAGCCTTTTCTTTTTATTCTGCCAGAGACAATTCTCCAAAAGGTCCTCCCTATTCTAGAAAATTCTCTGGATAGCTCATCTCCTACAGATAATAGGCCCATACCAATCTATTCATTTACTTCATGTTTTCTTTTTATTGTCCTATGAATCAACATCCCAAGACCCCAGCCCCTTAATTCTTAGGAAACAGCAAGAAACTTTTTTTTTTTAACATTGCAAAGAATTCAGAGATATGACTGCCTCTGTTAAGCACATAAGATAAGCTAGTTGGGTGGGACCCAGTCCTGGATTACCATTTCTACCACACCTCAGCTTAACTATGCTCTATCCCAGACTGATCCCGAACACAGGAATTTGTCTTGAGTATTTGTATTAAGCATAAATAAAACAACTTAGCTGGATGGAATCTCTTGTAATCACTACTCCTGAAATCTCTTTATCTCCTTCCTTAGTATCTTTCTGGCATGTTGACTCAATGCATCTGCCTTTGTTCCCTTAAGTTCATGAAGCACCTCATAATAATTCATAGTACACTCTTATTATTTGCATAGTTGAGAAATTTTATATTTTTGAACTTGTGTTTTAAGAGTTCTTTTTTCACAGCCTTAAGGGACAAGGCTTTACCATTTTGCTAAGGCAGTAGCTAATCTTTTGCCTCAAGATTCATGCTGTCTCTGATTGTCATGGAGTCATTAACATTAAGAACATTCCTTAAAGTTGTTGATAATTTCCACAGCTTCAGGAAAAATGCCCTCTGAGACTATGTGTTCCTTATGGACAGAGTCTCACTAGCCCAGACTAGTTAGCTAGTCTCACTTGTTAGTTAGGTCCTTGAACTTCTGTCAATCCTACTGCCTCAGCATTTTATGTCTAGTAACCTGGGCTGTGATGAGTAGGAGCTCAAAACCTATGAGGTGATGAAGATAGAGGAGTCAGAGCTGCAGAAGGAGTGGAAAACTCTCCCGCTAGCTACTGCTCCTTCCTCTGGACACTGTCCAGCTTCAGTGTCATCAGAAGCTGCTGTTTTCTGCTTAGGGGACACTGAAGAGAAGTAAAATCCCAGGGTACAGAGGAAATTTTATTTTTCCACACGTATTTAGCAGCTATGTATATAGCTGTGAAAACAGAGAACCAAGAGAGGAGTGTCCTCTAAACGACAGCCTCCCCTGGAGCATGACAAGTGTGGGGTTGGTAAACAAATTATGTTTATACATTGGTACACTGGAGTCAGTTTTGTTACTATTTCAAGCTGACACTTGGGAGTTCACAGCTTTCATCTGATTGTAGTCACGTCATATATAAAAATATAAAACCCAAGGAAAAAAAAATGAGTGTCCCAAGCTGTGTGAAAGCAGGATTTTGAAACAAGAAACACCTGCTTTCTTTATCAGTTTAAAATGCTTCACAAAAGGATTGAAAGTTTCTCAAGGTGACAAAATTCACCTAAAACTCACTTTTATTTTTAATACATATATATTTACTCTTTGTAAAATCACTAAAAATGTTATATTCATCTGAGTCATGGGCCATATAAGTTATGGCACTTTAAAAATGCATTTTAAAATATAATGTTCAATATTTCCAATTGGGCTAAATGCCATTACTTTGGTATTTAAAAATGATTTTAAGATTGAATTATTGGGAGAAACTTGAATTAAATTATTATAATTCAAGGTATTTTTAAAATCAATTTGCTCGATGGATTTGAAAAGCTGAGCTTATGTGAGAGCTATGGCTGCCTACCTGGTAAAATGAGAGAGTAAAGTGAGTTTGCCCTGAAGCCTCACAACCTGAGTTCAGTCCCAGGTGAGTATTTCTGGGTGAAAGGAGAGAAGTAACTCTGGAGAATTAACCTCTGACCACCACACAAAGAAATCATAAATAAAAAGAGAGAATATTAATAACAATAACTTCAGAGAACTGAAAGCCTTAAGATGGAATGGGGAAATCCCCCAAGTGGATCCAAACCACTTGCATTTCCCCAGCTTTCAGAAATACCTAGAGCTCTGAATCGAGACTGTATTTGGGAGAAAGGAACTAGTTACCGAATATAACACAAAGTCCAAAAAATCATGTGATCAGACAAGTGTGGCTTTATTAAAACCATAGCAAGAGAAAAAAACCAACATGAATTAAAGTCACTGAATTCTCAGTTGTACTGGCTCAGTCCTGCCAAGGTTGGCCCTCACAAGGGGCAGTTACAGTAAGAAGTGTAGGGAACAGGGGTTTAAGAGCCCGAGTGCCGGGCTGTGCACGCCTTTAATCCCAGCATTTGGGAGGCAGAGTCAGGCAGATTTCTGAGTTTGAGGCCAGCCTGGTGTACAGAGTGAGTTCCAGGACAGGACAGCCAAGGCTACACAGAGAAACCCTGTCTCGAAAAACTATAAATAAATAAATAAATAAATAAATAAATAAATAAATAAATAAATAAATAAATAAACAAATGAATAAATGAATAAATGAATAAATAAATAAATAGATAAATAAATAAATAAATAAAATGAGAGCCAGAGTGCAAAGCCGGGCCTGATGGCACACGCCTTTAATGCCAGCACTTGGGAGGGAGAGGCAGGCATGGTCTTCAGAGTGAGTTCCAGGACAGTCAGGGCTATACAGAGAAATCCTGTTTCGAAACAAAACAAAACAAAACAAAACAAAACAAAACAAAGCCAGAGTGCAGTCCAGTTTGTCTTGAGAGTTCATGGGTGAAGAATAGAAAGCAGCTCACCATGGAGAGGTGGAGAGGTGCGTTGTAGATACAACCCTGGGGCTCCATCCTAATACCTATTCTCATGCAGAAAGAGGAGGCCAGCCTACAGGCAGACGTCTGAACTGCAGGTGTACTATGGCAGAGGACCTGCCTACCCTGCCAAAGAGCCTAGGTTTGATCCTCTGTACTTCAAAAATCGATAGTGTTTTCTAGTGTCTGGAATTATCCTCCACTTTATTATTATTTTTTTAATCTTCAAGTTGAAGAAGTAATACCAGGCTGAGGCCTGGTAGGTCCTCATACATTAAACTTGTTTCACTGATGTCCCTATCCCATCCCCACCCTGCCACCATTTTTACTGACACTTTTATTAAGAGCACAGTGGCTGCAACAGGATCCATTCTTACAGAGAGCCAGGCTTCTCAGCTGTCACTCTGCCCAGTTGAGAAGTATCAGCCACTGATAGTTCTTCTAGATTCAGGGTGTGCTTGTGATCTCTACTGTTGGGGAGCTATAATCAGGCATGTGATCTCTACTGTTGGGGAGCTATAAGCAGCCTGGCATGCATGCTCACATGGATGCTTCAGAATGCAGGTCTGGGAGTTTTCTAAGTGAATCTGATGGGTGCAGTTTTTTTTTTTTTTTTCTGTTCCTTGAAAGAATGCACAGTCTTGCATAGCCTCTGGCCATGTTCCCTGCTGTGCTGAAAAATCCTATTTGGTGTGTTAGGCAATACTGAGAATGTGCTGACACTAAGAGACAAGGCTCAGCTAATGGAAGTCCTGAGAGCATCCAGTTTCCTCATCTCTATTGTTTCCCAAGTGACTGAATCTATACTAGTATTCTGAAGTTCTGTTACATGAGCCAATAAAAACCCCCACCCCCACTTCTCCTTTTTGCTTAAAAATAATGTACTTCCCCAAGTTGAATCTCTGCCATTTTTCATAAAAATTTCTTCTTATAAGCACCTGCGTTTGCTTTATGCTGCATATTACTTTTAGAATGCATTACCTCACACATTCCCTGTAATCATGAGTTTTCCCAGGAATCTGAAGCAAGGATATGGGGAATTGATAGTAAAGCTGGAAAAGGAGTGGCTGTGTTTGTGTGTGTATGTGTTACTAATGTTTAAGCAAATGTGTGCTCATAGAGATATTTGATTATATACGCATATATATATATATATATATATATATATATATATATATATACACACACATGAATGCATTACAGAACAGGTATGTAATATATACTGCTTTGTAACTAAGAGAAGTGAGCTGCACTTACATTATTGGGAAAGAACTGAATCTGGACTTGGATTCTGAATAATGTACTTGATATTCTTAGACTACATTCGATTTCAGCTTTCACATCCCAAATAAGCACAGTGATATACTTAATTCATCTAATTGCCATGTAGCAGGCAGTGGCCACAGGTTACTGGGTTACTGAAAGGAAAGCTGGGGATGGATGAGAAGGACAGCAAGAGAAATAAAGAGCCAAGATAAATTTCTCTTATCAAGGCTCAATATTTAATTATAGGGTCTTGAATTTAAAGGGGGAAGTCCAACCCTACTTTGCTGGAATCTCCTTGCTTTGTCAGGATCTCCTCAGGAAAGCAAGCTCAGAGGCTCAGCAGGTAGCTTCTTGCAGGAAGCTGCAAATGTGGCAAACACTAGACTTTACCTAGGTTGGAAGACTCCACCTTAGGTGGGCTAGCCAACTTTGGCAGAAACAGGTCTGATTCAGCCTGCAAGGCTGGAGGGGAAGGGCACAATTCCTCCCTTTTTATTTATTAAAAATTAGCTGGACTGGGACATAAAATTTACTTATGCTCCATGGTCCTGCCTGGGAATTATGGTGGTTGGCAGCCATGCCTGACTTGGGTCTGAATGTCTATACTCCTTCTGACCCATCCCAGAGAACATGTGCAGCTTGTTTGTGTTTATTTACACAAACATGGAATTTTAGTGTTTATTATGAACAAACATGACCTTTTGGCATATGCCTCTGTCTTAGTTTGATAAGAGTCATAGAACATCAGTGGCCCATCTTTGACTGCTGGCCCTCATAGCATGCCTTTTCCCATTCACACCACAGCCACGGTATACACTCAATGCATTTCTTCATATTGATGAATAACTGCCATCTGAGCTTTGCTGAAGGAGAGCCTGTATAGCTGTAACCGGCATGCTTGAAATACAAAGTCAAAAGTTAAAAGCAAGAGGATTAAAATTGTCTGTGGGGATATTCCAGGCACTCAATCCAACAATCAGAGTCAGGGTCTGGCCTCCCGGTGTGGAGGAGGTGGCTTTGAGAATCAACAGAAGCACTGTTACTTCTCAGGTAAATAGTGGTAAGAGCCAGGTAAGCTGGCTGATAAAGATTTTTAGCTGTCTTCATAATTGGAATCTCCAATATTGGATTGATTTCTAGACCAGTCCATGATTGAGTGAGAATAACTGGTCACCTTACAGGAAAGAGAAGAGTCAGTATAACTGCTCCGCTTGATTAATGTTTCTAAGTCAGTTTCTACAGGCTCTATGTTCTCTGCTCCACAAGGTCTGAAAGCAAGGCAGCTTAGCTTGTCTAATCTGGGACACAGGCAAGCAAAGGTGAGTCAGGAACATATACCCAATACAGCTTTCCTGTCACCATTTTCAGGTCACTCAGCAAGCTCACAGGTCATCATTATCCTTTTGTGTCAGTATGTCACACCAATCACTCTGACAGCTAGCAAGCTCCCTCAGCATTCTGTGTTAAAAACACAAATATGCCCTCTTCCCCATATTAAACATCTGATCAGAATCATGGCATATGGCAATAAATGGATCCTTCCATCTCACCTAGGCATGAATATACCTAGTTGTTGAATACTATAGACACTCAGTTTGTTGGCATCCAAGTTTTTTATTTTTTTAATTTTTTTGGTTTTTCCAGACAGGGTTTCTCTGTATAGCCCTGGCTGTCCTGGAACTCACTTTGTAGACCAGGCTGGTCTCAAACTAAGAAATCCTCCTGCCTCTGCCTCCCAAGTGCTGGGATTAAAGGCCTGAGCCACCACATCCAGCTTCCAAATTTAAAAAATTTTAAAAATAAAAATTGTGATCTAGATAATAAGCATGGGGATATATTTCCTCCCCTTTTTTGTTTTTGTTTTTTTTAAGAAAATATTGTTTTAAAGTTCTACAATACCTTGTCTTTGAGAATTATAAAAAAAAAAATCCCAGTAAAATGAGTAACATTAAATTTTTGACAAAACATCTCATCTCATTTTGACAAGTCATCTATGCTTGACTGTAATTCTGTTTTAATCTGATTTGGAACACTAAGCATTAAAAAAATTAGCATAGGTAATGACTAATTACACTTTTAGTTGCTTCTCCTGTTAGAGCAGTTGCAACTAGAAAGCCTAAAAAGGTATCAATAGTCACATGTGCAAATTTTATTTTTTTTTTAAATCAGAAATATGAGTATCGGTCTTAGTCAGGGTTTCTATTCCTGCACAAACATCATGACCAAGAAGCAAGTTGTAGAGGAAAGGGTTTATTCAGCTTAAATTTCCACACTGCTGTTATCACCAAAGAAACTTAGGACTGGAACTCAAGCAGGTCAGGAAGCAGGAGCTGATGCAGAAGCCATGTTCTTTACTGGCTTGCTTCCCCTGGCTTGCTCAGCCTGCTCTCTTATAGAACCCAAGACTACCAGCATAGGGATGGTACCACCCACAAGGGACCTCCCCACTTGATCACTAATTAAGAAAATAGCTGAATCTCGTGGAGGCATTTCTCCAACTGAATCTCCTTTCTATTCTAGAGTGATAACTCCAGCCTGTGTCAAGTTGACACAAAACTAGCCAGTACAGTATCCACTTGCAATAATTGATTAAGTATAAGTACTCAAGAACTAAAACCATTATGTGGTACAGGTATAAACTAAAGACATTGAGAATAAGTCTTTACAATTTGGCGTGCACATTTTCTAAAAGTACCAAATATTGTCTCAAGCCATTACTATTTTGATGATGTAAAGAATAAAATTATATGGCCATTGTTCTTGTGTAAGGTCTATAATCTTGGGATACAAATCTGCTGTGGCATTGCCTTTACAGGACTTGACCAGGCAATACAGGATGAATTCGTAAATGTCCAAGGACAGTCCTTTAAAGGAACAGTATTTTCTCTTATCTTGAGTTGTATATGCATAAACAATTGCAAAATTTCAGAATTAGCAGTATCTAAAAAAGGAACAATTTCAAATAATTGTAAGCCCTGAGCTATATATATTCACTACCAGTATACAAATTAAAGCTTGACTTTTCAACGTTTCAAAACACTGGTTACAGCATGCAATTCAATTATCTGTGCTGAATCTTTTGAGGAAACTCAAAAGAATAAACATGTGATCCAATCACATATACTTCTCTTCCATGGAAGGGCTGATTATAAATACAGTAGATGTATTTTTTGTGGGATGCATACATAAATTTACAGGAAATACAAAAGCATGCATAGAAGCAATTTTAACAACTTGTATTTTGGATAATGATTATCAATTTTACCTAAAAAGTTTGCTATACAATAGGCAGGCCAAATATTAATATTCTGCAATAACCAAGTTAATTGCTGTTCAAAACAAGGAATAAATATCTCCTGGAAACTTTAGAAAATAATTTGAAGTAAACAAATCATCTTTTCTTTCTTGAATTTTCTGTACCACGATTTTTCTAGGATATAACTGAGGCCCCAAATATTGCAAATGATATTGCCTCTGAATCTTTTCTGGAGCAACAACTACTTCAAAAATTTTAAAGCTCATTGTGTAAGAGCAAAGGTTTGTAGTAAATTTCCCTTCAGAGGAATTAGCCAATAAAATACTCTCCATATGATAAACAATATACACTGAAATATTCAGAGTCGTAGCTTCTTGTATTGAGGCAGAGATATTTTTTATTTTATTATTTTATTTTTTTGCATAATGTAAGACTATTAGCCTAGAGGCAAAACTTTCCAATGATTACAAGCTCACTAGAAACAAACTCTTTACAATTATCAGGATGCAAAGGAATAAATAATCTTCCAAATCCATAATAATTCTATAATGGAGTAGGCAGGCCAGATTGTAATGCCCCTAGAAGTTCCACAGCCTTATTGACCTTTTATAAATATTAATTTTGAACCTTATTTTGAACAACACTTGATAGATCTGTAATAATGCTGTTTGGCTTAGAAACAATTTCCTGGAGGCAAGGTGAGGTGAGGCGCCAAAAACTTCCATAGGCAGGGTTTGCAAAACAAAAGAAATGATTCTATTGTCTGTCTATGCCTTTCATTTTTCACAGTCTTTCCTAAGATGGTTTACACTTAAAACATTCCTTATAACCTTAGCGCTGTGAAAGCATTGCTTGTACTGTAGCTCCCTTCAAGGTAGCAACTATAGGCAAACCCTGATTATATGAGGGTCCAATTTCTACACAAAGACGAGTATATTCACATAAGTCTGTCTTTGCTTTTTATGGCCATATGGCTGGATTGCTGTAGCGACCTGCATTAGCATTCTCATAAGACAATTTTGTAACACAAGGAATCCCTGCTTGAGGGCCTCCAAAAATTCTACTAGCTGTCTTTAATAGTGTATACACAAAATCGTGAAAAAGGTCATCATGAGCCTGTTTGATAACAAATAAATTCTCACTGAGACCTCCTTTCCAATATTGGGGAGTTAAATATTGTTCTACGACTGTATCGAATAAAGCTTGTGCAAAAAGGGCAGCAGGCCCATACTGGGCACAGCTGGTTTTAACTTTTATACTCTAGCAATCATCCTAATTACAATATATGGGAGAGTTAAAAATCCTAAGCTTATGATCAAACTGCAAACTTCAGACAATGGAACACTAGCAGTTTTAACCATACTATTTAAATTTCTTTTGCAATATTAAGGCATAATCATAACTTCTGGAAAGCAAAACCCAATTTTAAACAATCCATTCTCTTTAAAATCATTACTGGAAACATCACTTTCATGTTATGGCATTATGAAGTTTGGCTGCCAATTCTTATATATGAAAGCATGACTATATGAATGAAACTTTTAATGCTTCATTAAAGAGACATTGTTTTAAATCTTATCCCTTATAAGTCTAGTTTCTAGGATAAGAATTACATAAAAGATTATCCCAATTTAGAAGTATCTTTAGAGGCCTGATTTTCCTAGGCTGGTTCATGCCACCTGTTCTTGTTTAAAATGATTCCAACACTGAATTATCATTTTTGAAGCTAATTTTCTTGTTACCAATGTTAGACTTTTTTAAATCATACCCACTAACTTCTAAGCCAATGCTCTATGACCAAGACATGCAAAGCATATTTATACCTTTAAGACCAGTCAGAAACCAAATGAAGCAGCTACATGAATCTTATAAATTTAGAACAATCAAAGAATTTTTAATTTTTCTAGCTATAATTTCAAGAGAAAAAACACTTTGTCATTTGCTGAACCCAATAATCACAATTGCAGAGATACAGAAGTGGATGCTCACAATCATCCATAGGACAGAGCACAAGGTACCCAATGAAGGAGCTACAGAAAGTACTCAAGGAACTGAAGGGCTCTGAAGCCCCATAGGAGGAACAACAATATGAATAATCAATACCCCCAGAGCTCCTTGGAACTAAACTACCAATCAAAGAAAACACATGGTGGGACATGTGGCTCTAGCTATATATGTAGATAAGGATGGCCTAGTCAGTAATCAATGGGAGGAGAGGCCCTAGGTCCTGTGAAGGTTCTATGTCCCAGTATAGGGGAATGCCAGGACTGGGAATGGTAGCGGGTGGGTCGGGGAGCAGTGCAGGGAGGAAAAAGGGGGAAGGGAAGAGGGGATTTTTCAGAGGGGAAACTAGGAAAGGGGATAACATTTGAAATGTAAATAAAGAAAATATCTAATAAAAAAGAAAGAAAAATAAGAAAAATAAAAAAGGAAAAAACAACTATCAGTTCTAAGAAGCTGCAGGCCCCTTTTAAAAGCAGCTTTCAGCAGGGCCTCTCCTGCTGTGCTTGATTCCTGGCTAAGGGTGTACTGGCAACTTAAATCAGCCTTCACTGTGCAAACTGAGACTGAATCAAGAGATGGATAACCAGCAGATCAAATTTAACCAATTTTTCTTTTCAGTATAAAACATAGAACAACAGTCATTCAAACAACGAAACAAAAACAGACACATTGACACGTGGACAGACCAAACACAAATAATACAGAGGGGTTAGAGAACCTGATGTAACTAGAACTAAGGATGTCTCCTGTAGGGGTCAGAAAGAAAGTGGGACGTCTTCTGATTTCCTTCTGTCCTTGGGAGAGCTCTAAGTCCATTCTCTCTCTCTCTCTCTCTCTCTCTCTCTCCCCCTCTCTCATGTCATTTGTATATCTAGCATTTCCTATTTATTTATTTATTTATTTATTTATTTATTTATACTCTTTTTGTTTTGTTTTATTTCATTTCATTTTATTTTAAGCCCTATTCTTCTTGTCTGATGCAGTTCTTGTCTGCAGACAAATGACTGTTTAGAATTTTTCAGTCCCATTTTCCACTGTCAACCCCTGGCATTGGGCCGACGTTGACTCAGCCTAGCCTGTATCCTTTTTGCACCCTTGCAATCAACAACCTTCAAAAGATGAAATTTGTAGCGATAACATTAATGCTGTATATTCACTAATGCTGTATATTGCTTACCATGCAGGATACCATCTTCCTTTTTCTGTGGGGCTCCACCAAGACAGTGTCCCTAAGATGTTCTTTCTGTATTCAAGTCACTCATTTGGGCACCATCTGTAGCTGCCAGCAGCTAAGAGTAACTGAGTTCCTGAAAGGAAAGCTGGGGATGGATGGGAAGGACATCGAGAGAAATAATGAGCCAAGACAATGTTCTCTGATCAAGGCTCAATCTTTAATTGTAGGGTCTTGAATTTAAAAGGGTGAGGTCTATCCTCCACTTTGCTGGGATCTCATTGGTTTATCAGGATCTCCTCAGGAAAACAAGCTCAGCGGCTCAGCAGGTAGCTTCTTGCAGGAAGCTGCAAATGTGGCACACACTAGACTTTACCTAGGTTGGAAGACTCCACCCTAGGTGGGCTAGCCAACTGTGGCAGAAACAGGTCTGATTCGGCAAGCAAGGCTGGGGGGAAAGGACACATTGACATTTAGATAAATAAATAAAATGTGTTATCACTAATGTTCTCATATATTTCAAGACTGTTTATTTAAAAAATTCTAATGTTTAAGTTATAAAGGAGATCATGCAGATACACAAGTGCTGATGATAACAGTGATTGGGAGCTACAGATATGCAGTCTATTGTGTGCCTGGCATATATCTTAGTTAAAGTTGCTATTGCTATGATAAACACTATGACCAAATCAACTTGTGGAGAAAAGACTCTATTTAGTTTTACCTGTAGTCCAACATCCATAAAAGCCAGGGCAAGAGCTCAAGGTGGGAATTCAGAGGCAGAACCGAAGCAGAGTCCATGCAGGAGTACTGCTTACTCATTTGCTCTTCATGACTTGCTTATAGCCTGCTTACTATACAACCCAAGACCACTTGCCCATGAGTATCAGTGCCCACAGTGAGCTAAGCCCTGAGACGTAAATCATGTATCAAGATTACAACCCACAGACTTGCCAGCAGGCCTTTTTTACAGAGGCATTTTCTCACTCAAGATTATTTCTGTCCAGATATATCTAGGTCTGCAAGGATGACAAAACCAACCAGCATGATATGCAGTCATTATAACCTAAGTTCAGTACCCAAAGCCCACATAGAAAAGCTGGGCATGGTGGTGTGTTTTCATAATCTGGACAGCCAGTATAGCCTTATTTGTAAGCTCCAGGCAATAGTGAGATGCTGGCTCCTCAGAAACGATATCTTCAGATAAATATGTATATGCACATACACAAATAAAAATACTAACAGAAATCTGACTTCTGACTATGTTTCTACACCTGATGTGACACAAGACTAGGATTATACAAACACCTATAAGAGTGACCACTATGTTTCCTTATTGGAGAATGGCTTCTCTACCAGCATAATGGGTCACTTCTTAAAAGCTAATGTTCAATACCCAAAAATGTATAATTCAAAACCAGTTTAACTCAAATTATAAATTCAACTGTATTTAATTACAATTCAAGTAAATATTGATTTTACATAACAGTATGTGTGGTTTTAATATTTAGGCAATATTACAATATACATTAGTTCCTCCACATTTCAGAAACATGTGTCTCATAAAAGCTTCTGTTTTATATGCAGTTTTCTTATTTAAATGTTTTCACTAAACATGTAAATGTTTCTATAAGTAAAAACATATAGCTACACACATAAAGCTATTTATAAAGCCAGCTGTTATGCTTCAGAGACATACACCTGTCTGTACTGACCCACCAACCTCATTTACAGGGTGGATAGAAAGTGTGTGCTGTGATAGAACCCTCCTAGAGAGACCATATCTGTGCAAAATGAAACTCATGTTTCCTTCCTCAATACTCTGAGTAGAAGCTGAAGCTTTCCCTTTTACCACAAGTTCCTGGTGAGAACCTGGGAGTTTATATTCAAGAAAGAAAAGCAAATTTTAGTTTTGTTTCATCCCTCACCCCTTAGGCAGTAGCTGCTTCATAGCTTATAAGATATTATGTCCTTTTATCTTGAGGCTACACTATCCTGGAGACCTAAAGTGTTCTGGAAACAAAATGAGGGTCAGATTCTCCTGTTTCATTTCAAGGTTTATAATTTCAGAAGTTACACTTAAGACTAGTAGTAAATGTTATAAGTAGTTCATCCTTAAAGAGAGAAAATGTGACATTATTTCCACTCCATTTCTGACATTTAAATTTTTTCAGCTACAGATACTCATCAATATTGTAAAAAATTGTTTAAAAAATGTTACAAATACCAGGACATAACCAAATTGATTTCTACTTTTTAAAGCAAGCTTTGCTTATTGATTAACACAGCTTCCTTAAACTCTTTCTGCTTCTTACATATGGGTGAGTTGTTGTCAGACTCTGTCCCTCTGGAACCTTCTCTCTGGAACTGTAAGCCAAAACACAAACCCTGTCTTTTCTTTGAAATAAAACAAAACAAGACAAAACAAAAGACTGTAATTAGACTTTCATTAACAAGTGACAAAACAAGGTCCTATACATGGCAGTCATGCTGTGATGCCTTCCCAGAACACATTTTCTCCCTAATATGTTCATATTTGTGATATTCTAAAGACAGACTAAGTGAAATTGTATGTTTTAGGGCATGGATGCGCATGCGTGCGTGCGTGCGTGTGTGTGTGTGTGTGTGTGTGTGTGTGTGTGTGTGTGTGTGTGTGCCTTTAGATCAGATCTTTTTTTTTTTTTTTTTTCGAGACAGGGTTTCTCTGTATAGCCCTGGCTGTCCTGGAACTCACTTTGTAGACCAGGCTGGCCTCGAACTCAGAAATCCTCCTGCCTTTGCCTCCAGAATGCTGGGATTAAAGGCGTGAGCCACCATGCCCGGCTTTGTGCCTTTAGATCTTAATGCCAGAGAAAGAGTCCTTCTTTGGTGTCTGGCTCTCTAGTGGCTGCATGTCAGTGGCCCTAGAGAGTTACCTTTCTCCACCTCCTCAGAGCTGGGGTCACAAGTCTGCAACACCAGCTTGTCTTTTACTTGAGATCTCCCACATCTTAATCCTGAAATATTCCTTTCATAACATCTGTTTTCTTTTACTTAACAATGAATAAAATTTTATATATCTTCAATTTGTCAATTAAATACTCTTTTGTTCATTCAAACTACTTTTGTCTCAAAATTTTAGCCTTTTAAACAAAAAGGCACAGACAAAGTAGAAAACAAAACAGGAACTTTGAACAGCAATTATAATACCTTCTACCTTTGCATGCTTCAGAGTTTGCTAATGGAAAAATTGTCTAAACTTACAGTCATGTCTTTGGACTGCTACTGTAATCATAGCTAAGCCATGGCAGAGCAGAAGTTTCCAAAGACTTCGAGGCCACAAGTGCAGTAATGTGTTTTCATGAGTTCATTCCTCAGTATTGATTTTTGATCCGGGCATACTTTGCCAGAAGTTGGAGTTATTTGCAGTTGAAAGCATTGGGTGTTTTGTTTATTTCATTAAGCAGCTCATGTCCTTGTACAATCATTGCCTGGGAGGAAAACTGAAGAAGCATGTCAAAAGTAAAAGTGCACAAGTCGCTGAATACCCACCCTGTATGAAACACTGTGCTTATCTTTGAATGCAGATCTCATAAGCTCTTCCTTTTATTGTGCTCTAATGAGCCTGTGGTAAAGCCATTCCACTTGCACTGGCACAGCGGGTGTATCTTGATATAGAAGGGCTGACCTACTAATCGCAATGATCCTGCTGTCTTCTTCTAGAAAATGGAACACATTCACCAACCTAAAGGTAGCATGCAGACTGTTGCCCAGGGTCATCCATACATATTTGTGTTAGAGTACATAGGGACTTGCTTACCCTAAGATACTCATGACGGCTACCAACTGTTTCCTGTGACATAGAAGTAACAAGTGTTTGGTCTGCCTACGTTAGCATCTTGACAGTGTATTAAGTAAGACCAATGCAACTCCTTTATTTTTATAACTCCTTCCAATTATATTTTATCAGGTAATAAATACTATATTTGTGGTTATTGAATACATAACTAGAACAAAAACAAACATTGATGTTTTATTGAAGTAACAATTAATTGGGAATATTTAAAAATATTATAATTTTTAATTTAAAATTTTATCAATGTAAATTCAGTTAAATGTACTTTGCTGATTACATATAATTCTGCATGTTTTTAATAGAGCTAGCTTCCAAATTATCCTAACTTAAATATCATTAAATAGTCAAAAATTATTTTTACTCAAACATTAGCTATCTCCTGCTCATACTTATTCAGTGTCTTTAGAAAATTAAAATTAGTGAAAACAGGAATAAAGTTTTAAAGACAATGTCATTAGTTTTGTTTTGAATATATATATATATACATATATATATGTATATATATATATATATATATATATATATATATCTTACAGTATGTAGAATGAACTTTGAACTTCATGTGAAAAATTGTAGTGTTATACAAGATGAAAACATGCAAACACTCATATCTACCCCACAGCACATCCAACCAGTTCCCCAGCCCCTTTCCCTCTATCTCACCATTTTATGTTCTTTTTTATTATTGCTCCTACAAAGCCAAATTGTGTTGCACATATGTACATGTGTATGTGGTCACAGGCAACCTACAATGCCTTAGCAAAGAAAAGTGACTCTCCTACTCCCAGCAGCCAATCTACTATCACTAATTGCTCAGCATCATGGGAGACACGAGGAGACCAGCACTTCCATAGACCTTTTTGCTAGCTTGACATTGTATAGGACTGTGGTGGGATGGATAGCACTAAGATACATGGTGTACATCTATACAATTAAGACAAAATGTTGAAATGGGAAGAGATAGCAAGGGCAAAGCAATGAGGGAAGTCTTTTATCTCTTTTATGAGGGAATTTAACAGATTTGGAGAAGGGAAAATAATAGAATACACATCATGAATCGAAGAGGGAGGATTAGATGGGGTGGGGGTGGGAATGGGAACAGGAAGGTCTGGTGTGTTGAGGATGAAGGGAGAGAGTGACTGACAGAGACAACAACAGAGACATCCAGAGGCATCTCTCAAACAAGCTAGAAACCTAGGGCAATGGAAGCTCCCAGGAATCTCTGAGGGTGACCCCAGATAAGATTTCTAGCAATAGGGGACATGGACCTTGAACGGTCTATCTCCTGTATCCAGGCAAGATGCCCACTCAAGGTAATGGGATACCAACTCAGCCCCCAAACTTTCAACCCACAATTTGTTCTGAATACAAGATGTACAGAGGTAAAAATGGATCAGAAATTGACAGAGTGATCAACCAATAACTTTGTCAGCTTGAGCCCCATGCCATGAGAAGGAAAGCATCCCCTAATCGTGTTAATGATATTCTGCTATACTTGTAGACAGGAGCTTAGTTTAACTCAATAGAGAGGCTTTACTGAGCAATTGATGGAGGCAGATGCAGAGACCCACAGCCAAACATGAGGCAGAACTTGGGCAATCTTGTGGGAGTGAGGGGAGGAAGCATTTAAAGAGTCAGAGGGGCTGAGGACACCACATGAAAACCTGCTAATCAACTAAGCTGAGCCTAAATGAGCTCACAGAGACTGAACTGCCAACCAAAAAGCCTGCATGGAACTGACCTAGGCCCTCTGCACGTATGTAACAGTTGTATAGCTTAGTGTTCATACAGGACTCCTGACAGTCAAAGCAAGGGCTATCTCTGAGTCTGTTGCCTTTGGGATTCTTTCTCCCTACATACCAGCATCTTCTAGTCTCCATAGGAGAAGAGGCGACTAGTTTTACTGCAACTTGACCTGCCTGGTTGATATCCATCGGAGGACTTCCCTCTTCTGAAAGGGAGGAGGAGTAATGGGAGGAAGACTGGATGGGGGGAGGGAGGACTGAGAGGAGAGGAGCGAGGGGAAACTGGTGTCAGGATGTAAAGTTAATTAATTAAAAATATAAAATGAAAGAGAAAGGAAGGAAGGAGGAATGAAAGAAAGAGAGAAGGAAGGAAGAAGAGAGACAGAGAGAGAAAGAAAGAAAGAAAGAAGGAAAGAAAGAGAAAGAAAGAAAGAAAGAAAGAAAGAAAGAAAGAAAGAAAGAAAGAAAGAATCTCACCTAGAAAGTCAGTTCTCAATGGACAATTCAGACTATTTCTCTTTCCCTATGGATCATACAAAGACTTTTTTTTAAATTTTATTTTATTTTATTTTATTTTATTTTAGGATAAAGTCTGGATATATTTGAGTCTGCTCACTCAAAGTGATCTAAGATATGGGCAAAATGTTTCGGTAGTTTCCACTACTTTCTTTTTAGTTAACAAATATTCCTTTTAGCAAGTTTAGACTGTTTTTCATTTCGATGAAAATTGCTTCGGGCATGCATATGTGGATGCCAGAATCCTCCGCAGTAGGAGGAAAAGTTTTCATCTGCTTCAAATGTATTTTCTCTTGTATTTGAAACATGCCAAGAATATAAATATGTATTTTTAATTAAGTAATGACTTATAGCCCAATCTGTAAATGAAAGTAATTCCTGTGATAAATTTGTAGGCATGGAATGTTTTAACTTGAGTTTAAACTATGTTTGACTGTGCCCCAAGAGTGCCATAAAAACTACCACAGCACAGAATTTGTCCCCGGAAATAAAACTATCAAATGGGTTAATTGTGATTAGGAGGCAGGTTTTTGTTGTTGTTGTTGTTGTTGTTGTTGTTTTGTTTTGTTTTTTGTTTGTTTGTTTTTTTTTCCATAACAGACAATCTAGGGAGTTAAATATTCTGATAACTTGGTGGAATTTGGATTCTGAAAAGCATATCTAGTTCATTAATGCGAATAACAGATCATACCAAACTCATTTAGCACAATGTTCCAAGCTCTCATTTACTAACACCAATATGTCCTGAATAAGACCCAGGCTGCACTGGCCAGCTTCAGCTATCCAGGTAGCTCATTATAAGAATGTCCAACATTGCAGCATACACGTAGTCCATTTATTTCATTTAATTCATTCCTTCCTTAGCTGATGAAAACAACTACTTTCTGTAATAAATATTTTGTAGTAGTAAGAGACAACATTGAGTTGTCAGACTTGGACTTAGGAAGGTCACTGATGATGTCTTTTATTATTATTTATTATTATTTTTATTTCTTCAAGACAAGATTTCTCTGTGTAATCCTGGCTCTCTGGAAACTCATGCCACAGACTAGGGTGATCTCAATCTCAGAAACCTACCTGATTCTGCTTGGATCAAAAGCTCCACCACCTGCCTTTAAGTACATCTGTGAGTGCAGGTTGTGTTAGTTTCCCATGCTGTGACAAATAGCTGGGAGAAATCAGGTTTGAATGAAGGATGTTTACTTGGCTCACTGTTTCAATCAACAGTCTGCTGGCATCTTCTCTTTTAGGGCTCTGTTATGGAAGTCAGGAACCATATAGAAGTGCTTTGGGTCTAATAATAATAATAATAATAATAATAATAATAATAATAATAATAATAATTCTCTAAACCACACTACCACTCTCCCCAGTAACACCAGTCTTACAACATAATTTCAACCGACTGTCAACAGTGCCCCCTGCTGGAGAGCATCTGCATTGTCTTGGTCTTGGAGGCTCATTTCCAGTCTCTTCACAATTGCAAACACTGTTTAGTAGTGTTTAAAATTTTGTCTCTGAGAACTTACCTTATTCATGCTGTGGGGTTTGAAGTAATACTCTTAGTCTGTATGTTTAATAAGGTAATTTATTTAGGAAAGATATTTGAAAGACTACACCCAAAATATGCACCACCCCAGAACTGTTAACAAGAAAGGACATGCCTCTTAAAATAATTTTTTTTTCATCTAACTATTGTATATTGATTCCTATATATCACATGAGGGAGGCCATGATCAAATAAACAGATGAGCTCTGAAATACAGTCCATTCTTATATCAATCATCTCTTCCTCAGCCATCAGCTCATCATTCTACACCAGGGGAAAGGCATAGACTTGATTCTATTTCCCTTTATTATGCAGAAAAAAGTAATAGTGGAAAAGAAAGATGGGTCTAAGCAGCTGAGATCTCTGCAGGATATAAGGACAACATAGGAGAGAAGTTTCATCTTCAATGAATGTATATCCATTGAAATACACACACACACACACACACACACACACACACAAGCAGAATACATTCTCAGGTACAGTAATACAAGTGTCCCATTTTCTTTCTGGCTCTCAGACTTAGGACCACTCAGTTCATCAAGTTGTAGCTATATGACCATTCACAACATGACAGCTTATTTCTTATAATCCAGTAGAGCAATCTATCTGCACTTGGCTGTGGTAGCCTGCTATATAAAGTGTATCACTTCACAGTGTCCCAACTGTGACCTTTCTCATGTTGCAACAGTGAATATGACATCCCATTACATTCATAGCTTCTGCAAAGAGTCAAAAGAAGAAATTATACAAGTGGGAAAAGACAACAGCATCATTGACATCTGAGATCTAGTCAGGGAAGAGGTGAGCAGAGGAGCCAGATAGCCTGCAGCTGGAATTTCTCAGCCATCAACCCTGTGAGAAAAATGTGTTAATGTTTTCTTACCTGCTGTACTTTGTGATACTTCAATAAAATTCCCATACTATAGTCAATTATTCAAATAGTTAGATTCACATGCTGTATAAAATAGAGTCCTTTTATATCAATGCATAACTTATATAACTTACTTAATATTTAGTATAAATATCCATTAGCTTCCAAAATATTAATATGCTGGGTATAGTGTCCTATGTGAATACTGCTTCCCAGTTACATATTAATGTGCTGTGGAAGCCCTTCCCCAAGGTGTTCAGTCATGCACTTAACATGTATAGTGCTACCCTCTAAACTCTAAAAAGCACATTTGTCACTGAAGCCTCAAATGTATGAGGAAATACAGTTTTAAAATTAAATACCAAAGTTCCCCCAAAAGACCATTAAGAAGGGGAGTGCTGCTAGAATTTATAAGCCAAGGAGTAATATCAGCATTTGTCACTTAAAATGGCTTTCATAATGCTATTAAGAAAAGCTATCTAAAAAAAAGAAGAAAGAAAAAGAAAAGCTATCTTTAACAAAATACCTGGCTTCAAGTCAAACTTGCTTTACTGAGAACCCTATTTATTTATTTATTAAGATTCATGTCAACTACTACAAACTGCAGGTATTGACAGCTTTTAGATCTCAAACCCTCCTAAAATGTAGTTGACATGGTGACAATGTCTAGGATGACGGTAGAATTCCAGCTGCTGTTATTAAGGCTCCTGTAAAACCTGAGACCAGGGGGACTGCGTATAGCCAAGAAGGACTTGCAAATGATGCAGTTTCCACACACTTTCCCCTGACGTGTCTTCTAATTTACATGTATTCCATAGGAATTCACACACAACACTGGGACTTGTGCTTTGAAAGCTGTGCTTGGTTTAATTAAGTAAGTCTTAGGAACGAAAAGGCTTCTCATTAGATCTTCAGTTTAGTCACGGTGGACTTTGGGAAGTCAACTCAGGACATTTTGTTTCTCATAATGAACAGTGTGATTGCACAACTTTGGATTTTCTTGAAGCTTCTAAACCAGTAGTTAAAATGACAAATCCTTTCTGTACAAACAGTGGAAAAACTGTCAGTCAATCAAGGCTGTAACATAACTTAAAAACATAAATCCATCAAGTGTCATACTACACAAGCTACTAATGCAGTTTTTCAGTTTTTACTTTATCATATCAATAGGATATTGTCGTGAAAACAAAGCAGGTAAAAGTGCCAAAAGGAAGCTATCAGAGCTGAGTATAGTCTTAAATTCTGAGTCAATGTCACATGTGTTCCAGAAAGTGCCACCTATAAAGCAAGCACTTTCACTTTTTTTTTTAAGTTACACTAACAGTTATCCATGTATAAGCAACAGTCCTACATCTGGCTCTCTGAACACTCAAATCTAAACCATGAGAGTAGAGGAGTGGCATACAGTCAGACTGAGCACCAGGATTATTTAGTTTGTGGTAAACCACATCAGAAGGATGGCAGATCTTTAGGTCTGTCAGCAGAGGCCAAAGCCTTCTCACCTGGCCAGATAGCAAGCTTCAGAGAATGAGCAAAGGTGAAATTTGGCAAACATACAGCTATAGTTTGAAGTTCTTGTGATAGTCTGAAGGAAACAGTGGGAGAAACATGCACATAATCGTTCTGTAACCTTAAACTCTTGCTGGTGTTGCTGGTGTTGGCCTTCCTCAAAAGATTTCTGGGAGAAGTTACTAGGTTGGTTGGGAAGGTAAGATGATCTGATTTTTTAAAATATATATTATACTGATTATCCTGTTGCAATTTCCTTCTTAACTGATGTTTCTTCTTAAGGTGTGAAAGAACATCTTAGTAACATTCTCTACAAATGCTTGTTTATAAGGCAATGAAGGTTATCAAATCCTCAGCACTGACTCACTTTACAACTATCTTAAACATTTTACTAATATTTTCATAGGTCTTAAATAAATGTTCTATAGTTTAGTAATGAAATGGGTGGGGACAATCTCAGAGACAGTCACATCTCCTTGTTTTTTGTTTTGTTTTGTTTGTTTGTTTTGTATTTTTGAGACAGGGTTTCTCTGTGTATCCCTGGTTGTCCTGGAGCTCACTCTGTAGAGCAGGCTGGCCTCAAACTCAGAAATCTGCCTGCCTCTGCCTCCCAAGTGTTGGGATTAAAGGCATGTGCCACCACTGCCTGCCCTATCTCCTTGTACAAAATGTCTCCCAGGCTTCTTTCCATGACAGAGAGTTGTCTCTTTTTTTCAAGGCCCCTCTTTCACAACCTTATCATGAAGATGAAGCTCTTGGAAGCAAGCAGTTGCATTGTAACTTTGAGGACTATGTGACACATCTATCCTAGGATTTTACTGAAGATATTATAGTGCTGATGGTATCATCTTTTATCCTCTAACTTAAAATAGTTCAAAGGCTGAACACCCGGTTTCTTATACTTCATCTTAGCCAGCTACATATCTTTTCATTGAGCCCACTGTCAGCTACCCATTGAAAATGGAGCTTCTCTGGCCAAAGTTGAGAGCAGCTGAGCAAAGATGTGAAGTCCTCTGTTGAGGTTTTATCTTTCACTAGCTATTGTAATGCTAAATGTGGGACCTCAAGATCTGGAGTCTGCACTATGGCCCTGCTTCCAAGTTATTTTTGATCAGTAAATAAAGATCCCAACAGCCAATAGCTGGGCAGAAAGGACATAGGTGGGGTTTTAGGTTTCCTGAGCTTGGATCAGAGAGGAACCAGGAGAAAGTAGAAGAAAGGGAAGAAGGAGAAAGGAGAATCTACCAAGGGTTACATGAGCCATAAAAATGTGGTCCTGCAGCCTTGCCAATTGGAGTTAAGAACAGCCCAGATGAAACGTAGTACATGGTAAGTAACAACTTTGAATTTTCGATAGGAAAGTAGATCCTAAAACATAGAGAGTAGTGTCTGCCCAGCTGTTGGGTTGTTTAAGGCTTACTGTAATAATAAAGATTGTGCATGCCTTTCATTCAGAAACTAATTAGTTAAAGGCAGAACCTAGAGCTGGAATTTAAAAAAATTAGTATAACAGTCCTCAGAGGGACTTGTTGAGGAGAATATGAAAGCAGTGGGAGGAAAATATATGTCTTTTATTGTATACATGTATGAAATTCTCAAGAATAAAGAAGTTACAAAATTGTATGGAAGGCCAATGTGATGGATGATGGATTGACAGGTGAAGGCCATTGCCACACCTCCCCCCAACACTAACTAAATCAATAACTTCCAACATTCCTAATGCTGTAAACCCCAACCATAAAATAATGGTTGCTATTATCTTTGTTGCTATTTCCTAGCTGTAATTTTACAACTGCTATAAAATATAATATACATATTTGATATGCAGGTCTTTGGCATATATGTGAAATGGTGATAGGTCTTAGGTAACCTATGTGAAATGGTCATTTAACCCCCCGAAAATAATACATATGCATTATACACATACACATCCATACATGTGGCATCTCGGAATTGCTAAATGGAGTGATCGAAATGTAAATACCTAAGTAAGTGTGTGCCTGACCTTCCATCTCACCCAATTACTCTTTCATATTCTCTTTATGCTGTAAGAGGGAGATAGTAGCATCTCTATAGAGATTTGGAATATTCATTTAATTTGTTACTATTTTCTATCTCTACTTCTCTCCAAATATCTAGTAACAGAAGACCTTTTATGTATCTTTCAGTAGTTTTGGGGGAATGCAATCTAATAAAAGCAAAATGCTGAAGATACTCAGACTATAAATTTAAGATAACTGAAAGAGTGTAATATGTCTTTACCAGGGAGAAAATAGGTTATATGTTTTAAAAGTGTCATGGGAAGGGAAATATCTGGGGAATTAAAAGTAACAGGCAAGCAAATGGTAAACGTGGTCTAATCTAGGCTGTGGTCTACAGACTCTTAGGGGAGATGGCAAGATCTTAGAGGATAATTTTGTGTAGAATTCATGAAAAATTATAACCTTTACCAAGGGATTGCTAGCCTCACAGAAGCTTGAAGTTAAAAGAGACATGGCTACAGAAGAAATTGGAAAACAGAGTAGGCAATGCCAAGTGACCTGCAGAGTACTGAGGTCTTCAAGCATCTGCCAAGTGACCTGCAGAGTACTGAGGTTTTCAAGCATCTGCCAAGTGACCTGCAGAGTACTGAGGTTTTCAAGCATCTGCCAAGCTTTGCTTGTTCTGTACAGTACCTCCAAAATGGTATAGCAGTGTTCTACTTCAAAATGGTAAGAAGTAAGCATCAAACTATTGTGTTTAATGAGGACTTTGAAAAACTTTTTAGATAATTGAGGTGCTTTGAATCAGAATTGTCCCATAGACTCGTATCTTTGAATCCTTGGTCCATATGGAATAGCACTAGTACAGGTGTGGCCTTGTTGGAGTAGGTGTGACTTTGTTAGAAGACGTGTGTCACTGTGGGGGCATCTTTGAAGTCTCATATGATCAATATGGGCTTAGTGTCCTCCTGCTGTTTGTGAATGAATATGTGTAACTCTTAGCTCCTTCTCTAGCACCATATCTGCCTGCATGCCACCATGTTACCTGCCATGATAATGATGGACTAAACCTCTGAAAATATAAGCTAGTCCCAATTAAATGTTTTTCTTTATAAATGCTATGATCATGGTTTCTTCTTTACAGCAATAAAACTATAAGACAACAATGTGTTGTTCTTATTTTTTGAAAATTCCATACATGTATCTAAAGTCTTTCAGTCTACTTTGTTACTCTCCCCTCAAACTCCTCCTGTGATCTCTCCAATACATTCCTCTCAGAACTTTGTGTCCTCTCTTTCTGTCCTTTATTGGTTGTCTAAGTCAATTTAGAGCTGACATAGATGCATGGGTGCAAAAGCCATCAACAACAGTGTAGGAAACCTTTAATGACTACATTCCCAAGGAAAAAAATAAACTTTTGTTTGCACCATTAATTTTGTGAACTAAGACAAGACTCTTCTGAATTCTTTTGATCCAAAGAAATTTTATTTCTAAAATTGAAACTCTTCCATAGGAACAGACTATGGAAAGTATAATGAGTACTCGTGGGACAGTGAGCTGTGCACAGACAGCCTGGTCCCCAGTTGAGCACAGGCTTTGAATCCTGGTGACCCAGTAGGTAGTGACTTCTGCCTACAAAAGATGGCAGGTGTTTGGCTATACCCCCTGGGCCCCTGGCTACAGCCTCTCACAGTGCACCCCCCCCCCCTCGAAAAGATGTGTGTTCATCTGTCACGTAGGCAATGCCCCAAGCTCCTAATATTGTCTTAGGACTCTATCCCCACAGCTGACAACAGCCAGGTATGCCTGACCTACTATAAAAGGAAAGGGCGGCTTCTTCCTCCTCTCTCCCTTACTCTCTTACTCTCTTACTCCTGCCTTTCTCAGTCTTGTCCTCTTACTCCCCATCTTTCCCCATCCCCTTCCAGGTCTCTCCACACAGCCATGGCTGGCCTCTACTTCCCTACTCTCTTCCCTCTCTCTGTCTTTCTACAATAAATGCCTGAAAACCATGGACTGCCTCTTCTCATCAGGATCTACTGTGCTGGAACAATTTGGAGCAGATCTTCCCTTAATGAGCCCTTGACAGATTTGTTCTAAACTATGGATATGTGAACACAATTCAAAGCAAAAAGAGTAAACACCCCAGGGTAAGAGGAGTATTTTGCAGAAAATCAGAGCTTACATTCTAGTTGCTTTCTGTTGTTATAATAAAACACTCTGACTAAACCCACTTAGGGGAATAAAGGATTTATTTGGCTTACATTTCCCAGTCAGAGTCCATTTGAGAGAAATCTATGGTAGTGACTCAAGTAGGAACATGAAACAGAAGGAGGAATGCTTCTTAGTGACTCTCTTGTAGTCGCATGCTTATCTCTGTGATTGTCAAAGTGAAGAAGACTTGCACAATCTCTTTGGAAAACAAGGAGACTGGAGATAGCTTGTTTAAAAGTCAAAAGTATATTTCTGTAACATCAAATGGTCTGAATGTAAGACAGAGAAAGCAAATTCATGTTAGTACTCCATCATATGGAGTCACAATAACTTTATCTGAGATGAGTATGATATGGATACTGCCTAAACAGTCAAGCAGAAAGGACAAGCAACCATGATACAGTCATACAGTAGAATGTCATTCTACAATAGAAGATAGACTGTTGATAGACATCAATACTGTATAATCGCAAAAGTAGCAATGAATGAAAGAATGGAAGCTGAATGAGTGTCTATTGTTTGCGTTTACTATAATCTTGGCAAAATCTCAAAATGACCTACAGTAACAGGACCCTGGACCTGTTTTCTGAGGCTGTGGAAAAATGGAGCCAGGGATGTTGCAAATAGAATGGAAGAAAATGTGTGCATGATGGTCTATCTATTCCTTCTTTCATTGCAGCTATAGTTTCCTAAGTGTATCCATGAGCTAAAACTTAGGCAATTGAATATGATGAGCTAGAAGTGAAACTCGGTTGGTGGAGTGATTTCCTGCATTGCGTACCTAAACCTCTGGGTTTAACTTTCATACTACATACATGGGTATGGATGCACACACCTGTATATAATACCAGAAATAGAAGAGTAGTAGCCAGAGGTTCTAGTCATTCTTAGTCTGATAGAGAGTTAGAAACTAGGCTAGGATACATGAGAATATCTCTATCTCTATCTATCTATCTATCTATCTATCTATCTATCTATCTATCTATCTATCTATCTATCTACCTTAACTGGTTTTGAATTAATCAAGACAAAGACTATATGGTCTTAGTCTACATGACAGATGAGTATTGCAACAATGTGTTTACACTAGTCAGGCAAATAGGATGTATGAGGAATGCTGTATCTCCCTTCAGCACTCTGTGTATTTAATGCATTTGCAAGGAATAATAATGAAATGTTTTGGTTCTTAATTCCAAAGGGTGTTTTGAGCATTCCACAACGAACATCTATAAGCTGCTTTGAAGATTTAGCAGACACTTACTCCTTGAAATCCCTTCCTGTGAGGGTAAATGTGTTGTCTTCTTGGCATGTTTGTGAAAATTAGGATTCTTAAATCATGTTTTATCAACTCCTCCAGTCTTTGTACTGGTCTTGGATTTGTTTAAATAAAACCCTCCAAGGAGAGTATCATTGAACACTTGTTCACATACTGTTTCTGTTTTAAGTTAAATGGAATTATTTTAACATTGTGGAGTTAGCCTATTACAGATTCCAGAGTAACCTAGCAGAGCATTGTAAATAATAAAACTATAGCTTCTACATCAGAACGAACTAAATGGACAATTTTAATTTTACTACCCTCTTTAAAGAAACTTGTATAGAAAAATTATGAGCCTTTAGTCTCCTTGAAAAGCCAGAAGTCACTCATTTATCTCCATTTCTAGTTCAGGCCACTGACATTTCTCACCTTGATTACTGCAAAAGCTTCTTAAATGCTGTCTCAACTCCAGCCTATCACTCACCAGACTGACATGCACACTGCAGGCAAGGGATGGGTAGAAGACACCAGTACTCACTCCACATACCATGATTTATTGGCTGCAGAGAAACTGCCAACTCCTGAGAACCTATCATCCTTCCTTCTCTAAACTCCAATGGCTTTCATTCCATCATTTACCATAGACAGACAGAGGCAGGATAATTCCACCAATGTAACCCAGGCGTCTTTTTCTAAAGGTTTGAGGTAAGGAGCATAATCTCTTGGCCCCTGGAATGCCCTAGAATTGTAGTACTTGAGTAAGTCCTATCTCTTCGGATTTGTTCTCTTCAAAGATGTAATTAAGTAGAGCCCCCTTGGGTTCATGTATGTAAAATATGCAGACTCTTGCCTGTCAAGTGGTGGGCATGATCATTGTTGTTACTAATTTACCTTTTCTGGAATGTTCTTCCACTTGCTACCAGATAGCTTACTTTTTATCATCGGTCCTTTAGCTCTCAGTTTAAATTCCATCCTCTCTCTGTTCTCCCACCAATCTTTCTATATTTCTGTTTCTCTCCATGTTACAACAATTTCCTATTCATACTAAACATTTATTGCTAGCAAACTTCATAGCATACATTTTTACTTTCCTGGTATTCCCAATAAACTTACTTAACTTGCTCATCAGTATCTTCCAATATCCAGCATAATTCCTGATATCTATCAGTATTTATTATGACCTGAATGAATAGTGATTAGAACAATAGAATAACATATTGACAAACAATGGGATAGACGGGTGAGATGGCTCACTGGTTAGGAGCAAACACAGCTCTTGCAGAAGACCTGAGTTCAATTCCCAGCATGAGGCATCTCATAAACACTTCCAACTCCAGTTCCAGGGTAATCCGACACTTCCTTCCTCCCTGGACACTTGCACACATGGGGTGCACATATGATCTAACACATATACAGCATAACAATGATAAATAAATCTTCAAGGACAGACAGACATACAGACAGGCAGATGGTATGAGAGTCTGTAGAGGCAGTCTTGTATGCAGATGCCACCTTAGCATATCATTTCCGAATATAAATGATGGTAGGGCTGTGTCAGTTAGTAGAACAGGTACACCTCCTGCCATTATAAAAGATGTTCAAGTCACATGACACATTTTAAAGAAAGAAATATTTCTAAAATGATGTTCACTTGGAGGAATGGAAAGTGTATGAAAAGCTGAGAAGCGCTGGTGATGTCTCATTTTATTGAAACCATTAACCATGCTGTCAGCAGTGGGCTTCAGGGGAAAACATTACTTATGTGCATTGTTGCACTTTTGTCCCATTGCTGGGATATCTACAGAACTCTTCTGGAATAAGTTATTATATTTTTGGAACCAAAAGGAAAATAATTTCTGAGAAGTTTAATATTTGTAATAGTACTAAAGTTGAAAGTAAAATTTAACTTAGAGGCACAACACTGTCTCTTAGAGGAAGAAAAGGACTTCACATACAATTCACACACCCCAAGATGCACACTCTGGCTTAGTCAGGAATTCAAGTGCTTAAAGGTGCGCTCTATTAAATATTGATTTCTTAGTAACAGTTCTCCAAAAGTACTAAGTCACAATCCCCTTTGCTGCAGATAGAAATTGCCCAGAGAAACTAACCAGTTCTGTAGCTTCATACAGACTTTTCACATTTCCCAGCCTGTCTTCATTTTAGTGATCCTTTATGGCTTACTTGAAATTTGTATGCGCTCTTCTCTGACCTCCTATAAGCAATCATTACACATGTCTGTGCTATACTGCACTCAAATGTTTTTCTCCTTGCCTCATTATGTATGCTAATTTTCAGATATTGGGAAAAGATGAAGGAAGAAAATAAGTGACTCCATTTTCAACTGTGACTGTTTCCTTGTTGGGTCTGAACATGATCATCTGACCTGGTGTCTTGTCTGTTCATTCATCTCCATGGGCACTGACTATAATTATGAATTCTTTGGTGGTGAACATGGTGATTTGGCCCATTTTCTTGTCTTTAGCCTCTTCTGGAATAGCTCTAGACAGCATGATGGCAGAAGTCCCAGCTGTTTGTAGACACTATTCCCTAGTAAGCATTGGTTCCCAGAGTGTAGGTACAAACATCTCTCCTCAGATGTAGGTACAAACATCTCTCCTCAGATATACACTCTAAGCAGCATCAAAACACAAGCACTGTTAGGTCACCCTTTCAGAAAGGAAGATATGCCCAGAAGTAATTATTTGTTAGGAACCAAGGACCCTAACAGAATATTCCGAGACACCGCCAGCCTGGCTTCTGCTTGTTTGTTGTCTCCTTTCCTGGCTTATTTTGCCAGCAGTGTTATGAGGAAGAGTCACTGAGCCCACTGAATAAGCATGTTTCAATAAAAGGTGAAACTTTCAGTCCTGTTTGTTGGTTTATTCCTCTTTTTGCAGTGTTTTTCATAGGAAATGTTACAAGAATGGGGTTCTGAAGTTCACCTGCAACAAAACACTTCTAGAATCTCTACAGAAAGGTGCCTCAACCTGCTGGAAGTGACTTCTGGACCATTGAGCCGGAGGAATCTAAAAACATTCCCTCAAGAATGGTTTGCTGTGTCTGTAGCTGTAAATATAGACATAGTCTCAGCCACACAGTCAAGCTTTTCACAGACAGCTCCATCAACTTGGAAAATTCTAAGGTCTGATTTCCTTGCCAGCCTTGCCATAGTTGGAAGTATAGACCATAGCTCTGGGTATCCTGCGTACCACCAGTCTTTTTCTCCCTACAAAATAAAAATAATAATGCTTTGCAGATTGACTTAAGGATTGATTTCCATAACATGAGACTAGCTGTTTGCTTGACTTTCTTCTATTATAGTTCCATCAGAAATCTGCTAGTTCCCATGTTCTCCACTGTTCCCAAGACACATGAGCTTTTACATAGACTGCTTGTGTCATTGAATGGATGGCTTTAGAACATCACTTGCATGCTTAGCATGTATGAAACCCAAGTTCTATCACCAAATGACACCCAACTCAACATGACACATATTGGTAATCACAGCACTCAGGAAGCAGAGAGAAGAGCATCAAATGCTGATGATCGCTCCCAACTCCAACGAAAGGTAATAGATAGGCAGCTGAGATAATGTGTGACCTCATCTCAGTCAATCAATGAATAAATCAAATTATAATATTAACAAATATTAGAAGAGAACAAGAGGGCTCAAAAACCTCATTCTAAAATGCTGTTCAGCTAGCTGCTGGCTACATAACCTCAAGGTGCATCATTTTATATCTTTGCCACAGGAAATTAAATCTGACTTCTTCCCATATGCAGAAGTATATAAGAGTGAGAAAAGCAGAGAATAACGGAAAGCCCTCTGTGCTGGAGTCACTAATGGTTTCCACCACCATCACCTGAGGGTTCTCATGTACTTCTCAATGCCCCATTTTCACTTTTGCCTCCCTCTATGACATGCCATTTGGATAGCAAAATAAGCATGTGAATCCCTGAACAAAGTATCCAACCTGTAATGATGTCTAGCGCATCACTTTATAAGAATATTGTTTTGATTTACCATCATTCAGTGTGACATGCTGGGGCACAATCAGTCAGTTTTCTATTACTAGAGTTCAAAATATGAAAAGCCTTTATTTTATGTATGAATGCATGTATCCATATGCAAGACACATGTCTGTATGTTAGAAGACAATTTGACTCAGTTCTTCCAGAATGTGAGTTTCCAGGATAAAACTCAGATTGTCAGTCTTGACAAGTGTCCTTATACCATCGCCCCATTCTACAGAATGCATGACTTTTTATTGGATTGAAATTGCTGATAGTTATGCTAATGTAGTAAACTATAACATCTGAATAGAAGAATCATGGTGAAACAAGAGGGAAGGTTACAAACTCCAGAAGCCATTTTGTGTGCACAAGCTATAATGCAGAAAATTATATATAATATATATTCACACTTTTGACAAGCTCCAGGATTCAAGAAGAAATACATTTCCTTCTTGCAACCCTGTGACCAGCCTCTGCTCAGGGAGCCTGCTGTGGTGGCACAAGTGAATAGCTGGATTGAGAAAAATTTCAAGCGCTTCAACCTATAAAATATTATCACTGCAGGCTTTGAATCTCCATCATTTTGAAGAAGCAGTAGTTTTTCTCCTAGCCTGATGGTTAAGGAAAAAAGACCTGAAAAAAATTAGTAACTTCTTAAGCTTGCCATTGTGAGGGAAAATGAATGTGTACACTGAAGTCTCAAATGCAACTCATTACAATTGGTATTTACTCCTGAATAGCAGTGCTATAAGCAAAGGGATTATACAGTAATTAAAACACGTGACCCAGGTGTCATATGCATGGATCACATCTCTTTATTCTGACCTGAACCTTGGGCTGGAGAGATATCTGCTCTCACAGAGGATATGAACTAGATTTCCTATACCCATATTGTGTGGTTCACCACTGTCTGTTACTCAAGCTCTGAGGAATCTGACACCCTCATCTGGCCTCCAGGGTGCCTGCACTCAAAAGTGTGACACACACACACACCTACACACACACACACACACACACACACACACACACAAACACATAATTTAAAATTTATTTGAAATTTCTCCAAAAATAAACTAAAAATCTATTTAAGTACAAATCTATCTCTAAGCATGTAGATTTTACTCCATAAATAACATATAATACAATCTAGAAAAGAACATGGTTGTGGAATTAGAGCATTCCTGGTAAGGATGTGTGACTATGTATTTATAACACAACAGCTAGGGTACAGAGCAGAAATGGGCTGAAGTCCTAAAGTCATTTGTGAGCATTGCTCAAAGGTAGTAAAATGTGTCTTCATGGGTCATTTTAGTTCAGGAACTTAGAGGTTGCTTTGGAAGTGTGGAGAAAGAATGCTTTTGTCTATTTACTGGTGTGGTTTAACCACAGTTCCCTTAGCCTTTGAGTATTGGGGAGGAAAATATATAGTATGCTTGGCATCAAATGTTTCTATCAGGTAACATTTGGGTACCTTTGCTTCCCAAGTACATCAGACCCTTGGCCATTTACTCATAATTTTCTTTCCATACAGTTTCAGGTAAAATTTATTTCAGTGTCTACAAAAATTTATTTTCATAATCTCACTGGGGATGAAGTAAATTAATGTTTGTCTAACTTTGTTTTGGGTCAAGTTTTAATGTTGTGATTATACATGAATGTATTCATGGCCCCTTTTGGTGTCCCTTGGAAAATTTGAATTGCTTTTTTGTCTTCTTTTGTTTTTCCTGGTTCTTTAATGTAACTCTTGAATTGGATCCTTGATGTTGGTAGTTAAGTAAAGTTTTTTAACAACTGTGGAATTTGAATTGAGAAATTTTCTGGATCAGAAGTCATTTGTAAATGAAGCCTTTAAAGGTTTGCTTCAAACATCTGTTTGAAACATATTTGAGGCATGTTCTGTGATGCATAACATCTTCAGTTGTTGCAGGAGAGGTACTTGTTCTTAGAACCTTCAGTGTCAATAGGCTCATAAAGACTGACAAAGGACGCTCTGCCTCCTGGAGATCAATAGTTATGAGTCTGTGAAATCCTTCTTGTGGACTGCTTGCCTCCTTCCTGGAATCTTACAGTATCTCTGAACATTAGCAGATTCAGGATACTTATATGAAGGCTTCTTGGCAGTATGGGACTAATGTGGCCTCTAACTTTTGTCAACCACCCTGTGACAGAAACCTTTCCTCCCTAATGCTTTGCCTACCTAAGATGACTAATCCTTGCACCCAGTATTTCTTTCTTGACTCCATGGAACCCAGTGCCCCAGAAACCACTAAACCCAAAAGAATTAAAAACACTATCACAGTTAGTCTCGAAGAAAAAGTGATTTCTGGTTCTAAAGCTCTCCTCAATTACTTAACCAAGGAGAGTTTGAAGGTCAGTGTGCTTCTATTTACCATTCAAATATTGCACACTGTTGAGCACTGTTATTTAGTAGGGGACAGGAGCTACAAAAACAGCAAACTGACCCTTCCAAATGGCAAGCTGCACCTACGAACCTCTGAACCCCCAGAGAGAAGTACTATGTCATTAACAAGGTCTGTACAACCCTTGCACAGTAATTCTGGGACTGTAATTTACTAAGTAATTAGGTGCTGACAGCACATATTCTTTAAGAAATGTAAAGTAGTTCAATAGCTTCACAGAATTTGCCTCTTTGCCTATAGACTCTTCTTCAAATGTTTTAAAATCATTTTCTAGATGGTTAAGTAGTGTCAGCCATCTCATCGTGTAGTGCACCTCAGAGGTCAGGAGTAGAAGGCACACAATGACTTTTTAGAAGCTCACTTAGCCATACTTTATGGGCTGTGGCTCATTCTAATTGCTCAGGTTACACAGTCATCGCTCCCTGTTCTTTTACCTTGGGGTCACTTAGGTAGTATTCTGGTAACTGACTCCATTAGAGACACTGACTATAGAAGATGTAAGACACTGCTGCCTTCATGCCTTCAGGTACGCGAACATCTCTCATAAAACACATTTGCCTACTTCTCAGAAGCCCTTCTAGATCTTGATGTAGCACATTTTATTCCAAGAAAAGTAGAACAAGTCTGGGTTCTTCTGTGTGATGTCATAGCAATCCAGTTATATTTCTAGCCTTATTTGGATCAATCCTATGCCTGAATTTTGTGGTTAGAAGCATCAGCGTGAGCTCTGCATGAAGAAACTCAGTTTGTGGAATCCCAGGGTTGCTTGTCCTCTTTTCTAGCTTCTTGGTGTCAGTGAGTTGGATTTAAGTGACACACTGATTGTGTGTAAACTGCTAGTTTCTTTATCAATAAACAATAGATTCAGGTTGCTACATATTTACCATATACATATGTAGATGGAAAATGATTGCATCATATATATATATATATATATATATATATATATATATATATATATATATATATATATGACTGAAAGCTTTACTTATGCTAATTATAAACCTTACCACTAAGTTACACATATAGTTTGGTCTATCATTTAACTAGTCAAATGTAAAAATGTGAAATAATTTTATATGTTCTTAAGTACATCGTCTATGATACTATATTTCAGAGGAAGAAGTGCTTGAGTGTTACAGATGATGAGGAGAACAAGAAGGTTATGAACTATGGCATAGCAGCTGGAACTAGGCTAGAGCTCACACAGGATCGAGTAAATGCTTATGCAGACATTAAGGTTTGAGGGCAACTTACATTCTCTGCACAAGTGATATTTTAAAGAAAGAGGAAAAGGGTTTTTTTTTTTTCAATGAAAAGAAAGCAGTAGTGTGGTTATGAGAGACTAGATAATGGTTTTAATGTATACAACTGCAGCCTGCATGCTTTTGGGAGTAGGCAAGACTGATGATATGACTGTTGAGTTCATCTTAACAAATATGTTGAGGATTGTATTTTTAGGAGAAAGCATATGGCAAACCTTGTTGATGGAGACAGAGTGTAATGTGTTTATGTACCTAAGATGTTTGAAAGGCTCTCTGAGTGAGACAAAGTTAGAGGTGATGCATGAGAGATCAATATTCAAAACATAAAACTGGGATAAAAGATGGATCAAGATAAAAAGCTCTACACAAGCAGAAACTTGAAGCTGGAGAAAGTAATGTGGAGATCTGTGAGCGGGTTCCTGTGAGGAAACAGGCAGAGGCAAGACAGGCAAAGAACTAATGGCTCTTGAGACCAAGCCATTCTAGAAGAGTGTTTTACCCTAAATGTCAAGGATGGGCAAGCTGTGGCAATCAGGTTAATTCTGTCTTATTTCCATTATTTGATAAATAAAGATGGATCATTCAATATTTTCTATGGTTGTCTTCATGCTTCAGTGATGCTATAGAATAGATGGGACAGTCTCCCAGGTCCACAGAGGACAGAGTTATGTATCCTTTATAGGAAGGTTTACTGATCTATTGTGATACAACATAAGAAGCAGTTTTTAAATAGCGATTGATAATATTATTCTTTGTATGAGCTAAATTGTATCAACTGCATTTTGAGCATTTAATATATATTAGACAATAGGCTATTTGATTCAAATATGACAGTGTTTCAAAAATATTTTAGGTATATATAAAAATTCTCAATTTTACAGGCAGGAATGTTGAAATTTATGAAGTTTATGCCCAAGCTCTGTAATCTCGACATTTTGGAATCAGAGTGATTTCCAGTCCTTTTTGTGGTTTTTATTGCAAGTGTTTATGTTTGTGTGGAATATGTGCATGACTGTATGCATGGCTATGTGTGGGAAACATTTCTTTGGACATCCTTGTAGGTGGATGGTAGAGGTTAACCTCAGGTATCTTCCTTTAAGGCATCTGTCTACTTTAATTCCTCACTTGAATCTTTGAAAGAATGGGATCATAAGTCAGCCATCATACTTGCCATACTTGTGTGAGTCCCAGAATTTGTTCCCCATGCTTTTAAATAGAAAACAATCAGATCTTCAAAATTAATTTGCTTGATATTTATGGACTAAATGAGTCAATACATGCATAGTGAAAAGTTCATGGTTTGAATGCCTGGAAAGATCTGTAGTCATAGTCAATATAGTGGTCCACAATATGGTGAGATATGACACTTGTAATAATATGGATATTTTTGAGTTTGAAGTGGACCTAATGGAGGCAGGCAGAAGCTGTTGACAATTGTCATCAGAAGCTGAGACTCAGAAGGGATACCAGGCATTTGCTATAGACTGTTGCAAGGAGTGCATAAGAGTGGCATGGGCTTACTTTTATACGACTCTGTTAACTGGGTGGTCTCTTCAGTTAATACTATGGGGTGCATTCTGAGACCCATACACTGAGAATGGCATCTTTTTCCCACATCCAAAAAAATCTATAGATATAAGCTAACCATAAGAAAATCATCAGACAAGTCAGAAATTTCATACAAAATACCTGACCAATATGCCTGGTAACCACCAATATCACCAAAAATAAGGAATAACAGAAAAAAAATTGTCAGGCTAGAACAGCTGTTCTCAACCTGTGGGTGGTGGTCCCTTTGGGGGTTGAATGACCATTATTTAATAGGAGTCACCTAAGGCCACAGGAAAACAAAGATACTTACATTTCAATTAATAACAGTAGCAAAATTACAGTTATAAAGTAGTGACAAAAGTAACTTTATGGTTGGTGATCACTTCAGTATGTGGAACTATAGTAATGGTCACAACATTGTGATGGTTGAGAACCACTGGATGAAAAGAACATATGGAGAGGTGATGGAGGCACCCACAGTGGTACCCAAAGCAGGGAGGGCTGGTTGGAAGATCTAGGGAGATCTGAGTAAGATATACACTTTAGTCAATATAATGCACCCAAAAGGCTCATGAACACAGACAAATGTCCCTTAGTAAATATTGACTATCAGTATCAGAAGAAACTGGGTTGAGGGTATATGAGAGACTGTCTGCCCCATCTTTGTACTGCTTTTGAAAATATAAAATATTTTCCAAAGATAGTTCATAATACAATGCATGCATGTTAGGTGGCACTAAAACTTTGGAGACATTAGAGCCTAACATTCTCCTTATTCTTCATACTAAAAGGGTACACTCTCAATGATCACCTCAGTTAGAGACCTTGCTTGACTTCTCAGATCAAGTATAACAATCACCATTTCCCAGGGAGAGTCCTTTTTAATATTTTTCAAATTTCTTAAAGTCAGTATTTTTTCACAAAATAATCCCAGTGCTTCTAATTCCTTGTTCAATCTGCTTTCAACAGCTAACAGCTTTCTAAAGATTTGTGTGTGTGTGTGTGTGTGTGTGTGTGTGTGTGTGTGTGTGTATGAGAGAGAGAGAGAGAGAGAGAGAGAGAGAGAGAGAGAGAGAGAGAGAGAGAGATTTGGCATTTTAATCAAAAAAGTAAAAAGAAAAAAGAAAAGAAGCCTAGGTGAGGGTAATTTATAATTGAAAATATCTCAGGAGAGAGGATCAGGTATATGAGTGCTATTCAGGAAAACAGGAACAAAGATTCTGAGGATATTCCTGCAGATTTTGGTCTGAGTGCTTTGTGTACCAGCAGTCTAGTGGTAGCTGCATATTGTGCTGAGTGTGTCCTGATTGTATGTGAAGTCCTGTGGTGGCAGAGACTGCAAGTCGGCACCTCTCTAGCATGTCCATGCTACACAGTAAGGCCCCAGAGTCCTCTCCTCAAACCAGTGCAAATTCTGAATAGTTTGTTCTCATAATTGAGTGATGGAGTGACCTGACAAGCCGGCACTTGATATTTTATTAATACAGAAGAGTGCCTTAGCTTATCTCTTCCCTTCTCTTCTCTTTATTCTCTCTCTCCTCTCACTCTCCCTTCATCCTGGCCTGCCTGGAATTTTGGGTATGGGAATTTATTTTATTATCAATGAATTTTTGAAAATAGCTCCAGTAAAGCTTTTCCTCAGTCCCAAGATGCTGAAGTTATAGGTGTAGACGTCCAAGTGTTCCCATCAAGATACCAATTGTTTAGTTCATTTTCCCACATATTATTCAATTAGTGTGTAAATAGAAATATCCCATGATTCTTGCAGTTCTCCAGCTCAAACTATAATGAAGCATTTCAGAGGAACAATAATATCTTAAAGGCAGCTGGAAGCTCATGAAAACAGTCGTGCAAACATTGGATGAAAGATAAGGACAGGGAAATACAATAAAATCGAGACAGCATAGAGGACAATTTCTAAAGAGGGCCTGCTGTGGAGAGCAGGATTTTCTTTTCCTGGAGCTGCTGTAAATAAAGGGTCAGAGAGTCATAGAACTATTGATAAGTAGGACACTGGGACTTTGATCCGGAGAGGAAAGCTGAGGAAAGAAGGCTTGTGTTGCCTCCTCACCAAATGCTGAATATAAGTAATGAGACATTTCTTGTTGATTTCCTGGTGGGTTTTTATTTTCTGTGTAGTCCCTTAAAAACTAGCCCTAAGTAAGTCCTTTTGAATTCAGTATTTCCTAAGATAAATCATAATTAAAAGAAAATCAAAGACTTGAAAATATATTTATTATATAAAAATATCATTTACTAAATATAGCAAATAGTTAACATGTAGTTTTAATGATTTAAAAATATAAAGTACATGGTATTATTTTTATTTATTTACTTTTATAGAAAACAAATTGTTTTTCTTATGTAATATATCCTAATTATGTTTTTCCTTCCACTTTCTCCTCACCTCCTTTCTCCTCTCTCTCTCTCTCTCTCTCTCTCTCTCTCTCTCTAATTTGGGACTTGCTTACAGTTAATACTTTATTTGAATTCACATATATGTCAGAAATTTGAAACCTGCATGTCTGTATCTCGTCCCTTTATTCTCTTCATCGTCTCTGAGCCCTTCATAGTGTGTTTCTGGAGTTCAATGGTCAGAATTTTTTTATTAGATATTTTCTTTATTTACATTTCAAATGTTATCTCCTTTCCTAGTTTCCCCTCTAAAAATACACTATCCCCCTCCCCCTCCCCCTCTCCCTTCCCTCCTCCCCTCTCCCCCTCCCCCTCTCCCCTCCCTCCTCCTTTCTCCCCCCTTCCCCCTTCCCATGCTCCCCATCCACCCACTCCCATTCCTGGTCCTGGCATTCCCCTATACTGGGGTATGGAGCCTTCACAGGGCCAAGGGCTTGTCCTCCCATTGCTGAACGACTAGGCCAGCCTCTGTTACATATGTAGCTAGAGCCACAAGTTCTACCATGTGTTTTCTTTGATTGCTGGTATAGTTCCAAGAAGCTCGGGGGTACTGGTTAGTTCCTATTGATGTTCCTCCTATGGGGCTTCAGACCTCTTCAGCTCCCTGGGTATGTATGTCTTTCTCTGACTCCGTCACTGGGGACCTTGTGCTCTGTCCCATGGATGACGGTGAGCATGCACTTAGTCTTAGTCAGGCACTGGCAGAGCCTCACGGGAGCCAGCTATATCATGCTCCTGTCAGCAGGCTCTTGTTGGAATCTGCCTAGTGACTGGGTTTGGAGGTTGTTTATGGGGTGGATCCCCAGGTGGAGCAGTTTCTGGATGATCAATCCTTCAGGCTCTGCTCCGAACTTTCTTTCTGTAACTCCTTCCATGAGTATTTTGTTCCCCATTCTAAGAAGGAAAAAGTATCCACACTTTGGTCTTCCTTCTTTTTGATTTTCATGTGTTTTGCACATTGTATCTTGGGTATGCTGTTTATGGGCTAATATCCTTATCAGTGAGTACATGTTATGTGAGTTCTTTTGTGATTGGGTTACCTTGCTCCGGATGATATCCTCCAGATACATCCATTTGCCTAAGAATTTCCTAAATTCATTGTTTTTAATAGCTGAGTAGTACTCCATTGTATAAATGTACCACATTTTTTGTATCCATTCTTCTGTTGAGTAACATCTAGGTTCTTACCAGCTTCTGGCTATTATAAATAAGGTTGCTATAACCATAGTGGAGCATGGGTCCTTACTACAATTTGGAACATATTCTGGGTATGTGTCCAGGAGAGATATTGCTGGATCTTCTGGTAGTACTATGTCCAATTTTCTGAGGAACTGCCAAACTAATTTCCAGAGGGTTTGTAGCAGTTTGCGATCCCACCAGCAGTGGAGGCTTGTTCCTCTTTCTCCTCATCCTCACCAGCATCTGCTGTCACCTGAATTTTTGATCTTACCCTTTCTGACTGGTGTGAGGTGGAATCTCAGGGTTGTTTTGATTTGCATTTCCCTGATGATTAAGGAAGTTGAACATTTTTTTCAGGTGCTTCTCTGCCATTCAGTATTCCTCAGTTGAGAATACTTTGTTTATCTCTGTACGCCCGTTTTTAAATAGGTTTATTTGATTTTCTGGAGTCCAGCTTCTTGAGTTATTATATATATTGGATATTAGACCCCTATCATATTTAGGATTGGTAAAGACACTTCCGCAATCTGTTGGTGTCCTTTTTTGTCTTGACAGTGTATTTTGCCTTAGAGAAGCTTTGCAATTTTATGAGGTGCCATTTATCAATTCTCAATCTTACAGCACAAGCCATTGCTGTTCTGTTCAGAAATTTTCCACTCTGCCCATATGGAGGCTTTTCCCCACTTTCATTTTTTTTCTTTTTTCTTTTTTTTACTATTAAATTTTTTTTTTGTGGTTTTATTGTAAAAATATGGAACACTTCACGAATTTGCATGTCATCCCTGTGCATGCTATTTCTCTGTATCATTCCAAATTTAGTACATGTGCTGCAGAAGCAAGCACCTCCAATTTTTCCACTATAAGTTTCAGTGTCTCTGGTTTTATGTGAAGGTCCTTGAACCACTTAGACTTGAGCTTTGTACAAGATGAGAATGGATCAATTTGCATTCTTCTACATGATAACCACCAGTAGTGCCAGCACCATTTGTTGAAAATGCTGTCTTTTTTCCACTGGATGGTTTTAGCTCCCTTGTCAAAGATCAAGTGACCATAGGTGTGTGAGTTCATTTCTGGGTCTTCAATTCTATTCCATTGATCTACCTGTCTGTCACTGTACCAGTACCATGCAGTTTGTTTTTTTTTTTTCATAATTGCTCTGTAGTATAGCTTGAGGTCAGGCATGGAGATGACACCAGAGGTTCTTTTATTGTTGAGAATAGTTTTTGATATCCTAGGTGTTTTGTTATTCCAGATGAATTTGCAAATTACCCAATCTAATTCGGTGAAGAATTGAGTTGGAATTTTGATGCATTTTTTCATTGAATCTGTAGATTTCTTTCAGAAATATAGCCATTTTTACTGTATTAATCCTGCCAATCCATGAGCAAGGGAGATATTTCCATTTTCTGAGATTGTTGATTTCTTTCTTCAGAGAATTGACGTTCTTATTATACAGATCTTTCCCTAACTTAGAATTACATCAAGGTATTTTATATTATTTGTGACTATTGTGAAGGGTATGTTTTCCCTAATTTCTTTATCAGCCTGTTTATCCTTTGTATAGAGAATGGCCACTGATATGTTTCAGTTAATTGTATATCCAGCTACTGCACTGAAGCTGTTTATCAGGTTTAGGAGTTCTCTGGTGGAATTTTTAGGGTCACTTATATATGCTATCATATCATCTGCAAATAGTGATATTTTGACTTCTTCCTTTCCAATTTGTAACACCTTGTTCTTTTGTTGTCTAATTGCTCTGGCTAGGATGTCAAGTGGTATATTGAATAGGTTGGGAGAAAGTGGGCAGCCTTGTCTAGTCCCTAATTTTAGTGGGATTGCTATTGGCTACTGGTTTGCTGTATATTGCTTTTATTATGTTTAGGTATATGCCTTGAATTTCTGATCCTTCCAAGACTTTTATAATGAATGGGTGTTGGTTATTGTCAAATGTTTTCTCAGAGTCTAATGTATGATCATGTTTGTTTGTTTTTGTCTTTGAGTTTGTTTACATAGTGCATTATATTGATGAATTTCTGTATATTAAACCATCCCTGAATCGCTGGGATGAAGCCTACTTGATGAATCATCATTTTGATGTGTTCTTGGATTCTGTTTGCAAGAATTTTATTGAGTATTTTTTGCATTGATATTCATAAGGAAAATTGGTATGAAGTTCTCTTTCTTTGTTGGGTGGTTTTCGTATCAGAGTAATTGTGGCTCCATAGAATGAATTGGCTGAAGTGCCTTATGTTTCTATTTTGTGAAATAGTTTGAAGAGAGTTGGAATTAGGTCTTCTTTGAATGTCTGATAGAACTCTGCATTAAACCCATCAGGTGCTGAGCTTTTTTTTTGGTTGGGAGGCTATTAATGAATGCTTCTATTTCTTTAGGGGATACGGAGCTGTTTCCATCATTAATCTGATCCTGAGTTAACTTTGGTACTTGGTTTCTGTCTAGAAAATTGTCCATTTCAACCAGGTTTTCCAGTTTTGTTAAGTATAGCCTTTTTTTTTTGGGGGGGGGGGATATGATGATGCTCTGGATTTCCTCAGGTCCTGTTGTCTTGTCTCCCTTTTCATTTGTGATTTTGTTAATTAGGATAATGTCTCTGTGCCCTCTAGTTTGTCTGGATAAGGGTTTATCTATCTTGTTGATTTTCTCAAAAAACAAACAAACAAACAAACAAACAAAAACAGCGCCTTGGTCTTGTTTGGTTGATTCTTTGTAGTTTTTTTGTTCTGTTTTGTTTTGTTTTGTTTTGTTTTGTTTTGTTTGTTTCCACTTGGTTGATTTCAGCCCTGAGCTTGTGTATTTCCTGCTTGTGTTGGGTGAATTTGCTTCCTTCTGTTCTAGAGCTTTTAGGTGTGCTGTCACACTGCTAGTGTATGCTCTCTCCATGTTCTTTTTGGCAGCACTCAGAGCAATGTGTTTTACTGTCAGGACTGCTTTAATTGTGTCCCATAAATTTGGATATGTTGTGACTTCATTTTCATTAAACTCTAAAAAGTCGTTAGTTTCTTTCTTTATTTCTCCCTTGAACAAATTATCATTGAGTAGAGTGTTTGTTCAGCTTCCACATCAACCTTGGTTTTCTATTATTTACATTGTTATTGAAGATCAGCCTTAGTCCGTGGTGATCTGATAGGATGCATGGGATAATTTCAATAATTTTGTATCTGTTGAGGCCTGTTTTGTGACTGATTATATGGTCAATTTTGGAGAAGGTACCATGAGGTGCTGAGAAGAAAGCATATCCTTTTTTTTTTTTAGGATAAAATGTTCTGTAGATATCTGTTAAATCCATTTGTATCATAACTTCTGTTAGTTTCACTGTGGCTTCGATTAGTTTTTGTTTCCAGGATTTGTCCATTGATGAGAGTGGGGTATTAAAGTCTTCCACTATTATCATATTCATTGCAATGTGTTCTTTGAGCTTTACTAAAGTTTCTGTAATGAATGTAGCTGCTCTTGCATTTGGAACATAGATATTCAGAATTGAGAGTTCATCTTGGAAGTTTTTAACTTTGATGAGTATGAGGTGCCCCTCCTTGTCTCTTTTGATAACTTTGGATTGGAATTCTATTGTATTCATTATTAGAATGACTAGTTCTGCTTTTTTCTTCTGACTGTTTGCTTGGAAAATTGTTTCCAGCCTTTCACTTTGAGGTAGTGTCATTCTTTGTCCCTGAGGTGGGTTTCCTGTAAGCAGCAAAATGTTGGGTCCTGTTTATGTAGCCAGTCTGTAAGTCTATGTCTTTTTATTGGGGAACTGAGTCCATTGATATTAAGAGATATTAAGTAAAAGTAATAGTTACTTCCTGTTGTTTCTGTTGTTAGAGTTGAGATTCTGTTCTTGGGGCTACCTTCTTTTAGTTATAATGAAGGATTACTCTCTTGCTTTTTCTAGGGTGCCATTTTCCTCCTTGTGCTGGAGTTTTCCCTTTACTATTCTTTGAAGGGCTGGATTCATGGAATGATATTGGCGAACGTGGTTTTGTAATGCAATACTTTGGTTTTCCATCTATGGTAATTGAGAATTTTGCTAGGTATAGTAGCCTGGGCTGGCATTTGTGTTCTCTTAGGGTCTATATAACAAATGTCCAGGTTCTTCTGGCTTTCATAGTCTCTGGAGAGAAATCTGGTTTAATTCTAATAGCTCTGCCTTTATATGTTACTTGACCTTTTTCCATTAGTGTTTTTAATATTCTATCCTTATTTAGTGCATTTTTGTTCTGATTATTATGTAACAGGAGGAATTTCTTTTCTGGTCCAGTCTATTCAGGATTCTGTAGGCTTCTTGTATGTTCATGGACATCTCTCTCTTTTGGTTAGGCAAGTTGTTTTCTATAATTTTGTTGAAGATATTTACTGGCCCTTTAAGTTGAAAGTCTTCATTTTCATCTATACTTATTATCCTTAGGTTTGGTCTTCTCATTGTGTCCTGGATTTCCTGGATGTTTTGAGTTAGGATCTTTTTGTATTTTGCATTTTCTGTGATAGTTGTATCACTGTTTTCTATGGAATTTTCTGCACCTCAGTTTCTCTCTTCCATCTCTTCTATTCTGTTGCTGATGCTAGAATCTATGTTTCCTGATTTCTTTCCTAGGATTTCTATCTCCAGAGTTGTCTCCCTTTGTGATTTCTTCACTGTCTCTACTTCCATTTTTAGATCTTAGGTGGTTTTGTTCAATTCTTTCACCTGTTAGGTAGTGTTTTCCCGTAACTCTTTAAGGGATTTTTGTGTTTCCTTTTTAAGGGATTCTAGCTGATTGCCTTTGTTTTCCTGTATTTATTTATTTATTTATCTATTTATTTATGTATTTATTTATTTTATATGCAATTATTTCTTAGTTATTGTAGTATGTATGTATGTATGTATGTATGTATATATGCATTTATTTTATTTTTTTTTAGATATTTTCTTTATTTACATTTCAAATGCTATCCCATAAGTTCCCTATACGCTCCCCTGCCCTGGTCTCCTATATGCCCACTCCCACATCTTGGCCCTGGAGTTCCCCTGTACTGGGGCATATAAAGTCTGTAAGACCAAGGGGCCTCACTTCCCAATCATCATCTTCTGCTACATAGGCATCTAGAGACACAAGCTCTGGGGGTACTGGTTAGTTCATATTGTTGTTCCACCTAAAGTGTTGTAGACCCCTTCAGCTCCTTGGGTAATTTTTCTAGCACCTCCATTGGGGGTCCTGTGTTTCATTCTACAGGTGACTATGAGCATCTCCTTCCATATTTGCCAGGAACTGGTGTGGCCTCACTCGAGATAGCTATATCAGGGTCCTTTCAGCAAAATTTTGCTGGCATATGCAATAGTGTCTGGGTTTAGTTGCTGATTATGGGATGGATCCCTGGGTGGGGTAGTCTTTGGATGGTCCATCCTTTCATCTTAGCTTCAAACTTTGTCTCTGTAACTCTTTTCATGGGTGTTTTGTTCTCTATTCTAAGAAAAAATGAAGTATCCATACTTTGGTCTTTGTTCCTCTTGATTTTCTGGTGTTTTTCAAATTGTATTTTGGGTATTATAATTTTCTGTGCCATTGTGTAAACATACCACATTTTCTGTATCCATTTCTCTGTTGAGGGACATCTGGTTTTTTTTCAGCTTCTGGCTAATATAAATAAGGCTGCTATGAACATAGTGGAGCATGTGTTCTTGTTACCAGTTAGAACATCTTCTGGGTATATGCCCAGGAGAGGTATTGCTGCATTCTTCGGTAGTACTATGTCCAATTTTCTGAGGAACATCCTGACTGATTTCCAAAGTGGTTGTACCAGCTTGCAATCCCACCAGCAATGCAGGAATGTTTTTCTTTCTCCACATCCTCCCCAGCATCTGTTGTCATCTGAGTTTTTGATCTTAGCTATTCTGACTGGAGTAAGGTAGAATCTCAAGGTTGTTTTAATTTGCATTTCCCTGATGATAAAGGATGTTGAACATTTTTTCAGGTGCTTCTCAGCCATTCGTATTCCACACTTGACAATTCTATGTTTAATGGTATACCCCATTTTTAAATGGGGTTATTTGAATTTTGGGAGTCCAGCTTCTTGAGTTCTTTATATATATTGGGTATTCTTCCCCTATCAGATTTAGGATTGGTAAAAATCCTTTCTCAATATGTTGGTGACCTTTTTGTCTTATTGAAAGTGTCATTTTCCTTATAGAAGCTTTGCAATTTGATGAGGTCCAATTTATCAATTTTTGATCTTACAACACAAGCCATTGCTATTTTCTTTAGTTATTTTTCCCCAATGCCCATATCTTTGAGGCTTTTCCCCACTTTCTCCTCTACAAATTTCAGTGTCTCTGGTTTTATGTGGAATTCTTTTATCCACTTAGACTTGAGCTTTGTATATGGAGATAAGTATGGATCAATTCGCATTCTTCTACATGATAATCACCAGTTGTGCCAACACCATTTGTTGAAAATGCTTTCTTTTTTCCACTGGATGGTTTTAGCTCCCTTGTGAAAGGTCAAGTGACCATAGGTGTGTGGGTTCATTTCTGGGTCTTCAATTCTATTCCATTGATCTACCTGCCTGTCACTGTACAATTGCTCTGTAGTACAGCTTTAGGTGAGGCATGGTGATTCCACCAGAGGTTCTTTTATTATTGAGAAAAGTTTTTGCTATACTAGGTTTTTTATTATTCCAGATGAATTTGCAAATTTCACTTTCTAACTCAGTGAAGAATTGAGTTGGAATCTTGATGGGGATGGCATTGAATCTGTAGATTGCTTTTGTCAGGATTGCCATTTTGACTATATTAATCCTGCCTATCCATGAACATGGGAGCTCTTTCCATCTCCTGAGATATTCAATTTCTTTCTTCAGAGACTTGAAGTTCTTATCATACAGATCTTTCACTTCCTTAGTTAGATTCACACCAATGTATTTTATATTGTTTGTGACTATTGTGAAGGGTGTTATTTCCCTAATTTCTTTCTCAGCCCATTTATTCTTTGTGTAGAGAAAGGCCATTGATTACTTTAAGTTAATTTGATATCCAGCTATTGCACTGAAGCTGTTTATCAGGTTTAGGAGTCTCTGGTGGGATTTTTAGGGTCACTTATATATACTATCATATCATCTGCAAATAGTAATATATTTACTTCTTTCTTTCCAATTTTTATCCCCTTGATTTCCTTTTGTTGTCGAATTGCCCTGGCTAGGACTTCAAGTACTATATTGAATAGATAGGGACAAAGTCAGCAGCCTTGTCTAGTCCCTGATTTTAGTGGGATTGCTTCAATTTTCTCTCCATTTAGTTTGATGTAAGCTAATGGTTTGCTGTATATTTCTTTTATTATGTTTAGGTATGTGCCTTGAATTCCTGTTCTTTCCAAGGCTTGGCTTTTATTATGAATGGGTTTTGGATTTTTTGAAATGCTTTCTCAGCATCTAAGGATATGATCATGTGATTTTTGTCTTTGAGTTTGTTTATATAGTGTATTAAGTTGATGGATTTCCGTATATTAAACCATCCCTGCACCCCTGGGATCAAGCCTACTTGGCCATAATGGATGTTTATTTTAATGTGTTCTTAGGTTTGGTTTGTGAGGATTTTATTGAGCATTTTTGCATCAATATTCATGAGAGAAATTGGTCTGAAGTTTTCTTTCTTTGTTGGATCTTTGTGTGGTTTAGGTATATGAGTAATTGTGGCTTCATAGAATGAATTGGGTAAAGTACCCTCTGTTATTTTTGTGGAATAGTTTGAGGAGAGATGGAATTAGGTCTTCTTTGAAGGTCTGAAAGAACTCAGTTCTAAACCCATCTGGTCCTGGGCTTTTTTTGGTTGGGAGACTATTGATGACTGCTTCTATTTCTTTAGAGAAAATGGGACTGTTTGGATCGTATATTTTTTCCTGATTTAACTTTGGTACCTAGTATCTGTCTAGGAAGTTGTCCATTTCATCCAGGTTTTCCAGGTTTGTTGAGTATAGCCTTTTGTAGTAGGATCTGGTGATGTTTTGATTTTCCTCAGGTTGTGTTGTTATGTCTCCTTTTTCATTTCTGATCTTGTTAATTAGAATACTGTTCCTGTGCCCTCTAGTTAGTCTGGCTAAGTGTTTCCCTATCTTCTTGATTTTATCAAAGAACCAGTTCCTGGTTTGGTTAATTCTTTTAATAGTCCTTTTTGTTTCCACTTGGTTGATCTTGGCCCTGTGTTTGGTTATTTCCTGCCGTCTACTCCTCTTGGGTAAATTTGCTTCCTTTAGTTCTAGAGCTTCTAGGTGTGCTGTCAGGCTACTAGTGTATGCTCTCTCTAGTTTCTTTTTGGAGGCACTCAGGGCTATAAGTTTTTCTCTTAGGAATGCCTTCATTATGTCTCATAAGTTTGAGTATGTTGTGGCTTCATTTTAATTAAACTCTAAAAAGTCTTTAATTTCTTTCTTATTTCTTCCTTGACCAAGGTATCATTGAATAGAGTGTTGTTCAAATTCCATGTGAATGCTGTCTATCAATTATTTATTCTGTTATTGAAGATCAACCTTAGTCCATGGTGATCTGATAGGATGCATGGGATAATTTCAATATTTTTGTATCTCTTGAGGACTATTTTTTGACTGATTATATAGTCAATTTTGGAGGAGGTACCATGTGGTGCTAAGAAGAAGGTATATCCTTTTGTTTTAGAATAAAATGTTCTGTAGATATCTATTAAATCCATTTGTTTCATAATTTTTGTTAGTTTCTATGTGTCTCTGTTTAGTTTTTGTTTCCAGGATCTGTCCATTGGTGAGAGTGGGGAGTTGAAGTCTCCCACTATTATTGTGTCAGGTGCAATGTGTGCTTTGAGCTTACTAAAGTTCCTTTAATGAATGTGGCTGCTCTTGCATTTGGAGCATAGCTATTGAGAATTGAGAGTTCATCTTGGTAGATTTTACCTTTGATGAGTATGAAGTGCCCCTCCTTGTCTTTTTTGATAACTTTGGGTTGGAAATCAATTTTATTCAATATTAGAATGGCTACTCCAGTTTGTTTCTTCGGACTATTTGCTTGGAAAATTTCTTTCTAGGCTTTCACTCTAAGGTAGTGTCTGTCTTTTTCCCTGAGATGGGTTTCCTGTAAGGAGCAAAATGTTGGGACAGGTTTGTGTAGCCAGTCTATTAGTCTATGTCTTTTTATTGGAGAATTGAGTTCATTGATGTTAAGAGAAATTAAAGAAAAGTAATTGTTGCTTCCTGTTATTTTTGTTGTTAAAGTTGGGATTCTGTTCTTGTGGCTTTCTTCTTTTAAGTTTGTTGAAGGATTGCTTTCTTGCTTTTTCTAGGGTGTAATTTCTGTCCTTGTGTTGGTGTTTTCCTGTTATTATCATTTGAAGGGCTAAATCTTGAAAAGGTATTGTGATTTTGGTTTTATCATGGAATACTTTGGTTTCTTCATCTATTGTAATTGAGAGTTTTGCTAGGTATAGCAGCCTGGGCTGGCATTTGTGTTCTCTTAGGGTCTGTATAACATCTGTCTAGGATCTTCTGGCTTTCATAGTCTCTGGTGAGAAATCTGGTGTAATTCTAATAGGCCTGCCTTTATATGTTATATGACCTTTTTCCCTTACTGCTTTTAATATTCTGTCTTTATTTAGTGCATTTTTTGTTCTGATTATTATGTGTTGGGAGGAATTTCTTTTCTGGTCCAGTCTATTTGGAGTTCTGTAGGCTTCTTTTATGTTCATGGGCATCTCTCTCTTTAGGTTTGGGAAGTTTTCTTCTATTATTTTGTTGAAGATATTTGCTGGCCCTTTAAGTTGAAAATCTTCATTCTCATCTACCCCTATAATCCATAGGTTTGGTCTTCTCATTGTGTCCTGGATTTCCTGGATCTTTTGAATTAGAATCTTTTTGCTTTTTGCATTTTCTTTGATTGTTGTGCCCATGTTCTCTATGGAATCTTCTGTACCTGAGATTCTCTCTTTGATTTCTTGTATTCTGTTGCTGATGCTCACATCTATGGTTCCTGATTTCTTTCCTAGGGTTTCTATCTCCAGAGTTGTCTCACTTTGGGTTTTCTTTATTGTTTCTACTTCCCTTTTTAGGTTTTGGTTAGTTTTGTTCAATTCCATCACCTGTTTGGTTGTGTTTTCCTGTAATATTTAAGGGATTTTTGTGTTTCCTCTTTAAGGACTTCTACTTGTTTAGCAGTGTTTTCCTGTGATTTTTTAAGGCCTTCTACCTCTTTAGCCGTGTTCTCCTGAATTTCTTTAAGTGAATTATTAAAGCCCTTCTGAAGGTCCTCTGCCAGCATCATGAAATATGATTTTGAATCGGAATCTTGCTTTTCAGATGTGTTGGGGTATTCAGGACTGGCTGAGGTGGTATTGCTGGGTTCTGATGATGGTGAGCTGTCTTGGTTTCTGTTGGTAAGATTCTAACTTTTGCCTTTCGCCATTTGGTAACCTCTGGAGTTAGTTGTTATAGTTGTCTCTGGCTGAAGCCTGTCCCTCCTGTGATTCTGTTAGCCTCTATCAGCTGTCCTAGGAGTTCAGCTCTCTCCTGAGTCTCAGTGGTCAGAGTACTCTCTTCAGGCAAGCTCTCCTCTTGCATGGAAAGGTCACAGAGGTCTGGAGTTCAGACTTGCCTCCTGGTTGAAGATGGAGGCCCAAAACAGGGCCTGTCCCAGAAGTTGGATTGCCTCAACAGTCTGAGCACTCACTTGCACAGACTGCTCTGGGGGTTGCAGCCCTCCAGGGGGGCTACCTCTCCTCTGGCGGGAAAGGTGCCTGGATGTCTGCCACCCGAAATGGAGGTCTGTCCCAGGAGCTGTGAGTCTTCTGCCTGTTCCAGAAACTGTGTCTCTGCAGTTTGCTTGTTCACCCTCCGCAGTCCATAAGCTGATCTGCACACACTGGTCTCAGAGGGATCCAGGAGACAAGATTCCTGTATTTCTTTAAGGAAGTTATTTATTTCCTTCTTGAAATCCTCAATCATAATCATGGGAAGTGACTTTAGATCCATATCTTGCTTTTCTAGTATCATGGTGTATCCAGGACTTGCTATGGTGGGTGAATTTGGTTCTGATGATGCTAAGTGACCTTGGTTTCTGTTGCTTCTGTTCTTATGCTTGCCTCCTGCCATCTGATTATCTCAAGTGCTTACTGCCCTCAATATATCTGATTGAAGCCTGTACTTCCTATAATCCCAGTTGATTCAGGATGCCTCAGAGTCCAGCTTTCTCTTTGATCCTGTTATTCTGGGCTCCTGTGTACCTGAGATTCTGGGTGTGTCAGAGTTCTTGGCAGTTAAGCTTCCTCTGAGACCCTGAGATCCTGGTGTGACCAAGCTCCTGATATCCTGGGATCCTGGAATCTTAAGATCCTGGGCAATTTATAGTGCCTGGAAATGGTGTCTCTTCTAGGGACTGTGGGGCTGTCTTGTGTGTTTGAAAGCAAAGTATACCAGTACTGATCAGAAGGAACTCAAAATGCTGGTCAGGCAGGGCTCTTGTGTCCTTGCTCCTGCTGTCACAGGCCTGTCATGATTGGTTTTGGAACAGATGTTGTGTTCCACTCACCAGTGATCATAAGATCCTTAGTGTACTAGGGCATCTGCAGTGTGGAAAGTCCTCTGGGGATCATGGTTATAGTGTATTAGGTTTCCATACCACCCCTAAACTGGCCCTCTGTTTTATCTGTTTGTCTCTGCATTCCCTCTCTAATCACCTCTCTCTTCCATTTCTCATTTGATCGACTTATTTCAGCTCCCCTCCCCATATATCTGTAGATATTCCTTCTATTTTTCTTTCCTAGGAAACCCTATATGTCCACCTTAGTTCCTTACTCTATACCTAACCTCTGTATTTCTATGGACTTTAACTTGGTTATTATAAACTTCATAGATAATACCATAAGTGAAACAACATACCATATTTGTCTTTCAGGGTCTGTGATAACTCACTCAAAATAATTGTTTCTAGTTCTATCTATTTACTGAAAAATCCATTCTTTCTGATGGCTGAGGAATATTCCATTGCATAAAAATATCTCATTTTCTTTTTTAAAACAACATTCTGGCCAGGCATGGTAGCACACACCTTTAATCCCAGTACTTGGGAGTCAGAGGCAGGTGAATTTCTGAGTTTGAGGACAACCTGGTCTACAGAGTGAGTTCCAGGACAGCCAGGGATATACAGAGAAACTCTGTCTCAAAAAACAAAACAAAACAAATAAAACAACATTCTGGTCTGTGCCTTATAAAACAACTCTAAAAAACTTCTTTTAATTTCAGTGTTTCCTAAGAAAAGTCACATCAAAAATTAACAGAAAATCCAAGACTTGAAGTTGTATTAATTATATAAAATATAGTTTATTAATTATAGCTAATAATTAATATTTGTTTTAATGATTTGAGAATATGAAATGTAAATTTTCATTATTTTCAATACCTAGGATAGTAACTTCCTTTATAACATTTGTGTTTGACAATTGTGCCCCATTTTAAAACATTGGCTTTCCATGAGAGATTCAAGACTTCATAATGGATGAAAAGGGATCTGTTTGTAATAAAAAAAAGTCAATAAATGGATAAACAGATGATAGTATTCCTCATATCAGTTATATATGGTAATTACAATGGCCAGTGACAATGCCATTAATATTCCCAGTACAGTATTAGTTACAAATACACGGACTACTTACTGTTCAAGTAGCTCTGTTTGAAGGTATTATCATGTCATGTAATTGGAAAGTGAAATAAAACTGTGTATGTAGTTAGACCATGGATCAATCTGAAGGGCCATAAACAACTTGCTAATGACTCCTACATAGTTCAACAACCCCACATTAAAAAACAATGATTGTGTTCCATTTCTGTACTCTCTGTGGGTTGTACCCACAAATCCAACGATGTATTTGCAGTAGCTGTTCAAATACACCATCATTGTAGTGTTGTTATACCGTTCTGTTATTGCTTTATAGCATTTAAGAGAGGTACTTCATTCCCAAACCAACCTCTGTAGCCTGGCATAGATTACTTGAATTAATTAACTATATTACTTGTTAATTTAGAAAGTGCTTATATGAATACATCCATATGCAGTTATTCGGCTTACTCCCTAGTGGGCTCACTCCCAAATCAAAGCAAATGGAAAGAGTATGGGAGTCATCAACCAGATGATGTCATGGTTTTCAGTTTTCCTTTTTGAAAAAATATGATATCATAATACTCTAGAATGATAAATATTCCTTTAGAATCAATGCTAAAATTAATTGTACAAACTGTATTACTTTCAAGCCATATATTCAAAACAATTCCTAGTCGTCCAATAAAGATTTGATCTTTAATATGAAAGAAAATATCAAAAGCAGTGAAAATAGCTTCAGTTTTGTTTCTCCAATTTGGTCATCTTGTCATTCTTGAGTTTTAAAAACAAGAAGCAGAATATTCATTGCTTTTTTTCAACTCTCCTTGGGAATGTATTTAATTTGGAAGTCTCAAATGACAACGAAATACCAATAAAAGAAAAGCATTTCATTTTCTCAGTTTTGTCATTCAATGCTACTAATAAATTGAATTGATAAAATTGAATCTGTTAAGGCGTAGTGGGTATGGAGATAGAACTCATCTCTGCCATGACAGAGATGTAACTGGACTATCTATCAGTGGTTCTGAGATTCTCAAGGCAGCAAAGTTGCAAGAACCAGTTTAAATTTTAAAAAAGTAACATAAAATTGTAAATTCATCAGCTTTCTAATAGAGAGAAAACTGGATTATTTACAACCCATGTAAACAAAACAATTTCCAGTCTTCTAATAAAAGAATTGTTTCAAATATGAAAAGCAACAGTGTTCATGCTGCAAAATCATTGACCTTTTAACCTAGGATTTTGGGATAATTTCTCCCCAACTGACTATAATCATACAACTGACAAGTAGCTGCTTGTCATATTTCAGAAAATGCTATGAGGTCATTATGTCAAAAGACAGAGTAGCAGAGGCTGCCTGTAAACTTTACACACAGCTTCAACTATTCTAGAAATTCAACTATCTTTTCTTCTTTTTCTTTTTGTTTTCTACTGTGAAAGTAAGAAAAAAGGACACAGAAAAGTTATTTTGGAGAAGGGTGTTGTTTAGTGTTTAATTATTTGGAAACTGTACACACACATAAAATGTCTTTTCATTAAATTTAAAAAAAAAGACTTTTGATTCTTTCACATCTCTCCCTTCCCCTATGTAAATGAAGAAAATATCTAATAAAAGTTGAAAAAAAAAAACTAACACTCACATATAAGAGAAAAAAAAAAAAAAGAAACCTATCATTTAAAAATGCATGTGGGCGGCTTCTCACTGGCCACATCCTGAAAGAAAACTAAATTTCCCTTTCTCAGTAGGCATTGATTGTCAATAGTTTCTTAATTAAGTAGAAATGGATAGAAATATTTCTATTAAAACTATGGCTGTGGAAGAAAGCTGTAAGCAGAGAGCGGGCAGAAGGCAGGGAGGGACAATTTTTGGCTGTAAGTTGGCAATGAATAGCATCTGAAATGATATTCAGATGAACATTTCCATGATCAAGCGTGACATGGAATGGCTGTTTAGATGAGCTACACCTGCTGTCCTAAGTGTGCATCTTCCTTCATACACTAACTTTACTGGAGTCAGGAAAATGTATATGAAGCCCAATACATTACAATAGAAGCCCAGGTGCTCAGAACAAAACAGCACACATGTGAAACTCATTAAATGCTGAAACACTTCAAGTCAGATTCCTAAGGAAATAAAATCTCAAAGGGAGATGACAGCAGCAGATTAAAAGCTCAGATGTCATGTCCTAGAGATGAGTTTTCCAAAGAGGTCTTAAATACATTTACTTTTTTATGTGATGGGTAGAATGTTGCTGTAGCTGTACAGTTTTCAATAGATTATATGAATTAAGAATTCCACTCCTGTTGGGCGTGGTGGCACCTGCCTTTAATCCCAGCACTAGGGAGGCAGAGGCAGGCTAATTTCTGAGTTCGAGGCCAACTGGTCTACAAAGTGAGTTCCAGGACAGTCAGGGCTACACAGAGAAACACTGTCTAAAAAAAACAAAACAAAACAAAACAAAACAAAAAAACAACCAAACAACAACAACAAAAGAATTCCACTCTTGCAAAATAAAAGCAAATGATTTTAGAACTCAAACTTCTTCCCAAACATGAATATTTTCAAATATATTTCATACATAAATATAATATTTATTATTGAAAATTTATTCAACATAAAGAATGTTAAGTGTGCAAGCATGAGAATTAGAATACTTATTGTAAAAACTGCCTATAGTATGTGATTCTACTGTGTAGTCTCATAGATCCTTGTAGACATATCTAAATTTAAGAAACAATAGCTGCTACGGAAATAGAAATCTTTCATGTTTCCTTTTTCTCTTGTATTTTTGTGCATTACTTTGAACAAAGAAAAAAAACTTTTAATGGTTTTATGTGTAGATTTTTTTTTTAAATCGGGGCCCATTAAACAGTGGCTATGGAAATGATTAATTGATTCTGTTGCCTTAGCTCTGATCTTTCCTGATCATGGCTTTTGGGTTTGATTTGTTTGTACTACAATGTTACTTTTGTAGCATTCAAATGTAATCCAGTATTGTTAGATACTACTTAGTTTATACCAGGAACAAAGGAGACCTGGTAGCAGGAGAGAACTAAGACCCACAAGTTGTCATGTAGCTTCCACACGTGTCAGAAAGTGGCCCTGATAAATAATTAAAAGAATCAAAAGTAGAGTGATACTTTCGTGGAAAAGCTAAGAAACAAGGGTGTGGGCTTGGAATCAGTCAGCCCTAAATTTTTCTGCTTCTTTGTGCCCTCGTGCTTATCCACATTTAGGAGAATTTCTTAAACTCTTAGACCTTCACCATCTTTATCCTTAAAGTAAAAATACTATCTACTTAATAAGATTACGGCAAAGACTAATCAACCTTAGCAGCTGGAATCAGTACTTGATTCTAGCCAACCCCTAAGGAATATTACCTGTAAATTTCTACAGGGACTTCTTTCCTAAAGAAAACACTGAAAAACTCATTGAGAGATATGCATCATTTCGGCTTCTGAAAACAGAGGGAGAAACTGGAAATTCATTCCCTATGTGAATACAATTTGGATAGGTATAATTTAATTCTTATAATTTCTTGTAAGGAAAACAACAGGAAATATTTCTGTATGATTTTAGGTTAATATTAAAGTTAAAATTTCAACAAGTACAGATTGAACTTCACAAAATCATTGTCATTGAAAGGCTCTAAAATGGAAAGTTTGGGCCTACTATTGAAGCTGACATTCTCATTTAGAGTTGAAAAGAAAAAGCTTCTCATTTGTTTTTATTCATCATGCATGTCTGAGCTGTGTGCATGCTCACCATTGTTTTAAATGAGGGGAAAGTGGTAGGACTGATTTACTTCACTGATTCTATCGTATTCCCAAAGGTCATCCCCAAAATAGAATAACAAGATGATTTCTCCCTTTTCTTTACAGACAGTGCCCATTTTCTGCTCCAGCAAAAACCTCGGAAATCAGTGTTTTAACCCTTGAGTAGGAAAAGCTGGATCTTCCGTCTCTAGGCTCTCTACAGGATATTCTTATAATGTGGAATAAAATAAATTTTACTCTGATAATACATAATAAAATCATTTTTCTAGAATCTAGAGAATTAATGAACTATTTGGAGTGACAACAGACCCTGATAGGTACAAAATATTCCAGAGTATGCTCCCTGTTCATGAATATGTGCAGAGTAGTAAGTAGGGTTATTCAGCTATTTTTTTTTTTTAAGGACAGAAATTGGAACAGCAGGTGCAAGGATTGGGCAAGAAAAGTGTTGGCTTGAATATGATCAAAATATAGAGTACACATATACAAAATGCTGAAAGGATAAGAATATACGAGTTAAAATGTTTTCTTCTGGGCAGCCTTTAATCCCAGCATGCAGTAAACAAAGATAGATACTGTGAGGCCAATCTGGTTAACTCCGTGTTAATCCTTGCCTCCCCCTAAAAAATTGATTAGTATCTCAGCCTAACTTTTAGCAGCTGAGATACTATTACAGAAGACATGGGTTCAATTCCCAGCACTTATATGGTGGCTCACAATTATTTGTAACAGGGGACCTGACACCCTGATTCTGTGCAGATAAAACACCAATGCACATAAAATATAGTGTTGTAAAAAATGAAGAAAAAAAATGTGTCCTTCAGTGAAATCATGTACTTAGACTGTTTTCTCTCCACATTAATTTATTCATTTCACCAGCTAGCCTTGCTTCTACTTTCCTTGTATTTTGTTTTTGTTTTATGTTTGTATAATGGAAATTTGAGAGAAAAGATGGTAAGTACACGAGCATTCACTTTTCTTTTAATATGATGATCCCTGGTTTTATACATTTGTGTATGAGTGACTTAAGTTGGTTCCTGTGACTGAATAAAATATTGGCATTACAAAAAATTTAAAACCTTCTGAACAACAAAGAAAACAATTGAGTAATTAAAAATACTACAGAATGGGAGAAAGTCTGAAAGAGAATTGTTATTTACAGGATATAAAGAATTTTTTCAGAAAAAAAAAATAAACAGCTAAATATCAATGAATGAAACCATCCAGTCAACACATCAGTAAATTATATAAACATATAGTTCTCAAATGATAAAGTAAATAGAAGCTGATGAAAAAATTCAGGACATTAGCTCTCAAGAAGTAGCACATCCAAACATGGGTGACATTCTACCTTTTCCAGCTCAGGATGACTTTAGGAAAACAATAACTGCTACCAGGGCAACAGGAATCCTTCTGCACTCTGATAGGTCTGTACACTGGGCTCGCTGTAGCCATCAGTCTTGAGTGCATTTGCATTTTTATTCTAATCTCTTTTAAAGACTTGAATAATCTTACTTACAAAAATAATATGCCTTTATGAATCTTTCAATCTGCCTGGATTCCCTCTAGGCTTGGAGTTCTAATGTGGTCTGTGATCTCATGTATAATGAGTTGATGAAATTTATGATCTCCAGAATAGCCAAATTTAGCTCTCAGTAGGATTAAATGCAGACTCTGACTTTCATTAGGTGTGGTTTCATACCTCTGGGTATGGAGACCAGAAACCCTTAGGAAAGTTTCCTTTCTACACAAAAGATCCTAGATTCATGAGTATTTTCATTTAAATACCCATAGCTTGTTGAAATATTAAATAGGTGTGGTACCTTATTTCTTAAACTTTGGATACTTATTTACTGATTATAGATGAAAATTATCTTTCCTAAACAAAAGCATATGCACACGTAAGGAAGGAAAACAGAAAAGTATTAGATTCCCATGACATCATAATTTAGCATGTTTAGAAGATCAAAAGAGGAAAGTCAACTTAGAACTCTGAAAAGAGTATAGGGGTGACATGAACACATAGACGATTCATCTGTTCTATTCTTATACAATAAGAGGATCCAGATCTCAATGTTAATTACACAGTCCTGATGCTGGAGTGCAGGGATTCTTATCATATAGTGATGAATCAATGTTTTCATTTATCAGAATAGCATACCCAATTATTAAACTAGCAAAACAAAGCACTGTGAGAGGTCAGGCTTACAGGACCTTAGTGATGGCGAGACAAAAGAAATACTTTTGAACATTCTGCAAGAGAAGAATATAGAGGAATAGATATTTGTTAAGTATGTAATAACTGAGAACTACTCCATGTAGAGATTAAAAAATAGTTACATGTGCAACCAAAGTTTTTGTCGATTAGACTGGCTAGCAGTAGCATTAATTCAAGGAGGAAATAGCTATAGATAGATTAATAGTTTTAATGAAAGGCACAGACTTAGCTTCTACAAATATCTACAGAGTTAAGTTGATACTATATTCTAAGAAATGTTAGTGGGGGATTAATTTTTGTTAAATTATTTTAAGGTATTCTCTTATCCCTTTTCATAGATAACTATCTTTATTAGTTCATTTATTTTATTTATAGTTTTAGAAATCTCTGCTTCTAGAGATTTTATTCTCTAAGTAAAATAGTCTCTAAGTGACTATTATGAAAACCTAAGGAAAGAAGTATTATTTTTTCATGTTATATAACACAATGATTCGTTTTCTTGTTTTCTTGTTTTCTTGTGCGATTCAGACAAAACCTTCACTATGCACACTGACATAATCAGACCATCTTAAAGCTTACAGGGCATACTGGTGTGCTATATATCTCAAACATCCTCAGAAATGATTAATCACAATTGTGCCAGGCAGGATCACACAACTCACATAGCCAGGGTTATTAAAATCCATATTTCATATTAATTACCATGTGGGTAAGATTATTTACTAGGAGCAATGAACCTGCCACAACTCCATCCTCTCCATCATTCTCCAAACACTGCCCAGCCTGAAGTTGAGAAATGCCCAATATGCATTCACAACTCCTTGGCAGTTACTTTTTCTCTATCAGTCAAGGGAAGTTTATGTCCAAGTGATCCTGATTTCACATGTGCTGAGAAGATGAATGCTATTGAAGCTTTCTGTGCATAGTGGACAAGGCTAATTGCCAAGTTCCCTCATACACCATCCATACTCTACTCATCTTATAGTTACAAACTCACCTAAGCAAATAGTGATATTTACAGGTGACCATTCCAAAATTGTCCGTATGATTAACCACATTATCCTTAAAAAATCAATAAAAGTTCAAGTATCCTCACATTCAGCTATTTATGAATTCCCAATGAAACCCAGCATTAAATTCAACAGAAGCGACTAAGAATGTCAAGATGTCCAGGTTTTACATTCGACTCTTTGATTAAGAAAATAAGTTATATAGTAAAAGTCTTAGTTATTTCACAGGACCACAATCACACATGCAATTTAATTTTTTTCTTCAAAATAAAGTTTATCACTTGCAAAAAGTACTGAGTCTTCATTAGTGTGGTTCTAAATGAACCATGGTAGAGACATCAGAAAAGACTGATTAATAGTCCTGGTTCAAATGCTTAACCTTCTCACATCATGAGTCAGCAAGCATTCTTCCCTGAGACTGTCAGAGCTGCACCATGTGCTTAAAGAATAGTAAGGTTCAAATGTTGCCATTAACCCAAACAAAACTACACTAATTTTGTTACCAATTAGATAAAGAAACACACCTCCACAAACACTTGAAAAAGACTTTTTGATGTCTATAGCCTATATAGGTTGAGAGCTATTAACTATTTATATATTAGTTAAATCACCAAATCTTTGAGTCATTTCTGTTTAAAATTGCCCGTATAAATATGTATGTGAACAACTTTCAGAAGCCAACTCTAAGTTTAGAGAATAAATTGAGAGCTACACAGCTTTTCTTCTAAAATAATTAAAGGGAGCTCTGCCTATCTTGGAATAAACTTCAAATCATTTTCTTTCTATGAAAATCTCAGAAAAAAATAGTTTCAGGTAATATATATATATATATATATATATATATATATATATATATATATGAGATGCTTTACCATTCCACTTTTATAACTTATAAGAAAATAGAAATCTTGCTGTTGCAGTTATATGCTACACACACACACACACACACAGAAAAAGAGAGAGAGAGAGAGAGAGGAGAGAGAGAGAGAGATTGCTCAATTTTGCTCATTTATCCATTTACATACTTTAAGTACATTTGACATTACCTGACAAAATCAAAGCTTATACACTATTGACTAATGTCAGAGCCTTCAGAATGGAGTGATAAAAGAGTAAAGCATATAAAATGTAAGTGGTGAAAGGTTCAGTGACTTTCCCTTCTGATAGAAAACAAAAAATCTAAACCTGTGACATTAAACAATGGTGTATTCCTGTTTGACAGTTTCATGCTCATAATGCGAGTTTTATCCATTTTCACCCCATTTCCGTCCTCTGACCGCCTCTACTGCTGCACTATTTCCTAACACATTCGCTCCTACATGCATTTTCTCTTATTTTAATGTGAAATGCACCAAGTTTAACTTTTTGTGTGAATATGGCCATAAAATTACATATTCTGGCTTCACCGATAATGAAAATGGCAACTCCACCTCCCCATACCCATGATGGAGTGTTGAGGTCCACAACTATAGTGTATGTCTGAGAAAACTAAATGGCTAGTGGGATCCTGCTCTGAGTACCACCAAGAAATAAATTATAAACTGATAAACAGATACTGGTTCTATCTATCTATCTATCTATCTATCTATCTATCTATCTATCTATCTATCATCTATCATCTCATCTGCCCATCTACATAAATTTTTCTCTTCTCTCTCTATCACTCTTTCTCTTTTACTTTCTTTCAAGTTTAGGACATTTACTTTTAGCTAAAATGTCAGTGAACCAAAATTCATGATAAACACACGCACGCACACACACACACACACACACACACACACACACACACACACACTACCACCACCACCACCACCACCATCATCATCATCAATCATCTAGTTTCTTTCGATTAAAATAATTTTAACACGGGATGGAACTTTAGAGGAGTTGGAAAAGCAGCATGAGGCTTAGAAAGAAAGAAAGAAAGAAAGAAAGAAAGAAAGAAAGAAAGAAAGAAAGAAAGAAAGAAAGAAAGAGGAATATCTTTTGTCTCCCCAACACTATCCCAAAGACACTAGGGTCTAACTCTAACCTGCTTGATGGCAGACCCTTCTGAGGACCGCTTCATGACATGATACCATCCTGATTTCTGTTTAGCCCTGGTGTAGAGAATATTACAAGAGACCTACACTGTAAGATTTGGCTGGCTATTCCTATAAACTGTTATAATAGATGAGTGATGTGGATAGCTCTTTCTGTTGCTCTGATTTCACACTGTTGTTCCCTCTTTAGTCGGAATTGCAGCTCTGCCCTGCTAGTTACTCCCTAAAGCTCTCCCGTTCTTTTTTTCTTTCACATTCCTCCTGCCTCCATCACACAGCACAAGTTTTCCTGACAGCTTTGGTAGTGATTGGTTGCTCATATCTGAATCTCTATTCAAAACCACAAATGCCAAGTTATTCTTATTTTTTCCTCTTCAAATTTCTCAGAGATGACTAAAGTTTCCAAAAGATACACAGATTTCATACATGTCAAGGCTCAGTAGTCATACCACCCTCTGCTGTTTGACATAAGCTTGCTGTTTTTATTTTTCCTGCATTCAATCCATAAGATATGCTTTTACTTATTTACAATGCATGGACTATTCCATGTGCCTTAAACATACTTATTTCTGTGTCCCATCCCCAAAATACTAAAATTAAAGTTAAAAAATACTGGTGAGGAATTTGGTTTTTCCAAATGTGTGAGGAAATTTGCATGAAGTTCCAATGCTATTCAGGAGTCACAGTCTTGATGATTCTCTGAACATCTTTCTAAAGAATGTGTTTCTTTGAGTTAGTTAGACCCAGGTTTCTTTCTCACAAGGACCTCTCTTATTCTGTTAAACATGTGGGAATTATCCAAATACTGTGGTTCTGGGCTCTGCCTCTCCTCTCAGAGTGTTTGGGAGCTGCTGGTATACCAGTGTTGAGAGGACAGAATATAGTCTAGAACAGGTAGGGATCCAAAGTCTGCCTCTTCTTCTGTAGGAGGAAGATCCAAGTCTGATAGAGAGCAGGTGGTGGGAGGGCATGGAAAGGAAAAAGAAGGCCTTTGCCTAGGATCTTTAATGAGCAGCTCCCTGAGGTGATCTTAGCTTAAATCATATTTCTTAAATGTGGGTGGGTTTGAATGAATACATTTTACTCAGGGTAAGGCTAAGATACTGAGATGCCTCATTAGGATGAAGAAGCATTCCTGATGTTGGGTATGTGACTGATTACCTGTGACCACCACTTGATAGCGAGTATAAAAACAGGGAAGGAGTTATTCCCTATTCTTGCTGGTCTCAGGATGAGATTCTAATCTCAATTTTGAGATTTCTGGGTTTGGACATCCTTAACCTTGACTGTTCCATGTCAATTCTTCTGGTGTTATAGTTCATGTGCCCTACAGATAATCTAGGACTCAAATTTATTTCTAAAACTTTTGCAAATCGAAAGCTAAGTTCATGATACTGGGAAAACCTTCAGTTTCTGGTGACAGTTCTTAATCAGACGACTGATTAATGTCTTATTATAAAAGCCTCACATGACATAAAAATAAATTCTGGAGAACTTTTTGGAGCCCTTTCCAGAAGTCCTTCACTTTGTTACTTAAATGGCCTCTTCCTGCTGTCATCAGCATATTGAGTGAAATAAAAATCCTCGAAAAGTAGGTGAGTCTAGCACAGTTGAAAACTTTATAGGAAAATGTGGGACTATTTTAAACACAGAAATGCACAGTATGACTATTGTTTAATAAAATAGGATCATGGAGATAAAAGTATTTAAATAATTATTACATGATTTAATGAAATAAGACCAACAACTTTGAGTCTGATTAGATTCTATTAGATATCAGGATTTATTGGCATCCATTGCTTAATCCCTCTTGACCTGAAATTCATTCATAAATGCATATTTTATCAACTTTGCACTGTGGAATTTACAAAAAGTCAACACAAAGCATCTTGCATTAGGTTAATTTGAAGATAGGAATAAAATGAATATGTGCTTTGAGTATTCACAGTTTTGTAGATGAAGTAAATTCTCAAATTGTCTCCAGTGTCTCTCAGTGCCACAGTTCCTCTTGTTTACAGCAGAAAGGAACTGGTATAAGCAGGCATGGGTATGGTCTTTGTCCTGGCCCAATGTTATTCGCCTATTATTTCCTGGAGAAATTCCCTTTATTTCCACTAACTCTCTTTTGTTATCATAAAATTTAATAAAACATCTTCATAGTTGCTCTAATGTTCAAATATGTGAAAATGGCCCAGTTCATTGAGGCACAGCATGATTCTATGAACGTATGCATTTTAGAATAGTAAGAATGATGGACTACATATTTTGCACCTTCTGATATTTATCACACTCAGTATGTGAATTTTTCCTGGAAAATGTCATGAATTTGTTGTCTGTTTTGTTTGGTAGAGCAATAGAATTTATAGCTATGTATATTGCACTTACTGTGTCTCTGGTATCATTGAACACTTACAAATATGAAATCAATTACAACTCAAATCAACTATGAAAAATCTAAAGTGAATGATAATTTTTCATGAAGAAACCCAATCATTGATACAGTAAGAGACTCATGGCCAATCTACTTGACAGTGGCAGAAACAGAACTGAGTCCTGAACAGATAGGCTGCTTCTCAATGGCAAGGAACTTCACCCTTGCTTCATTAAGGCCTTCCTCCCAGCTTGGGAATGCAACGAGGAAATGTATTCCATACATCTCAGTTGTGAAGAAATGTCAAGGACGAGAAAAAATCTGATATATTTTCATGTTTAATTTTCTGATATGTGAAATTCACCAAGGGAGACCACAAATAATAATTACTTTATTAAAATGCACCCTTCACATCATTTTTAAAAACTGTAGAAAATGTATTCTTTATTTGTCTTTGATAACCATAAACATATTCCTAAAATACCATTCAGTATCCAATGTATCTGCTCATTTTTGTGTCTGTGTCTATGTTTCTTGTGCTTTTTATTTGGCTCTTGCTTCTGTTTTTGCTTGTTTTATCTTATTCCATCCTGTTTGTTTTTATTTTATTTCATCATTAATATTTAGATGCTGATTTGTTTTTCTAATGAGAGAAAGAAAGAATGTGGATTTGTGTGGGAGGGAAGATGAGGAGGATCTGGATGGAGCTTGGGGATTAGAAAATATAGAGTATATTGTATGAAAATAATCTATTTTATATTTTAAAAGTTTTGAAAACATATTTCAAAATAAAAAGGGAAAAAAGTTAAAGTATAGCACGATTTTTTAGTAAATTGCTCAATGCCATTTTTTTCAATAAAGGATTTCTCTGTGTAGCCATTGCAATTCTGGAACTTGATTATAGACCAGGCTGGCCTTAAACTCAGATATCTGCATGTGTCTGCCTACGAGTGCTGTCACATACCCAGACTTTTTACTTAACATTTTAGTCTGTCTAAACCATGAATCCAAGCAGATATTTAAGTTGTTGAAAAATTATACAAACACAGTGTGGGAAATTCATATAAGCCCTATCTATCTATCTATCTATCTATCTGTCTGTCTGTCTGTCTGTCTGTGTGTGTGTGTGTGTGTGTGTGTGTGTCACACTAAGAAAATAGATGTTTCTGTAAAAGAATATACAAATAGAACTCTGTGGGCAATATTTCAGTTACAACAGAGGAGTTAAAAGTTGCAAGCATATAATTAAAAATTATGTCTTTTAGTTCATTTACTTTAATAGAACATAATAGGAGTTTCAAAAGGATTTATGAAAGTACACACTGTATGAATTGATTTTTGCATTATAGGGACTTTTATTAAGATAAGAATATTGAAACAGTTTAAGAGCTTTGATGCTTTTAGAAAGGAAGGGATTAGAAAGAGGAAGTTTAGATTTTTATATTAGAAAGGGATCTAATTTTTATATTAGAAAGGGATCTAATTTTTATATTAGAAAGGGATCTTGGTTGCCAAGAGTTTGTTTCTTTGTGTCTGTCTTAGGGTCACCTCAGTGACAAAAGTCCAGGAAAGACACGCACCTCTGACTTCGCATTACATCATAAGCTGTGTCTGTCTTCTGCTTGTACAAGGCTTTTCTCTCATGCTCTGCTTCTGCTATGCTCTTAGCCTTTTCCTTCCTTCCTTCCTTCCTTCCTTCCTTCCTTCCTTCCTTCCTTCCTTCCTTCCTTCCTTCCTTCCTTCCTTCCCCTCTCTCTCTCTTTCTTTCTTTCTTTCTTTCTTTCTTTCTTTCTTTCTTTCTTTCCTTTATTTGTTCTTAGACTTTTTTTATTCTGTAGACAGAGAATGCTTGCTGATTTTATCTCTGAGCTCACTTGTCAATGCCTTGTGCCATTTCTCCAACTGGTCAATTCTCAAATAAGTCACAGTACCTTCTGTACCTCTGTCCACCAGGGGAGGTGCTAGCTCTGTGGTTGTCAGCATCGCTGGCAGGTGTTTCTACTCTGCATTAAGGATACTATTTGTAATGCCTCAAAGAACACAACCAAATTCACCATATCTTAGTACTCCAGGATGCAAATGAACTCCAGCTTCTGAACACTCCCATTCCTTTCAATCTCATCAAACAACAAGGCTACTCCAGCAGTTTGTGTGTGTGTGTGTGTGTGTGTGTGTGTGTGTGTGTGTGTGTGTGCTGTTGACAGATGTTTATTGACATTGGGGAGGAAAACTCTGCTAAGAATTCATAGTTTATGCAAGAGAACCTCCTTGATCCCAGACCGTCAGACCCTCTGTTCTGAGGCTGTGGAATGGGAGGAAGGAGGAGAGATAAATGCTAAAACACCAATCTGATGGCTTTCTCTAAACCCTCATTGTCAAACTTTAGGGATTTAAATTATGACAAGACCTAGCTCTCTAGTTGCGGATTCAGAGCACATAAATTGAGAACATATCCTGTGTATTTAAGGGGATGAAAAATATGCATGACAGTAGTGAGGAGAGAAATGCAGAGACCAATACCATCTGGTAATTGATAAAAATCCTTCAATGGTGTACTCTAGGGATGGAGAAAGAAAAAGGGGGAGTATAAAAGGTTCATGTGAGAGGAATACAATGAGGATGGTCAGTGTGTGTCATATTCATGTATGACTACATAATGATCACCATTACTTCATATGATTAATATATGCTAGAATACAGTTGGAACAACCATATTATATAGATTCATGAATTGTTGTACAATACAATTTGAATTTCAGGAGAATGGTGCTTTTTTATTTAGTGCTAACATAAACTTTTATTTTATGTATAATTCAAAAGAGTTCTTCACTTATAAAATCTGGCATCTTCAATTAGATATAGCCTATATAATACATTGTATAGTTTTGATAAAATCTTTGAACAATTTAGATTATTTATCCATTTTTACATCAGCCTTTTAAAGAGTTGTCATATTTCTATGCATTTCTACGTAGGAAAACATGTTGACCATGGAAACTATGTAGGATTTATGGCATTGCTAAATATCTATGTGATTGTCTATGATCCCCATAGAACACTCTTTCCCCCAATGAAGTAATGCACACTCTCATAAAGGAGCAATGGCTTAAGTGGCTGTGTCATTAGCTCATGGTTCAGTTGAGTTTTCTTGTATAGTTAGTTGTTAAGAAAATATTGAAATTCAGTAACACTACAATAAAGCAACTTTAGCTGTATGTATGTATGTATTTTACTTTAAGGGGTAAGATCTTTTATGCTCTGAAGAGTTATTCATTCCTCTAGCCCTCTGTGCAAGAAGTGTGTGTTGGAGTAAGCACAAAATGAACACCTGGAGAGGATGTACATTTACAGTACATTTACAGTACACTTACAACCCAAAGCGCTGTTAACTATAAAGACTCATATTTTTTGATCATTGGTATAACCTACAAGTTTGTTGAACTAAGAATACAATTCAAATCCCTGTTCTTAGAGATTGAATGCAGTCATTCTTAAAGTATTGTCCTTTGACAAGTAAATAACCAATTTGCTAACATTTTAAAGAGAGTGTATTACTAAAGAAAAAGAATGTTATATTCTATGTTTGATAAAAGAACAAAAGCTGAAGAACTGGATAGCCTGAATAGCAAAGTACTCTAAAGTAATTGTTCTGTGTTTAATATGAACAGGATAACTTTAATAGAAACTTCTGTTTGTGAGCAGATCTGAGACCATACATGACAATGGAGTTTCCACTAAACACAGGAGAGGTCATATCACAACTTTCCCCAAAGCCTTGGGAACACATTATTTTACCTTAGAATGTGTGCTCTGTAATCCATTGCGAAGACTATATTATGCCTCTATATTAAAGATATAATTAAGCCTATAATATTAAAAATATAAGCAAGTGCTATATCTATAAGTAAAAATAAATGATTCTTTAATCATTTATATTGCAGAACACTTGGTAGCAGTAACTCTGTTGTATTTTATGGATCTGTGGTATTTTTCAGATGGAAATGCTACATTTTATCATGAGTTTGATTGCGTTCTGCTATGATGAAGGGTGGGTGCATAGGGTGATTGGCATAATGGGGAACTGAGCTTTAATCTTCCCTCAGTCTGTAGAAGACAATCTTCAGTGGTAAGACCTTTGTGTAGAACTATTCTCAACACTTGGAACTCTGTACTGCAAAAGAAATTGACATAATGAATTTAAGACAACTTAGATTCCATCTCAAGTCTTCCCAGTGATGCCAGTAGCTGATAGATGTCTTATCTTCAGGATAAGAGAATGAAAGGAGGAAAGACTACTTGGTGGTTGTCCCTCAATAATTCTAAGCACAAAGTTGGCGTTTTGATATATATTATTTTGCACGTTCAAATAGGAATATTTGTAGTTCAGAAAAAAAAAAACAAAACAATGAAAAACAGGCTTAAAGACTTAGTATATAAGCCTGGAGAGATGGCTCAGTGGTAAAGAGCACTGACTGTTCTTCAGAGGTCCTGAGTTCAATTCCCAGCAACTACATGGTAGCTCACAACCACCTGTATGTAATAGGATCCAATGCCCTCTTCTTCTGTGTCTGAAGAGATCAACTATGAACTCATATACATAAAATAAATAAATAAACCTTGCAAAAAAAAGAAATTGAGCAAATTGTCCATTGTTATATTAAAGGGAAAATGGGATTTAAGTTAAGAGCCAAGAACAATTTAATTCATAAATTTCATGTTATACTCATGGGGTCACAACCATCAGATTGAGACCCACTGATAGTTGAACAACAGATTCCATAACTGAGACACCCTTGAAATCATACCTCTAGATATGTATGTGTTGTTTCTTTCCTGTTTTTGTGATGTGTATGCATGATGAGTACTACTACTGAGAGTGGTTAAAAACAAAGACACTGATATCACAAAGCTTGCCTAAACAAAGGCAATATTATAATTAAGAAACTTATGTTTTGATTTAGTGTTTTCTACAGTGCTTTCTGCAGTGAAGGGAATACTAACATAAGACTTTATTATTCATGGCCTGTAGTAAATGCTCAATAAATGTTGATCTGTGTTCATGGGAAATTTTATTTATAATAGCAGGAAGTAGAAGAGAGCTTTGGAGGGCGAAGAGGCTTTAGAAACAAGAAATATAGGATTTCCTGTAATGTACTAGATAGGTCTTAAAACCCAAACTTGCCTTAAAAAAGATTTGTGTTTATTTTATGTTTATGAGTGTTTGAAAACAGGTATGTATGTATAACATTTATCAGAGCCAGGGCCTCATACACACCAAGCAAACACTCTACCACTAAGCTGTAGTCCAAACTTTCCTTTTAGAATTTTATTTTGAGATAGAGGACTTGAATATTAATTGATTTGGCACTGTGGGTAGTGCCACATGAAGGCAGATGGTCTTAGGCTGTGTACAACAGTTAGCTAAGTACAAGCATTGACCAAGCCATCATGCAGTATGTCTTTGAAACTTCTGCTTGAAATCCTGCTCTTACTCACCTCAAGAATGGACTGGGTCCTGATATAGGCAACAATCACTGTCCTGCCCTAACTTGGTCGGAAAATTTTATCACAGCAGCAACAACAAAAACTAATACTAAAAAAGTTTTTTTAAACAATTTTTATTAGATATTTTCTTCATTTGCATTTCAAATGCTACTCCAAAAGTCCCCTATACCCTCCCCCTGCCCTGCTCCACAACCCAACCACTCCTGCTTCCTGGCCTGGCATTCCCCTGTACTGGGGCCTCTCCTCCCAATGATGGCTGACTAGGCCACCTTCTGCTACATATGCAGCTATAGACACCAGCTCAGGGGTTACTGGTTAGTTCACATTGTTGTTCCTCCTATAAGGTTGCAGACCTCTTTAGCTCCATGGGTACTTTCTCTAGCTCCTTCATTGGGGACCCTGTCTTCCATCCAATAGATGACTGTGAGCATCCACTTCTGTATTTGCCAGGCACTGGCATAGCCTCACAAGTGACAGCTATATTAGGGTCATGCCAGCAAAATCTTGTGTTTGGTGGCTGATTATGGGATGGATTCCCGGGTGGGGCAGTCTCTGTAACTCCTTCCATGGGTATTTTGTTCCTCATTCTAAGGAGGAACAAAGAATCCACACTTTGGTCTTCCTTCTTCTTGAGTTTCATGTGTTTTGCAAATTGTATCTTTGGTATTCTAAATTTCTGGGCTAATATCCACTTATCAGTGACTGCATATCATGTGTGTTCTGTGATTGGGTTACCTCACTCAGGATGATATCCTCCAGATCTATCCAATTGCATAAGAATTTCATAAATTCATTGTTTTTAATAGCTTAGTAATACTCCATTGTGTAAATGTACCACATTTTCTGTATCCATTTCTCTGTTGAGTGACATCTGAGTTCTTTCCAGCTTCTGGCTATTATAAATAAGGCTGCTGTAAATATAGTGGAGCATGTGTCCTTAGTACCAGTTGGAACATCTTCTGGGTATATGCTCCAGGAAAGATATTGCTGGATCCTCCGGTAGTACTATGTCCAATTTTCTGAGGAACTGCCAGACTGATTTCCAGAGTGGTTGTACAAGCTTGCAATCCCACCAGCAATGGAGGAGTGTTCCTCTATCTCCACATCCTCGCCAGCATCTGCTGTCACCTGAAATTTTTATCTAAGCCATTCTGACTGGTGTGATGTGTAATCTCAGGGTTGTTTTGATTTGCAGTTCCCTGATGATTAAGGATGTTAAACATTTTCTCAGGTGCTTCTCAGCCATTCAGTATTCCTCAGTTGAGAATTCTTTGTTTAACTCTGTACCCCATTTTTAATGGGATTATTTGATTTTCTGGAGCCCAGATTCTTGAGTTCTTTGTATATATTAGATATTAGAAATACTCTTCTCAACACAATATTTTTTTAAAAACTTGATATTATAGAAATTTAAATGACTCATTCTTGAAGAAGTCAAGTAGTTGAGTAAAATCATTGAAGCATTTAGGTTTAACTTGATACATCCATTAGTCCTTTATTCCTCTGAGACAATAATCCCTCTTTCTGAATTATTACCTTCCCCATCATATTTCCTTTTGGTTTTTTTTTGTTTTATTTATGAATCTCATATTCTGTAATATCAATCTTTGCTAAAGAGTCTGAATTCATTATTGTTAATTCTGAGCCCCTAGCCATGCCAACCAGCCCTACCTAACCTGACCCCTTCTCATATTCAGGAGTCATACATATCCCTTGTAATTCAGTTATTCTTTCTAATTTCTGAACTTTTACTGTGTATTCATTTATGCATGCAAGCATTAAAGCAACAAATATGTATTAATCACCTGTTAAATAATAGATTCTGGTTTAGTCCTAGGACAATGAAAGCAAAACAAAATACTTTCTGGTGAAGTATTCTATTCATCATATATAATTGCCCTCTTATAAATCACTTACTACCTGTGATGGTTTGTACATGTGTGGCTCAGGGAGTGGCACTATTATGAGGTTTGTCCTTGTTAGAGTAGGCCTGTCACTGTGGGCATGGGCTTAAGACCCTTATGCTAAGTGCCTAGAAGCCAGTCTTTTATTAGCAGCCTTCAGATGAAGATGTAGAACTCTGAGCTCTGTCTGTAACATGTCTGCCTAGATGGTACCATGCTCCCACCTTGATGATAATGGACTGAGCCTCTGAACCTGCATGTCAGCACCAATTAAATGTCCTTTCTAAGACTTGTCTTGGTCATGGTGTCTGTTCACAACAGCAAAACCCTAACTAAAACACCATCTGATTAATAGCTTGCATCTTAGGAGTTGCTAACTCAGTTGGGAAGAAATCAAGAGTTCCAATGTTCCCCTCACCTCTTCTGATATATGACCCATTTGTTAGAAATTTAGTAAACAGAGTTGAAAATTTCACTTTTGAGATACTTTCTGTACTCACTTCAAAGGGAAAGAAAACTGGGAGAAAAAGACATTGCAAAAGCAGAAACAAAATACAGAAGTTTGTGTATGGACTGGAGAGGGACACTATTAGGGAAAAATTTGAACCATAAGTATATGTGCAATGATTGCATGTATGATCCAGGGGAAGTGTACTTGCATATCATGTGGGAGATTTAGGGTTCTAAATACAAATTGGAAAAAATTAAACAAGAAATACTGGTTTTATCATTTACTGTTATCTTGGGGTGTTTCAAGTCTTAAACTAAGTCCATGGCATGAGCTGACACTAGAGACTATGTGGATGTCTTGGGCCATGTTCTCACTAACTATGAAGGGCAAGAAAAGTACTTTTTCAGTAGTATTGATGACTATAGACTCACCACAGAGAAAGAGGGACATAGAATGTACTGTGACAATTCCTATCCCCCCCCACACACACACACACACAAGTAACAGACTAGACAGGAAGTCATGAAAGAGATCTCTTAAAAATTGTGATAAAGACATTGAAATGAAGCACTCCACAATTGATGGCTTCTGGCAGAAGTTCAGAGTGGGAAGGACTCAGGTTTTATTAAGGGTCTGGCTATTGGGAGCTTGACCACTCTATGTGGATGACTTAAACATTTTCTGTTTCCTCCACTATGCTGTGTTTCCCACAGCACTTGGATGTAAAAGACAGCTTATAGATGGAGGAGTTTACTTGAGGTTCTGGCTCCAGAGAGATAAAAGTTCATCCAGGAGTGACATGGCACCAAAAGCAGAAACCCTAGAGATCACATTTTCAACCTTGTGATGGCTATTCTTAGTTGTCAACTTGGCTACATCTGGAATTAACTAAAATTCAAAGAACTAGGTATACCTGTGAGGAATATTTCTTAAACAGTTTGAAGTGAGAAGACTCATTTTTCATATTTAATCTTGGTTTTTTGAGGTAGAAAGGTCTATCCTGGGCCAAACTTTCAGCCAATAGCCTACACAAAGGACATGGAAGAAGGAAGCACTTCTTTGCTTTTTTGACCTCACTCTGGGCAAATTCATTTTTTTACTAACATTGGAACTTACTTCTTCAAAACTCCAACTTAAACTGAAGACCATCTGATACATCCAGTCTCATGGACTGACCAATTAGATTTTTGTACTTTCCATTGGAAACCAACCCTTTTTGGACTGCATGTAAGCTGCTCTAATAATCTCTCTCTCTTTCTGTCTCTCTGTCTCTGTCTCTCTCTCTCCATCTCTGTTTCTGTCTCTCTGTCTGTCTCTGTGTGTTATATCAGTACTGTTTTTCTAGAGAACCCTGACTAACATAAACCACAACCACAACACTGGAATTTTCTGAACTGGAGTGGGTGAGGTTATAAACCCTCAAAACCTGCTATCCAGAGACATTCTTCCTCTAGCAAGGCTTCACCTGCTCAGCAAACCCCCAATCAGCACCATCAACAGGTGACCAAGTGTTCAAATGTGTGCCCCTACAAGGACATTTCTCTTTCAAACCTCTGTACACATCATTCTAGGACTTTAGTCTTGATGGACTTGTGGTTGTTCTTTACTCTGACCCACTCCACTCCCATCCACACCCCTTCAAGCACTTTTGCTTCTCAATTCAAAGTTAACAACAAAATCTCTGATCTTCATGTCGCAATTGAAATTCAATTCCTTTCTGAGGAACCACTTCTTTTCCTTAAGGCAGGAATCATCAACTTTTATAGATCATCATAATAATCATTAAATACCATTTCACCACTGAGACTTAACATTTGTGCATCTTTCAAGTGTACAATATGATTATTTGGCACATATATTCAGTGTGTAGTAATCATATCAAAGCAATAATCATTTCTATCTCAAGCATTAATCATACCATGTATGAAGAGTTCCATATTCTTCTGGCCTTTTCAAAATATTATTGTTTTAATTATGCAGTTTTAATTGACAGTTTTTACTATGTTCAAGAAGCCTCATAAGTAATTCTGCACTTCGTATTTTAGTGTTCATTGTTGAAATTCTGTCCTTTCTCCAACTAGCCATCCCCAGTCTCTAGTGAATGCTATTAAATTATGTTCGTGTACACATTTTACTTACTAGTTTCTGTGAGAACATATGATATTTGTCTTTTTGTGACTATGTCATTTGGCTTAACATAGTGACTTCTAGCTCTACCCATGCTGCTGGAAATGAAATATCCCATTCTATCTTTGCCTAACTAATAAAGCACAGAGCACAGAGAGTTCATAATTTCTTATTTCTATTTCTATTGCTAAAGCTCATAGTGAATGATGATAATGTATGGGCATCTTCATGAACACAATGGACACTAAATTATGAATATCTTTTAAGAGCAATGACTTCACCTCCTTTGAGTATATTCCAGATAATGACAGTGACATTGCTGGATGATATGGTCCTCTTCTCCTTGGTTTTTGTGAAGAATGTCTATATTGCTTCTCATAGTGCTCATAATAATTTACAGCCCCATCCTCACCAATGGTGTATGCTCTTAAGCTCACTGTCTCTTATGCAACTTTTACTTTTGCCCTATGGTAATATACATTTTAACTAGGGTGAGACATCCTCTCTGTGGTTTGATCTCTATCTCTTTGAAGACTGATGCTGATTTGCCTTGTGCATGCTTGCAGCTAAGTTGTGTGCTTTCTTTGGTGATGTGTCTATTCAGCTCTCTTATGACTTAGATAGAAAGCAGAGCACAAAATGCTGGGTTCCCAGGTGGTGGTAATAACTGAAATATTATTGGGTCTCAAGAGTACTGATCTCACCAGGTGGATCCGCCCTTGATAATTAACAGATGAATGACTAATCTGTGGGAACTAGTTGGAGGAAATGGGTAGCCTAAAAAGGACCTTAAAAGGATGTATCCTGTGTCCAGGCCCCTCCTTTCTCCTCCTACTCTTTTCCTGTCATGGAGTTTGCTCAAATCTTCCATCAGCTGAGCAGGGAGACATGATTTTTCAGGTCTAGCTGTAAGATCCCAAATAGACATGGACCTTTGTGTGCTGGCCCATTCTATATGCCTATGTTGGTTTGTCCCTTCTTCCTCTGCTGTTTTATCTCCCACTATTCCGTCTTGTTCTTAATCATAGCTGCTGACTCTATTTCCTACTTCTGATTGATGAAAATTAGTATAAGAAAGTCTCTAACCGGGTCCACCCTCACATCTATTTTTCATGTATACTTGCATCATTTTTCTCTGTAACACTCATCAACATCTAACATCCTCCATATTTTCCTTAAGTATTTTATGACTGTACATATTTTCTTCCCAGTCACAATTAACTTCTAAGCATGCCAACATATGCTCTTCATTTTTTTGAATTAATGTGTGTGCATATAAAATGTCTTGAAATAAAGAGCAAACAGTAGTACAGTAAACAGCCAGTACACTGGCTGTACATAAATATACACATTACTCAAATGATCTGATGAGATCAATTTTATGATGTTCTTTTTACAAATGATAAGCTATGGACACTGGTAAGTTATCTTTTAGGAACTACTGAAAATTTTATTAGGAAGCCTGAATCATAGCCCAGGTGACCATAAACAAAAATCTAAATGTGCCAGATTAGAACTAATTCTATAGAACCAACTTTTGGTGGTTATGTCCCACAATATTTCCTTAGGCTAATCCTCCTCTATTCTTTTGTAAGCGAGATCAAGGACCCAACTCCCCTTACCTGGAGATGTTCCCATCTTCTATGTGTTTAAATACTGCTTGTTCCACAGGGACCTGTTAAGAATGGATGTTCTGTATTTCTTTCTTTTTTTCTTTCCTTTTTATCTGAGTCCTCTTAACTGGATTCTTTTCTTTCTTTTCACCCTAAGCAGTGCCACACATCAATCTGAGCACAGCTATTTCAACTATAAAGCAGGGCGAGACAAAGCCCTGTGTGTTTTAAGTTCCTCTAGGCTGCCTGGCAGAGCTCAGCTCCTTGCTGTACTTTTACATTTTTATAGCTTCCATGTGGGAACACCACTATACACTACTCACTTGGCAGCTACAACTGGCAATCCTTGAGCACTGGCTGCCATTGTTCTAAACTATTACTATGCTAATTAATTCAGCCCTCCCAATCCTGTGAGGAAGGCTGCTATTATTATCCACAGTTTTCAAATGAAAAAGGAAGGTAGAAAAAAAACTTGTCAAAGTTACACAGCTACTGATTATTTTAACTGGGATTTGAACCTACATGGCCTGCTCCTTAGGACTTAAGTGAAAGATAATGCCTTTAGGCAAAGGATTGGCAAGCCATTGTAAATATTCTAAAAATGATTTGCCTGTATTTCACAGGACAGAATAGCATTCCCATTTAAAAACATATCATTGAAATGGTTTAAATAGTTTCCTATAGAAAAGATGAAAAAGGGCTGACTAGGCTCAGTTGTGTGAAATGGAGTAGAATTCACATCTCTTGTCAAGAGATGTTTGAAATGTGTCTTTAGGACTATGCAGAAGTCCAGATGGTGCAGAAGTAAAAAGGAAGTCTATTGCAAAGCTCCAAAATAACCCAGCCTGTGCCAGGAGTGCAATATTAGACTCCTCTCCCAGGTGCTCTTGGGACCCTCCTGTGCCTCCTGGTTGTGAATCTACCTCACTCATGCCTGCCAATCATGAAGTATTATGCTGTAACATTATCTGCCAAACTCTAGAAAGAGAAAGAGAAGCAAAATTGTGTTGGTGATTTTTAGTTTGTTTTTCCTGTTTTCTAAGTATTTATTTGAACCATTTAGATACTATTTTAGTTAAAATTCAATTTCAGGTTTTATTTTAATTACTTTAACATAATTGATGCATTGTGGCCAGTCCTTTGTTAATGCTCTAGCCGGGAGTGGTGGTGCACTCCTTTAATCTCAGCACTTGGGAGACAGAGGCAGGCAGATTTCTGAGTTCGAGGCCAGCCCGGTCTACAGAGTGAGTTCCAGGACAGTCAGGGCTATACAGAAAAACCCTGTCTTGAAAAAAACAAAACAAACAAAACAAAACAAACAAAAGTGCTCTAAGGTAATCATGATAAGGGGATAGGAGACTTCTGAGATACTGAACTTATTCAAATTATAAGAGACCATGGGTTCTATCCCTGGAGCTAGGAAGATTAAAAAAAAAAATGAAAATTACAGTAAGTTAGTATTCACTATTTTCACTTCTATTTTTATTGCTTTTCCAAGTTTATTAGCAGAAACAAGTGTTATAAATTTATTAAAATTATGTTGGTCAGTAACTCCAAGTCAATGATTTTAAATCATTTTTGAAAATGTATGGTCCTTTGAGGTCATTACCTGAAACCTCTCTCTGAACACTTATGCTAAGCCTTTCATTTAAACACAGCCATCTCTGCCTTTTAACTTCAAGTAATATTTTAAAGGAAAATCTGAAGAAATGTTAATGTCTCACATTCATAAGCATAGTTTGTTAGTTCATACTGGGAGTGGCTAACAAGAGTATGATGCACATGTGTTCACACATGATTTTGTGTTTATGAGATTGAGGAGCAACGTGGGCTCCTTGTATTTCCAGAATGCAGTTGCTCTCCTAACACTTTCCAGCATTGTGGTTTTCTTCTTAATAATATAACAATGTACTTTTAAAATAGATGCTATAAATTCTCTCTTTCAAGACAAAAGCTATGAATATTTATTAGGAGTATTATTGAAAGAGATGAAAAAACTTAAGGAGAGCAGGATGTTATGGATAAAAGAGGGGTTTTAGAGTTGACTGATAAAGAGTTAAAAGTACTTATTGTTTAGCTGAACAGATTGTGATTTTGGTGTTTATGGCCTGCAGAAGTGTGTTTGTTTGTTTGTTTGTTTTTATTAAGATTTATCTTATTTTTTATTTCATGTGTTGGAGTTTGCCTGCATTCATATCTATATACCATGTCTGTGGAGGCCAGAAGTCTGCCAGATCATCTAGTACTGGAATTATAGTCAGTTGTTAGGCTGATGTGAATGCTGGGAGCCACCCAGGGCCTGTGCAGGAATAAGAAGTTGTCTTAATGCTGAGCCATCTTTCTAGCACCTTGTATAAGTTGTAATAATATTTTAATAGTATACAAACACATTAAGGAGAATGCTAAGAAAATCAATATGCCTGCACAGAAACCAAGAAAGTGACCATGAAAAGAAAACTTCAGTAAGTCAATTCCCTGCTATTTTAATACACCTTCCTGCTGCTTCCCAAGAATAGAATCTTTTACTTATCTCAATCTCAAAATAGAAATCTTGAGGGGAAGGCATTTGGAGAAAGAGCCACACTAGGTGCAGTTAGTTTGGCCTGTCTCCCCAGACCTGGGATGTACACACACATCACCTCTCCACACTAATATCATTTCACTTAGATGTACATTTTACTAGCCAGTATACTATACCAAAATCATATGGACAGTGTTTTTTAAATATTATTTAGGAACAAGGTTTACCTAAGGCTTTGACATTCAACCCTAAATACCACAACTCTAGCAAATCCAGATTACATAAATTAACTAATTAAATTAATTGATTTGAGTTAATTAAATTCAAGATGGTCAGAAAATCAGCAAAATCTAGGACATTTTAGGACCAGCAGTTACTAATTATAAGACATAAGTATGCTTCAGGTGAAGCAGCCATGTTTGTCTGAGTCTACCTTGTAAGAAGCAGGTGACGTTTAAAAGTAAGTGGATTTTTCCCTTGTTGCCAAGGATACCGTGTCTCCTTCAGTGGCTGCTTCACTGTGATGGAGCTGGTAAGAGGTCAGATAGATGGTTTGAGCTTTCTAGACCATAGCCCTAGGGAGGGTAAGTGTACTGTTTACCTTATAAAGACTGTAAGAGATGGCAATGATGTGCTGAGATAAGAGTAGATGCTGGTTTATTTCTGAGGCAAGTGTTTAGTGAAAAGAAATTGAAGGAAGAGCAAGCCTAAGGTATTTCAACGTCACCAATCAAAGTCTTCATCAGTCAGAAGAGGACACAGAGTAACATGATAAAAACAACTGAGAGAAATTCTGGTCCACATGGAACGTTTTATGCTAGCCAGGGTTACATAGTGAAATCCTGCTCGTTTCACTAAATGATGCTGCTGCTGCTGGTGGTGGTGGTGATGATGGTAATGATAATAGTAGCAGCAGCAGCAGCAGCAGCAGCAGCAGCAGCAGTAACAGCAATAAGGAGGCAGAACAAACTCATCCATAGAGGATAGCTAGATGTGGTGTGGTGGCTTATGCAGTGGCAGGAGAATCATTGTAAGTTCAAATCCTGTCCTTTACAACAAGATCCAGGTCAGTAATGATGGCAGAATGAGAAAGTATTCCCAGAAAATAAAATAAATAAGCACAGGCGTTTGGAGGGAGATAGCGAGAGGATAAGATGCAGCTACTAGTGTCTCCCGGTTTCAATGGGGGATCTGCTTACAAGATTAGAATTCTAGATGTTGTGCCCAGCAATTGAGTTACCATTCTTTCTAAACTAGGTTTGTTGGTGTTTTCCTTCACATTGCTGCTTGACTGGGTTCCAGAGAGAAAGATGCAACAGCAAAGCGTGGGTTTACCTGATGTGCACCACAAAAGGCTCGGGGAGTTTTGAAGTGCAGGGCTGGCATGGTAATGACCCGTCATGGGAACTTAGCGAGCTAGGTAGAGAGATTTTGGAACTCAGTCAGAGTCTCTACAAGGTAACAGGCTGACCATTGCTCACCAGTACATGGCTGGACAGCCCGCCAGGGCAGAGAGTAGCTGGGTATAGCACTGGATGTAATCACTTTTTAATATTTCCCACAGCAGGTGATGAACCAACATGTTGAGTAAGAATCCACTAGAAATTTAGGATTAGTAATCTGAGAATTGAAGTTTTATTTTCTAAGTAAGAGAAAGGTGGCATTGCAAGGAGTCATATGGACTCAAGTGGAGGAACCTTGAATCAAAGAAAGAGGGCTCAGAGGTCCCCTGCTGTGAAAAGTAACTAGATGGCTGTCCCAAGTCAGAGAGGCAGAGAATGGAAGCTGTCCACATCTCAGGGCAAATATTGATTTAACTGTGAATTTATAATATGGGGATTATTTGCTTTTAGGATACATTTAAATACAGATTTTGTCTAAATCATGTGGGGACTTCTGCCTGCAGTTTGGAACTAGGTTAGGGAAAATTAGTCATTGAATCTAAGTAGAGAGTACAGTGATGCTATGAACATTAACTATTATTAACTATTATTAATTAATAATTATATTTTTGTTAATAAAATGTCTGTAGCTTCCAGGAGAGAGCTCAACAGATAGATATTATAATAGGTATTAATAAATAAATGTTTGTGGCTCCAGGTAGAGAGCCAAATAGATAAACGGTATAGCAGAATGGCTGTTCTAGGCAGAGTTTAACAAGTTAAAAACTACCTGCTTCCTATAGGCAGATATTAGTGAAAGTTCGAAGTAATTGTTTTAAAGATGGTATAAAGATATATTGCTCTATTAAGTCCTACAGGAACTGAAATTCTGTTTAACATGGGCTCCACGGGAATTTTGGGTTATTATCCTGCATGGCAAAATATAAAAGGCACACAGCATTTCGGTTTACTTCATTTGTTTTGGATTATTTTAATTTTCAAAATGGGTATGATTTTGAGTTTTATGGTTATATTATTTCTCTAGGAGAAAGGTGAAAGTAAATATTTTTCTGGTTACTTGCTCAAGAAGATGCTAATTTGGGAGAAAGCTTTTGTCTTTGCATTTTTAGAAAATTTGATTAGTGTCTATACACCTTCCAGAGTAATATGGATCAGATATGATGAAGGGAGACCCCTCTGAAGAACTAGATTCCAGAGAATCAAACAAAAAAGTTATCTTGATGGTACTAAAATTTTGTTCTGAGATTTGTATATTACAGAATATACAGCCTTGGTGAGTCTCATCATTAGACATGCTGAGCTGACCTGCTTCAACTCCTCATGTCTTGGACTTCCAGCCAGATCCAGTCAGGACACAGACATAAGACACTAATACAATACTTGGTATGGCCTTCTGAAGGCCAACCAACTCCCCCATCTTCTTTACCCTTTCCTTGCATCAAAAGTATATCAACTCTCATATTCAGCTTGAAGAAGTTATGAAGAGTTGTTGTCCCAGTTCCTTGGACTTGGGGGGCTGCAGGTGTTTTTTCTAAGCTTGTCTTTCTGGGAAATTTAGAAATGATCATAATTTGAACAGAGAAGAAATAGTTAGAATTGATTGTGTAACCATAATCTCATTTGGTAGAAATCTTTATAATAGTTATTAAGTTGAAGTGATAATTTATTATTTTGGTACAGAATTTATTTTGATGCCGAATCAAGGTTTCTTTGGTATAAATTTCTTCTATTGATACAAAAATGTTAAAAGTGCAAGACTTGGACCCAGTCCTTCTATAACTGTTATAAACTGATCTGAGATGATTAAGCATGTGAGTTTAGGGCCAGATAGCTCCTAACACCTACTCATTCATTGATTCAAAGAATGAACCATCTATACCTCCAGATAAGGTGGTACATTCTGGCTAGGGGGCCACTGGACAGAAATTGCCTATCTCTCCTACAGACCTGTACTGTCCTTGAGTAGATACAAGTTACAGGTTAAGACAGAGCTTAGGTCTGCCAAGACAGAATAAGCTAGTCCTTAATAATTCCTGTTTTTTCGAAGTTTGTCAGAATATCCTAGGCCAGAAGGCTTAAGACTGATGCTCCAACTTCCTGACTTACTGGGGCGCTATCGATAGGCAGCTGTCTTTACAATTTGTCTCAGTTTTGGAAGCTATGTTAGGCTTCCTATATCTTCAGATAATGTTGGTCATTCTCAGATTTCTGACAGGGTTGAAAGACTACATATAGTCTCATAGCCAACCCAGGCTATTTAACAGTGAGAGAACAGATTTGAGAGGATGGTTTTCAGATGGCATACAATCTAAAGACAGGACATAAGTCAGATATAGAATTATAAGTCTTTTAGGTTAGGATAGTTGATAGAGTTCTATTGTATTGGTGGACTGGGTGTTAGGTCTATCATGTACTTTATAAATTACAAAATGGTAATAGTGCTCAATTTATATCTGAGATATGTCTTTTTTTTGGAACAACAGAATCTCTTTATTACTCTGTTTCCTACATCATTTTTTCTTTTTTAAATTTTTATTAGATATTTTCTTCATTTACATTTCAAGTGCTATCCTATAAGTCCCCTAAACCCTCCCCACGCCCTGCTCCCCTATCCACCCACTCCCACTTCTTGGCCCTGGCATTCTCCTGTAGTGGGGCATATAAACATTGCTAGACCAAGGGTCCTTTCTTCCCAGTAATGGCCAACTAGGCCATCTTCTAATACTTATGCAGCTAGAGACATGAGCTCTGGGGGTTCTGATTAGTTCATATTGTTGTTCCATCTATAGGGTTGCAGACACCTTCGGCTCTTGGGTACTTTCTCTATCTCCTCCATTGGGGACCCTGTGTTCCATCCTATAGATGACTGTGAGCATCTACTTCTGTATTTGTCAGAGACTGTCAAAGCCTCACAGGAAACAGCTATATCAGGAACCTTTTGTCAATAGCCTGCTGGCATATGTAGGAGTGTCTGCATTTGGTGGCTGATTATGTGATGGACCACCTGGGTGTTGCAGTCTCTGGATGGTCCATCCTTTCCTCTTAGCACCAAACTTTGTCTCTGCAACTCCTTCCATGGATATTTTATTCCCTATTCTAGGGAGGAATGAAGTACCCATATGTTGGTCTTTCTTGATTTTCTTGTGTTTTGGAAATTGTATCTTGGGTATTCTAGGTTTCTGGGCTAATATCTATTTATCAGTGAGTGCATATTAAGTGACTTCTTTTGTGGTTTGGTTACCTCACTCAGGATGATATCCTCCAGATACATCAATTTTCTCAAGAATTTCATAAATCCATTGCTTTTAATAGCTGAGTAGTACTCCATTGTATAAATGTACCACATTTTCTGTATCCATTCCTCTGTTGAGAGACATCTGGGCTCTTTCCAGCTTCTGGCTATTATAAATAAGGCTGCTATGAACATAGTGGAGCATGTGTCCTTGTTACCAGTTGGAGCATCTTCTGGGTATATGCCCAGGAGAGGTATTGCTGGATCCTCCGGTAGTACTATGTCCAGTTTTCTGAGGAACTGCCAGACTGATTTCCAGAGTGGTTGTACCAGCTTGCCATCCCACCAGCAATGAAGGAGTGTTCCTCTTTCTCCACATCCTTGCCACCATCTGCTGTCATCTGAGTTTCTGATCCTAGCCATTCTGACTGGTGTAAGGTAGAATCTGAGGGTTGTTTTGATTTGCATTTCCCTGATGATTAAGGATATTGAAACTTTTTTCAAGTGCTTCACAGCCCTTTGGGATTCTTCAGTTGATAATTCTTTGTTTAGCTCTGTATCCTATCTTTTAATGGGGTTATTTGAATTTCTGGAGTTCAGCTTCTTGAGCTCTTTGCAAATATTGGATATTAGCCTCCTATCAGATTTAGGATTGGTAAAAATTCTTTCCCAATCTTTTGGTGGCCTTTTTGTCTTGTTAATAGTATCTTTTGCTCTACTGAAGCTTTGCAATTTTATAAGGTTCCATTTGTCGATTTGTGATCTTACAGCACAGGCCGTTGCTGTTCTGTTTAGGAATTTTACCCCTGTGCCCATAACTTCAAGGGTTTTCCCCACTTTTTCTTCTATAAATTTCAGTGTCTCTGGTTTAATGTGGAGGTCTTTGATCCACTTAGACTTGAGCTTTGTACAAGGCCATAGGAATGGATCAATTCGAATTCGATTTAAGAGTCTTTTAAGTGGACAGAAAGTGGGAAGTGTTGTGGATAGCCCTGGTGTTGTTTGTATTCTGATGTTAATTCCAATATTTTCCCAGGAGAGGTTGTCACAAGGAATGAGTCACATATTCAGGTGACTTCTGTTAACCATCCCCTAATGAATAAAGGAGCCAAACACTGGGCAAGTAGGTGGGAATTCCAGACTGGGTAGGGAAAGAGAGAAGGTGGGAAGGAGATAGGGGCTTTTGGAATGGGATAGTAAGAGGACAAGATGTAGCTACTAGTTTCAACAGCGGAAACCCCATAATTCACCGCTGGGTGATTTAGATTTAATATGCCTTACAAGATTAGGATTCTAGTTGTGCCCAGCGATTGAGTTACCATTGTTTCTGGAAAAAAAAAAATACATAAGTATATGAATAGTAAGAAAGCTAAGTAGAGGATGTGAGTTCCGGGACATTTCGATGTTATGATCTGGAACAAGCATAAGCTTTTAGCTAAAGAAGAGTGTGTTATTTAAGATAAAGTATTTATTTGTGAGATGTGTGTGAGTGTGTGTGTGAGTGCATGTGTGTGTGCATGTGCCTGTGATTGGAAGGATGCATGCATATGCCAAAGTGAGAGACCAACTTTAGGAATTGCTTTTGTCCTTTCTGTTTTACTTGAGGTTTTGTGGAACAAACTCAGGTCATCAGATTTACTGTACAGTTTACCCATTGATTCATCTTTCTGTCCCAATACTACATTCTATGTCTTAACCACTCATGTCTTCAGCAGGGCAATGCTAACATTAGGTGAAGCTAATGTGTGGAACTAAAATAACTCAGGGAAAGTTAATGTAAGACACTCTCCTGCTTCTGAGCTTCCTAGAGTCTCCCCTGCTGTGTAGAGATAAGACTCTTGTACCTTGATAGAAAACACAGATTTGAGGTTACAAGTCTGACTTAAACTTCCCAATGAGTCTATGAGGAGGAAATTTCAAGCTCTGCGAGGGGTACATGAGAGACGCCTCCAGTACCCAGAGAGAGTGCAGTGCCGATCTAGATGGCCAGGGTCTATATTGTTTCCATGAATGCAGACCGGTAAGATATAGCCACCACTGATTCCAACTTGTGGTAGATTCTTACGAACTGCTAATGTTGTACACTAATGTATAAGCAAAGGTTACTGGATCCCTCTAGATGTGACTTCCGCTCCCATCAGAAGACTCTACATCCTCCAGAAGACAAGGCAGGTGCTAAGGAATCTAAGTCTCAGAATTATATTTTACATACAAGAAGTTTCTCTTCACTGCCTAAATCTTCAAACAGAAAATCCTGTATTTCTGTAACTCTATGTTCACTTCCTAAGTAACAATTCCATCACATATGCATTCTAGTCTGGGGAGACTTCCTAGCAGGTGAAATACTGTCTGTACAAGCACAGGGACCAGTCTTTGACTACCCCCAGCCATCAGAACCTACATGAACAAGTGAAGTATGATGGTATATGCTTATAATTTCAGTTTTTGAGAGAGGCAGTCTCCAGGGCTCACTGGTCAAATAGCATCTCCCACTTGATGAGCTCCACATTAGAAAGAGACCCTGTCACAAAGTAGTATGAGGAAATCTATCCTTTGTACGTGCATATGCACTTATATGCATGCCCACATGTACACACACACACACACACACACACACACACACACACACACACACAAATAATAGCTGCCAAAGATAAAGAACTCTAGTGAAAGTATCTGCCTTTTTCACTTTCTTGTCTTTTCTACGTAACAGAAACACATGGAAAATATCCCACCACTGTTTCCTTTAACTTTTGGACTATCAGTAAACTGCTACTATGTGATATATTACTATTCATTCAACAAATACAGTATTTAGGGGACCCAGTGTGTGTTCATGGTTTTGTTTAAGGTTTTGGGTTTTATTTTATATTTGCCTCTTTTCTCAAATGTGCACATTACTGGTAGTTTATCATAACATAAAATGAGATGTTCTCAAAACATAAGTCATTTAAGTAAATTTAAGTGACTAAGCAGTGATATGTCACTACAAAGGTCAGGAACTGAAAACAGAAATGGAATTTGGGGTGTGGTGCAAGTATTACTTTAGAGTAGAAAGTCTCAGGAATGAGGGATCCCACAGACTCTCCAAAACCAGGTTGCTAGCTCTTGTTCACAGAATGGATTGAATTTTGGTGATGTCATCCAAAAGTAAACCTCTACCTCAGAGTCTAGATCCTTGTTTGAGTCAGCAAACTTCCTTGTAGGCAGGAAGGTGATACTGACTTGTCAGAAATAATATCAAGTCGACAAAGGCTTATAAAAAATTAGTGTGGAGAAGCAATTACAATAGCAAGGAGCCAAGAAAGGAAATGTATGGTATTGTGACAAGAGTAGTGAGGCTCTACTAAGGTTAAAGTATTGCTAAGATGGAAGTATGGGTTACTATGAGCTGCCATGTCAAAAGGCAGACTAAAGAAGGGCATAGTTCTTGGTTATAATAAGAACACAAAACATAAAAACAGATATACATTCAACACAATACCAAGGTGACATAGGAACTGTATACCAGATACAGGTTCAAAGTTAACCTGAATTATGTACAAAGACAGTGATCCTTTCAACCTACATCTGAATTAAAAGCCTGCATGCAGGTGATTGGCTTGAATCATGAGTCTGGAGGAATCTGTTGTGGAAGAGGCTGAAGGGCACTGTAAGACACAGAGATGCTGTATGCATGGGGCAGTTTAGTTTAAAATAGGAGAGTTCAGAATAAGATTCCACACTGTCAGGTAGGTGTTTAGATTCTGACCTTTGGAAAGCTATAAAATGATCTGATGCACAGCTAAGTTGGAAACATACACATGATGTGAGGAAAACATTCTAGATGGATGTCACTTAGACCGAGGAGAAAGACCATCGGGTTTCTGAAAAAACAAAACAAAAACAAAAACAAAACAAAACATTCATTAGAAGCATTTTCTATGCATGCAGTGATTTATTGACACTTTTGATTGGCAGAATCGGGCATAAGCAAAACCTCAGATAATGGTGAAGACTGTTGTGAGTCTTGCTAACTGCCTGTGACCAGCGTACCTGGCTGCTTCTGTGCATCTTCCTGCTGCTTCATCCAGTCACAGCACTGGTCTGACTTCTCTCAGAAATAACTAGAGGCTGCCTTGTATGTGGGTTGGAACCCTACTGAAGAAATATGGAAAAGTAATTTTAAGGCTTTAAAACATAGCAAAAAAAAAAAAAAAAGACAGGAGCTACAGCTGAATGTACTACTTGTAAAATGGAAGTATTTATGTTTATACACTTACATCATATACTGATGACCCCATTCAGGCTAATTAACATATCTGTCATGTCACAAGGTTACCATTCTGTATGTGTTGACAACACAAAAAATAGCATCTTAATTTCACAGCTATATAGTGTATTGCAGATACTGCTGCCCATTAGGACTTCGGTATGCATTCAGCTGGAACCTTGTGTGTGATCTGGGGTCCCTCTGTTTTCACAGCTTTAGGCTGAGTCCTTGCTCTTTACTTCTATGAGCTGAATATCTTCTGAGGTTTTATCCTTTTCTTTCTCTCTTTTCTTTCTCTGCTTTCTGAAAATACTATGTTTGCTCTTGAAATAAAAAGACAGCAGCTACAAAACTTATTTTTTTTTCCTAATAATAAATACATTGACAGGTGGGTAGATGAAAGGCTGTAAAGTTTTGAATATATAAGGCAGACCAGCAAGAAAGAACAGTGATTGAGCACAAGGCAACAACAAGCTACTGTCTAGGCATCAGTCCATGTATAGATGGTGTGGTAGGGTTAACTGACCTTTGGAGGCCCCTCTGTGTTGACTTGTTTGTAGAATGTTGGTAGTTACTGGAGCCTAGTGGATATTCCAAACCATAGTGAGTTTACCCAGAGGGAACAAGAGGACTTCCTGCACATGCTAATGTACAATTCATCCCAGTATAACCAAAATGGCTGGGTGAGAAAAATCATAGCTGTATGCATAATATAAAATGTCATTTGCAAAGAGCAAGCTTAAGGCAAATTATCATAAAGATGCTGTGTGTTTGCATGCATGCATGTGTATGTGTGTACATGTAGCATATTGTGTGGAAAATATGCATAGCTAAGAAGTAGGAAATGAGAAATGAAGCTTGAGAGACAACAAAGAGTCATGGAACTTGAACATTTGGAGGAAAGGACGTGACATGTATGTCATAGATGATACAGTGTTTGTAGCCATGATGAAGTTCTACACAAATTAAAAAAAATGTGTGTAGCTTTGCTTAAAATAGACATCAAAGGTGCATAGCCATCACCTCTGTCATGGGCAAATTATTAGAATCATTGCTCCCCTCCAATATTTGACACACATTTGGGAATCAGTAATGTATTGTGCTTGTGTGCAGGCAATTGGCTGACATGAAGGTCAGCTATTATAAAAACTGAACAGATAAGTAAAGAGCTTCTAGTCTCCTGGGTTCTCCCAGTTTCTCTTTTTTTTATTACCTCCTCTCTGTGCTGCTCATGTTGACTACTCATCCTCATATATCTTTGTCTGACCATGCTTATATATTACCCTAGTGTCATTCCTCTATAAAGTACCAAGCATTTACTTCCAAGCCATTACATTTAGAAGTTCACATAAATCACCCCAAATTCAAAAGGCAACTCTCCAGAACTCTTGGGCAATACTTAACTCAGGATGGTTCTGATCAGTAAGTATTGAAACTCACAGAACTCAAGTTATTGAATATATACGTACATATACCTAGATATGCATAAAATATATGAACATATATGCATATACAGTGTAACACAGTGTATACATAAATGTACAAATTACACATATAAAACCTAGATTTAGTTACCAAATGAACAAGGAAGAGAAGAGTGAAAAATATGAAGTTCTACGTAAAAACAGATTGTTCCATGGGGAAATTATTTACTCCTCCAGATTTGCATTTACACAGTCTTAAACAAAGATCAGGGAAATATAGATTGGAGGGCATAAATATTAAAATACCCATTAATTTTGGATGAACAAATAAATAAAACACATCTCCCCAGAAGACTTTAGGATTCCATTTGACTTGAGCATATATCTAATTATTAAAGAAGATGGAAATCGACTGGTGTGGGAGCTGGGAGCCAAGTTTTCTTGTGCATCTGCATAAGAGCCCCCTCTACTGGGTGAATTTGAAGCTGAAGCCCTCATTAGTCAGAGTAGGCTGGTTTAAGATTTTTAATTACTGCTATTTTTGATTATACTAAGAGAGTTTTGTTGAAACATATCCATTTTATTACACAGTCTACATACACCAATTAAAAAAAAATACATGTGCATATCCCATGGAGATATTAGGTACAGGTGAGGAACACAAACATCTAAGCATTCAGCCTACCTAAGGGGTGTGGAATGTAAGTGTGACCATGAACTTTATTCTAAATGTCTCATATTGAAAAGATCTTACAATCAGAAAGCAAAAGTGCTTTTGAACAAATAGAGGCAGCATCTGCTCTCTTTTGAGTCCTGGTCTTAACAAACTGTGTATGTCTCAGGAACAGCCTTGGGAAAGTGCTTGGACAAAGAGGGAAAGAGCAGAAGAAATGGGAAATGGAAACATAAGAAAATTTACTTTGTCTGGGCTTGAAGTTTATGCCAGAGTTGTTGCATAGAATGAACTCTCCTATTTTGCTAATAATTTAGAAAGAAGAGAAAAAGCATATAGGTTAAGGCTTAAATATCACAATGCTAGAAATCCATGATAGAAATAAGATTTCTGACTCAGAGATAACCAAATGAAAAAATAGGAAAGGAGGTATTAATTTTGTGAAGTAAAAGACTGTGTCTGAGCCAGGGCTCTCTCTGGGTCCTAGAGAGAGCTATGTAAATTAGTCTTGACCTGTGAGCAGACCAAAACTAGAGTTCAGCCTCTTTCCCTGTCCTCAGCAACTATGTCCCTGCACCTTATCAGAAATTCATGCAACCTACCACTTATACCAGCAGACTACACACTCAGTGTGCTACTGGTACCATCTGCGGTAACTTCACATGGCAACAGAGGTTCCCAAAGAGTTTTCTCCCTGTCCATCTCCACCCTGCCCCTTTCCTTCTCCCTCTTCTCCTTCAACAGGATCTTGCTCTGAATCTCAGATTGGGCTCAAACTTGTGATCTTTCTGTTTTGTTCTTCCCAGTGCTAGGATTAAAGGTATATGCTGCCATGCCTAGACTTAATTTTTTAACCTTATAAATAGGGATGTCTACTATTAATAATACATTGTCTAACTTGAATCACTTCTAAAGAAAGCAAGAGCTCATATGAAGTGAACCGCCTAGTTGGACATGAGATGCTTCTACATCTGTTTGTTTTCTATGTGCAGTGTCATCCTGACTTAATTTTTTTTACCTGTTCATTTTGAACCCACTTACTTAATTCAGCTTAAAGTCCACATTTTAAAATTTGAACATTTTTATCCCAAGATATTCTTAGTCTTTGGAATTCTGACAGTGCATTACTGCTTAGAATACATATGATGTCTGACTCCAACTTACTGTTCACTTTGTTCTACAGGGATTTGAACTTGCTTATATTTTCCTAAACTAACAATTTGTAAATTTGGATAAATAAAAGTAGAATAACATATTAGGATTCTCAAAAAGAAACAGAAATAATATAGGAAATTAGGAAGAAAGAGAAACTGATTTTGTATGATTATGAAAGCTGGTAAGTGAATTTGAAGCAGGAGCTGATATTACACCCTGAGTCTAATACTTACAAACCTCACATTGGAAATATACAGGACATCCTGGTCCTTATTCCACTTAGCCTGTTACTTACTGCCTTAAATTAACTGGACAAAGCTCATCCATATTAAATTGGCTAATATTCAATAAGACCATTAGCATGGTGATACTGTGTAATATGCTTAAAATTTGAAATGCCTACAAAAATGTCACAGTGAGACTCAGTTTGTTGGATACAAATCAAAAAATTAAATAAAATTAAATATTTTTGTATCAAAAACTCATGGAAACTAATAATTGTAGTATGTTATAATTAAGCATCGTATAATCAAAAATGTTTCTTTTTACTAGACAGCCACAATACTGTATTTGTCCAACTTTATAGAGGTTATTTTCATTTGTCATTTGTATTTTTTAAATTTGTTTTTGTTTGTGTGTTTGTTGAGTTATATGTTTTTGTGTGTGAAGGTTCGCCTATATCATGGTCGTCATAGGAAGGTCATACTCTCAGGAATCATCTCTTCTATCTTGTTATGTTGTTTGCTCCTGCTTGAGTCCTACAGATAGGCAGCCCACCATTTCCAGGACATGCTCTCATCTACACCTCCATCTCACGGTGGAAGGACTCACATTATAGATGCACAGTAGCGTGTCCAGCCTTAGAACGGTTCTAGGGAATCACAGCTGAGGTAATGAGGTTCTGCAGAAAGTGCTTTTATCTGATCAGCCATGCCCCTGAATTCTGTCTAGTATTTCTAAGAGAGGCTTGTTCAGGGACTGCAGCTGGACTTTTGACTACATTGTGGTTTTCTTTTTCTTTTTCTATTTTTTTTTCACCCTTTGTGGTGGTTTCAATATGCTTGGCCCAGGAAGTGACATTATTAGGCAATGTGTGTTAGAGTAGGTGTGACCTTGGTGAAAGAAGTATGGTAACTGTGGGGGTAGGCTTTGAGACCCTCCTCCTAGCTGCCTGAGAGATTTAGTCTTCTGCTTCCTTTCAGAACAAGCTATTGAAATCTATGCTTCATCTACAGCATCATTCCTGCCTGAATATGCCATGCATCCTGCCTTGATGATACTGGACTTAACCTCTGAAACTTTAAGCCAGCCCCAATTAAATGTTGTTCTTTACAATAGTTGCTGTGGTCATGGTGTCTCTTTACAGCAATGGAAACCCTAAGACACAATTCCCCATCCCTTTCTTTCATTCTTTCATTAGGTAAGAGAGAAAAAAAGGCTAGATTGGGAAAAGGGGTAACATTATCATTAGACTACTTCCTGCTGACTAGAAGTATCAAGTTCCTTAATTCATTTTCCCTATCAGAACATCTAACTTTTGGTGTTTCTTCTTTGCACACCATTACTTAATAAACTATGACCAATGACAACCAACAACCAACTCACAGTATCCTAACTTTTGTATACCCTCTAAAAAGTCACTAGAATTCCAAACATCAAACAATCCTAGAAAAATATATGCAGCTAGCAAAATCATTCCCCTGCTAGATCACTAGGCAAATTACAGTGAGATTCTTTGGACAACCTGAAAAAGTCCCATATCATGCATGGGGATTAAAATGAAAACACATCCCTATAATAGTTCTGTGTTTTTATATTTTAAAGAAACCAAATTCTTACTACAAGGGCCCCTCCTCACACTGATAAGCCAGTTTTTGTATTATAAAGACAACACAGGGCATTGAAACACATGTAAGAGCACAGAGCTATCCAAGCTTTGCCTAAATTCATTTTAGGAAAACCAAGTCATGGTGTTATTTATGTTAAACAATCTCTTTACTCATCCATATAAGTAACTAGATATTCATGTTCTTATTTAATATGGTAGTTCCTTTTTGCCTATTTAGTGAACTTGGACACTGGGAGATAAGTTTGCCCTAAATCTCACCCATTAGGAGATTTTCTGCCTGCAGTTAATTCACGACTTAAACATAAGCCCTTCAAAAGCTTCCTTCTTGTCTTACTCAACTTAGAAAGTTTCATTAAGTGAGAACCCTAAAACTTTTATCTACCTTAAGGCAGGTTAAGTACTTTCTTTTCATTGCATTTATCTATTGTCTCTTGCTGCTGTGTAGCTGTATGAAATCAGCTGTTTTACATCCTATTGGATGACTTTGTAAAAACATGCCAAGAAGTTTAAAATATTTCATTCATTAGGAGAAAAGTAGATAAATTTCATGATTTCCAAGTAAGAGAAATAATATTTTCATTATAAGAGATTGTGATCTACAAAAGAAAATATAATTATTAAATGTTATGGACAAATATATAAAGACAGGACACTATGTGTAGCATTTTAGCTGCCCTTCAAAGAACTGTGCTGAAGACACAGTAATGACTCCAAGCACATGCTTGGGGTGGGTGAGGCTATGGCTTTGGCCAAGTCACTCTACATTACTAGAATTTATGCTTTATGATATAAAATACAAAATTATTTTAATCATTACAATTAAACACCTTCTTTGTAAATACTAGAGAGGGTTCACAATGTGAGTTTTACTGGATTGTCTTAGCTTACCATGGAAGCTTTTCTCTAATAGCATAATAAGTGTGAAACAGGTAAAATAAAACAAAACATCTTTCTGTAATAACTAAAATATGTTTTGTTTTATGAAATTAGTTAATATTTTGGGTATCTGTTAACTTTAAGTTGGATTGTGGGCATTAAAATATTTCTGAATCAAAGGCAGAGAAAGAAATTTCTAGAGCCCTTTATAGCTCTAAAAATTCCTAATTTTGTTTCAAATCATGAACTGAAATTGTGTTTGTTCAAGAGAGTTCATGAGAAGAGGATGCAACGTTGGTGCATTGCATAAGAGTCTATAGCATTTCAGCAACTGTGCCACCATAAGATATGCATGATGTGGGTGGTCCAGAAGCCATTGTTCTACTAAAGTGTATTTGTTGCTGATAGCGTGCAGTAATATGAATGCAGTATGTGTGTCTTTGGCACAGTTTTAGAAAGTAAACATATACCAACTATTCTTTCTGACCTGTGCTTATGAGTGGAAGTAACCAGATTCTTTAGGCATGCTTCTGCCTCACAGGAACTCCAGGTCTCAGTTGCCATATTTCTATGTTTATGTGTATAAAACTTCACTCATGTAAAATAAGCATTGAGAACTGAGAGTTAAAGAGCAGTGAGTTACTTGGGAGGTGAGGATGGGGACATCTTTGTGCTGGGGAAAGAGAAAGGCATACAGAGACTGAGCAGTGGGGAGAAAGAAAGAAGACAGGTCAGGAATGTGTAGCTTAGGCTTGACATCATCAGGTCCAAGCCTGGTTATATACACACAGAAAATATAAGTCATCATTTGTGTGTCTTTTTAGTCTGATTGCATGGTAGAACCATGTGATAAGTTCAGGCTGCTGCTGTACAGGCTGACTAATGTTACTTTTTCACTGAGCTGTTAGTTCATGAAAGGAAACATCTACCAGTAAAAATAACTTTATATTGACTCTCGTTCCCATAAAAACTGTGAATCTTCCAGCACTTGAATTCTCTAAATCTGTGTCCCTTCTACAAAAATAAATTTATGTGAAGAATGTATACAAATACTAACTAGCAGGGAATGATATATATCAACTGAGATGGTGCTTGTAAGTAGACAGCCATCATAGGCAGAAATTTCATTCAGAAATGTTTCTTGTAGCAGTATCTAATACAATTGGCTGTATAAAGATGAATTAATTTACAGTTTACACCTAAAATCATAAATCAAAGCATAAAAATTTATTAGAGAAAATCATCATAATAACTCAAAATTTTTTTTGCAATTTCATGTTAAATTCAGGTAGGTATTAAAGTCCCCTACTTTAACATATTCTTAAAAATAATTTAATCCATCTCAATTTACTGCTCATTCACATATAGTACCATCATAGAGATCCCAAGGGACAAGTGGAGTCAAAACTGGAGTACAGAAACAAGAGCCGTCTTCTAGCTGAGGTGTGTGTATGTGTGTGTGTGTGTGTGTGTGTGTGTGTGTGTGTGTGTGTGTCCAACTTTGAATTATAAAATTGTTCATTGCTAAAAAAAGGAGGTCCAGAGAGTAGATATACACAACCCTTCCAGACAAGGGCCCTTTGGTTGAAGAAGGCATATGTATTAATATAAAAGAACCCTGGCCATGCTTAGAAAACACAGGGTCACTGTTTATACTGTTTACACTCAAATCAAGTGGAGCAGTAATCGGTTCTGCAGCTATGAGCCAGGCGACCTCTCTCATGGAAGAGAGTCTTCTAAACTGACGTATTGAAAGATTATAATCCTGAAGCAGGCACAACCAACTAAATCAAAGTCTTTATCAGTCAGTATTCTCTAGAGTAGTAGGATTTATACAGTGGATCTCTGTCTCTCTGTCTCTGTCTCTGTCTCTCTCTCTCTCTCCAATCTATGGCCTAGCTAATCCAACAATGACTGACTATGAATGAAAAGTCCAAGAATCCAGTAGTTTATTACTATAGCTCATAGATAGCTTACATATAGCTTCACTATATGCTGGAATCCTGAAGAAGTGGGCTTTAATACCAGTAAAGGAACAAACTTATTAGCAAGGCAAGAGCGAGCAGGCAAAGAGCAAAAGCTTTATTCTTTCATACAGTTAGGTAGGCTTCCAGCAGAAGATATGGCCCAGATTATAGTGTCTTCTCACATCAAGATCTGAATTTTAGGCATGTGTTTTCCTACCTCAAAGGTCTGGATTAGAAGTAGATATTCGTACTTCAAATTGAGAAAAAAAACAACAAACAAACAAACAACAACAACAACAACAAAAACCCACACCAGTGTGTCCTTCAATTTTGGATTTTAGTTAATTCCAGATCTTGACCACAAATTGACAACTAAGACTAGTCATCACAAATCCACACCTTGTGATTATTTTCCACATTAAAACAATAACAAAGTCATCGTAACACCTAAATATGACTATCCCAGATACAATCAAGTAAAAATTCATTACACACTTAAGCAGATCATAATTAAGCCTAACATGGTATAACTATCCTTTGCAGGGAAAATTGACCACATAGCATATGCATTATACATTTAGAATAGGTGGCAATGTTCCTTGAGGAACATATTTTTAGTATCTCAAACTTAAATATAACAACCATTGATAATCTCTTAATTGATTTTACATCACATGATAAAGAAATTGATAAAAGAAAATCTAAATACTTGTACAAACACATTGTTAACAAAATTCAACAGAATCATTCATGTCAACTATAATCCACATCTCTGTAACTGGTCATGTGGTTTTAGCAAGCATTTATAACTACATTATTCTACTATCCATTTTATATTTCCCATACTTAAGTGAGAACATCAGCATGCCTTGGCTGTTTTCCTGGATGAGTGATTTATACCTTCATTCTTGACAGGTCTGTGCCCTTTGTCATCCTGCATGGATTGGTATGCTGCAGTTTGTCAATAACTTTAATCAAAGTACAGTAGCACAAAGAAATGCCCTAAAGAATCCCCTGCATTCCAGACATAATCTTTCATATGTCCATTGTGGAGAAGCAATCCAGTTTTACCCGATAATCAGGATTAGTTTCCCCTCCTAACACTGTTATTCCTTTCTTCAGCTGTTGGTTTAAGAGCATTAGAAGTCCAAAAAGGCCATGGGGGGCTGGTGTGATGGTGTGGGGAAGGAGATCAGAGCTTCTAATTGAATGGAATGTTTGTCCCTCGTTCCAGAACTAAAATTTCCAGGCCAACAGAACTTAAGGTTTTAGGAACAGGAAGAATAAATTCTCCTATTGAGTCACTATTCCCTTTACAACCTCTTGCTTTCCTGGGCCCGTGAATCTATCTATGGGAGAAACCACACCATATATTAGTTGCTAATTCAAATTATTGTCTACATTCTGGAGAGCCCTGCCTCAGCCTTCGAGGCTGCTGCCACCTATGTGGCAATGTAACTGTGTCCTTCCTACCACCAAGAAAGAAGCACTAAACCTAAGCACCGCCCCCTCTTCTTGATGGTAGATGGAGCCTGTACAATAACTTATCCTTTGCCTTAGAAGGAATATTTCTGCATGTCCCACACTGCTATACTCCTACGAATTTCACTAAGGTAGAAAGTCTGTGCATTTTGGTTGGTTTTTTTCTCATCCTCTTGTGTACATCTAGGTTACTAATGAGTTCAAAGTTACCTCCTGCTACTTTGGTTCAATCAGTACAATGTTGCCCAAATAGTGCAACAATGTGATATTTTCTGGAAGAGACACATGATTAAGATCCTTTCTAAGTTATGACATAGGGATGGAGACTTAATATATCCTTACAGTAAAAACTATAAAGGTATACTGCTGGTCTTGTCAACTGAAAGCAAATTCCTTCTGATGGTTCTTATGGACAGATATTGAGAAAAAGGCATTTGCTAGATCAATATCTGCATTCCACACACCAGAAGATGTATTAATCTGTGCAAGTAAGGACACCACATCTTGTACAAAAGATGAAATCAGAGTCAATATCTGATTGAATTTTTGATAGTCAACTGTCATTCTCCATGATCCATCTCTACTCTGTACTGGCAGAGAGGAGAGTTAAAGGGAAATGCAGTGGCTACCACTATCTCATGTATCTGTTAAGTCCTTGATGGTGGCAATAAATTCTACAGTTCCTCCAAGGATGTAGTACTGTTTTTGATTCACTAATTTCGTTGGCAGAGGCAACTCCAATGGCTTCCATTTAGTCTTTCCAAATCTTATAGCCCTCACTCCATAGGTCAGGGGACCAATGTGAGAATTCTGTCAACTTCTAAGTGTATCTAGCCCAATTATACATTTTGGAAATAAGGACATAAGCACAAGTCGACTCCAAGAACCCACTGGACCTTCTGTGAGTCAGACTTCAGTAAGAAGCCTAGTAATCACCTGGCCTCCATAAGTCCCCACTTCAACTGGTTAAGGTCACAGTGTTTTGTGGAGTCTCCAAGAATCAATGTTAATTCAGAACCAATATGCAACAGATGCTGGAAAGTCACACTGTTTCCTTTCCCCCACTATACCCTTGTACACATCTGTAGGTCCATCTGAGGATGACCTGGAGAAAGCCTACCAGTTAGGCTTTTAGGTATGTTGTCAAGGTCCTTCCCCAGATGAGTCTGGATATTCCTTCCTATAACGTGTTCTGGATCTGCAAACTGGCTCAAGTTTGGAAAATACTTCAGTCAGCCTGTTCTGACCATTACTGATTAGGCCATTGTGAATAGTGCTTTGTTTATTCAGCCCATTACAATAACTACAATTACCTTGCCTTTGACCAGTGCTGTAACCTGGCTCTTGCAATCTTAGGGCCCAATTAAACCCATTGCATTCAATTCATCCAACCGAGCGGCAACATCTCTAACCCTAAAATCTGGCACAAGAAAAGGGTGAGGCTTCCCACTGTTGAGGATTGTTTACTTTAGATCATCCATTCAGACATTGCAATTTCCCTGTGCCTTAAAATCTCTTTATCAACACTAATCCAATCAGGCATCCTGAACTCCTTTTCAGTAGGCCATCTTTTGACAAATGCTTGAACCAACCATACAAACGAACTTTTGGCACCCTTCATGTCTGTATAAGTTTTGATATTAAACATGGAATATCTACTCAGAGGATCCATATCAATAAACTGAGTGTAATCCAGTTTTGTGTCCCTTCCATCATTATTCCTTACCCTTAAAAATTCATTCCCATATACATCCCCCAGACAGCTGCTTGAATTAACTAGCAAGCTCATTAAGCTCTTAATACTGTAGCTCTCCCATCATGGACTCTACTTTCTACCTAGCTTCTAAGAGCTTGCTTTGCATTATGTCTAGTTGTAGAGCTACAGGCTAGTATATGAGTGAGCCTTTAGGGACATTAGTAGTATCTTGCTTAGCCTTTCCTTCAAAGAAAGTCACTGCTGGTTTAGCAGACAATGAAGGGTTGATTTCCTCAGTCAAAGGTGAAAAGACAGTATTTCAGACTTCGAGGGGCTGAGTGCATCTTCTTCTGAGGATGGAGAGACAACTTCCTCAGGAGAGATGATCCCTTGAGAATCTGAGGTTAACAGTTCTCAGCTTCAGTAGGGATCCTCTCACACATCCCCATCCCAAGTTACATGATGCCATTTTGTACCAATTAATGCCCATAATTTAACTACCAATACCCTCCAAGGTTGGGACTTGAATTTTCACTGTAATTCAACCAAATTTATAGTGAGGGGTTCAGTTTGATTTTCTGAAACTTAAGCTCTGTGACTACTGGAGAGAAGATTCTCTTTCATAGCACTTAGAAACTTTTATGCTTTTTATATGGATTTGGAATCTCAATTTAATTATTAATAATTTAAGTTTATTGCTATTACCATATTTGAAATGTTAGAAGTTGTTTAATCATAAATCTCATTCCTATTATTTGTCAAATTATACAGATATGCTAAGAGCAACCAAGCAGCATCATTTTCCTTATTTTTCCACATTTTATAAAAATTTTCATATACAGGGCCACCAAATCCATTGTCATTCAAAATTGGTGAATTGGAATAATAATGCATCTATCTGCTTTATTTTGAAAAATAATTCACACCATGGGATTTTAGTGCTCTCAGTTTCCAGGAGAAGCTTTTAGTACTTGAAGGTATTGTCGAACTGGAAAACCTATTCCAGATACTTAAAAGATTATTCCTTATACTTCCTTTGCTCTAGAACTACCTTGGTATCAAAATCTCTATTAGGCTTGTCTAGAGTAACAAATCATATAGAATGAATCTCGTTCTCTCTCTCTCTCTCTTTCTCTCTCTCTCTCTCTCTCTCTCTCTCTCTCTCTCTCTCTCTCTCTCTCTCCTCACCCTCTCTTTATGAGAATGACTTACAATCTATGGTCCATCTAATCCAACAATGGCTGACTATGAATGAAAAGTTCAAGAATCCAGCAGTTTGTTGCTCAGTCCATGAGGCTTTATATCTTGTCTAATCTTCAGTATATGCTAGAATCCAGAAAAAGTTCTTGCCAGTGAAGAAATGAACTTGCTAGAAAGATGAGAGCAAGCAGGCAAAAAGCAAAAGCTTTCTTCTTCTATGTCTTTATATAAACTTCCAGCAAAAAATGTGGCTGAGATTAAAAATGTCTGTTCCCATGTCAAGATCTTGTTTTAAGACATGCATCTTCTTACCTCAAATGTATAGATATTCCTACTTCAAATTAAGAAAATTCCTGTACTGGTATGCCCTCCATTTTTGAATTTTAGTTAATTACTTATATAGTCAAGTTGACAACCAAGAATAGGCAACATAAAGTCTTTGAGAGGAAGGAATTAATAGAGAAGAACATATTTTCTTTAGTATCCTAACATATACAGTTAAAAAGAGATAATACCATGCATGGAGAAATGCCAAGCCTTTAAACACTAAAGGGCATGGAAAAAATGAAAGCAGGTGATCAACCTGTTGTCTGTGTTAAAACTCTGTTTTAAGACCTTAGGTCCTAACTTCAATGGAGACTGCTGTCTTTCTTTCTTTCTTTCTTTCTTCCTTTCTTTCTTTCTTTCTTTCTTTTTTTCTTTCTTTCTTTCTTTCTTTCTTTCTTTCTTTCTTTCTTTCTTTCTTTCTTTCTTCCTTCCTTCCTTCCTTCCTTCCTTCCTTCCTTCCTTCCTTCCTTCCTTTCTTTCTTTCTTTCTTTCTTTCTTTCTTTCTTTCTTTCTTAGCTGTCCATTCCTTCATTTCCCTTACTATTCAATTTCACAATCACACAAATCAATCATTCCGGGTCCCTGATGGATTGCCGTCATTGATCCTGTACAGAGTGGGTGAGAAGAACAAAAAGTGCTTGTAAACCTTGTTCAGCATTTCAGCAAATTTCTTCCATTAAGTGTTTATATTGGCAGATGTAAAATGTGTTTTGTTGGTTTGGAAATGGTTCCCTGGTGGAAATATATTGTTGGGAATCCCCTTGCTTGACCTTATAAATGTTTTAATTACACAGTAGTAGCACAGAATTAAGGAAAATTGCAACTTTCTAATTGCTCCTAGAGCTTCGCTGTGGTCAGTGTTAAATGCCTTTACATTTCTTTAACCTCAGAAACATCAACAAATATTTCTGATCTAAGCTTATTTTCTGTTCTTTTTCAAAAGGCACAATATCCTTTTTTTTTTTCCATGTACAGTGTTGCCATTTTTAGCTGATGCTGTGATCTTTATCTCAGGGTGAGAGGTGGTAGAACTCCCCGAGTGGACAGTACTAACACTAACCTGCACAGCTGTCCCAAGAAGCAGATTTCATTTTAGAGAATCTTCTATTGCTTCTACTGTTTGACAGAACTTTGTATATTAGAAATGAGAGATAAACTCTTTTTAATGCTGCGGGTATGAAAAGGGGCCAACATTGCCGGTTTCAACCTGTGCTGTTCTTATTGTGCCAACCTGAGTTAATCATTCTTTAATACCTTAAGCCATTTCATTTCATTTCATTTGTAACTCAGTAATTCTTTCATTAAGAATACTAGCACCAAGTTAGGGCCAAGGATGCTCAAAATGTAAGGACCCTGCTTGTGAGACTTAACAAAAAAGGAAGTCAGCTGATGATGTTTTGTGTTTGAAGACCAATGGGCTCCTTCATTGTGAAAAGTGAAAACAGTGGTCAGAAGAGCACAATAATAAGACAGGGAAAGGATCTGTGGAGGTTAAGAGCCTCAGTTCCTTTAAATCAAGTATAAGTGATGGAGGTGTAGACCTGTGATAGAGCACATGACCATTGAGTGCAAGGACCTGACTGCATACCCAGCATTTCAGTTAATCATAAAATGACATCATTACTGGTCACATCACTTGGAAATATTTGAGTTTTAGCTCAAAAGATCCACTATATCTATGAACTCATTACATCATTTATTCATAAGTGTTGCTTAATTATTTTTATGTGGGTCTCAGGAAACATGAGTTACTAAAGCCTTGTAGTAATGTAGTTCAACATCTTGAATTTTCCAGCTTTGTTCTTTCTTCCCAGGATTGGTCTTTAAACTCAAAGCTTTTCATGGTTCGATGTGGATTTTGTACCTTTTATGATCCAGCAAAAAATAAAATAAAATAAAATAATTAATCAGTGGGTTTTTCATATGAATTAACAATCTTCTTATATTGCTGTGGGTAATGCAAATATTTTAGCTACTTTAATTCTTATAATCCATGATACAGTGAATTTCTATTTACGGTATACTTCTTTCCAATACTTTCATCAGTGCCTTCCATAGTTTTCAGGATACAGATATTTCATCTCCTTCATTAGTTTATTTCTCAATATTTTATTTTTTACTTATGTGTTACTGGGAATAGTATGGTTGTCTCTATCTCTTTCTTTCCTTTTCTTTTTTTCCTTCCTTCCTTTCTTTCCTTGTTTCATAATTGTGGCTAAACTATAAAACTACTAGTGAATATTGTACATTTATTTTGCATCATGAATTAGTGCCATGATGAAGAGAAGTGGTAAGAATAGATGGCACTCTCCTATTCCTAATCTCTAATGAAATGCTTACTGAACAAGTATGAACTAATGTCATGTTACACTATTTTTGGAGAGCAGATGATTCTCTTACTTTAAATTCCTGGTGGTCCTTACTTTTCCAGTGTTTGAAAATGGGCAGAAACTACATGGAACATGATTATAATGACTGGTTATTAAATGACTAAAGGGAAGTAACTAACATGTAACTCATGAACATCCTTATTTTTAAATATATTTCATGTTTCTTTTTGTGGATGCACATGGTCTGAGACTAGTTCTGATAAAATCCAATCAGAAACTTCAGAAAAATAGAAAGGGTTATTTGTTGATTTTAGTGTTAGTTTATTGAGGAAAGCAATTTTCATGAAAATATGAGGACCAGAATTTGGATCCCTAGACATCATGTAATAGATGTGCTTGGCAGCCTTCCTGTCATCCCATTATTTAGGAAGCAGAAACAGAAATACTGGAGCAAGCAGAACTGTCAGAGTAGCTGAAGTGGAGATATACAGGTCCAGAGAAAAATCAAGATCCCAATATTTACAATAGAGAGTGATGGGGGAAGATATCAGATATCATCGACAGACCTCAACATCCAAGCACATAGACGCTCATGCACAACACACACACACACACACACACACACACACACACACACACACACACACACACACACACACACACACACACACACACACACACACACACACACACAAAAACACACTGTCTCTCCCTGAGACGGAAATGCACAGAAATAGCAAGAGGAGAGAGAGAGAGAGAGAGAGAGAGAGAGAGAGAGAGAAGAGAGGAGAGAGGGGGACTGTACATATCAAACCTCATTACTCATACTCAAAGAATTTTCTCAACTGTATGTTAAAAAGATAAGTACCCTATATTCTTTATTCAACATACATGTTTGATATTAATCCAGTTCATGTTAATTACTTATTAAAGTGGTTTACAGTGGGAATAATTGCTGTACAGTTGAGAAACTGCTATGATGTCCAGTTTTCCTCATTATTAAATGTAGTCATTTAAGTGTGCTTTGACCAAAGCTATACAAAAATCTTGCTAGTAATTTCTCCCATGATAAATTAACTTCCCTTTTCCCTTTCCCTTCCCACCTACTGAGAGATGGTAGAAACCGGGCTGCACACAAGAAAACCAATCAAGGAGAACAGCAACTTAAACTTCAAAACCTTTCTGCTTTTTGATATAAAGAGAAAAACAAATGTTGATTCATGTGTCTCTAGTTAAATTAGTTAGGTCGAGCCAAATATAAAGATCTTAGTCATGGCATTGTATATATATATATATATATATATATATATATATATATATATATATATATGAAATCCATACACTTTGAAGTATTTCCCTTTCTATAAAAATCCAAGTCTCTTTACAACAAAATATTTGAAGTTTTTAATGTGAAGAATTGCTATCTATTCTAACTCTAAAGGAGAAATGTTTCTTTGACAGGTAAGGAAGGAAAATGTAATAATCTCAGTCACATTTCAGTGAGGGTTTTAGATGAGCTGCAAAGCACAGCTTATAAATATCTATTATAGCAATATCATAATTTCATCACAATGATAGACCCTTTCACAGTTTTTGTGTGCTGCAGAAGTCATGTATCTGAAGTTTGAGAGATTTCAATTAGCTATATCTGGGAGTTAAGAATCACCTTTGTCAGTCAAAATGGGTAAAATATTAAGTCATGTTTTCTCACAGAAAAGACTGCATATTGCTAAAATCTAACTGTACCATAGATCTGTTTCTTAGAAGACAAAACATGCAATAAGTAAAAGTAAATGTACACATTTATACTTGTCTAATATATGGTAGTTTTCTAAACATAATCTCAGATGAAATTTTCTCTTCAACATGAGAGAGAAGATGATATATATATATATATATATATATATATATATATATATATATATATATGCTATTAGGCAATGGAATTTGATGGTTTGGGCTATCAAACTTTACAGTTGAACTGGTCTAGACAAATCACTGTGTCCTTTCAACTAATTAACCAATTGAAAATACCCTCTAAACTTTGCACTGTTGAGAAATTTAGACATTTGTCTCTCTATAGTACAAAGATGGTTTGGTATTGTATGATGATTCTGCTTAGTAACTTTGTCTTTTCAAAAGAAAAATATATATTTAAATGAGAATTACAGAATCTATCATCTCTAAAATGATGGACTTTTGTGCTTGTCAATAATTACAAAGGAGATTTTACTCATATCCCCCTTTATAAGATGAGTTTTACAGTAATGTTAAAACTGTGTGGCGTGCATACATATTTGCATACATTATAATATTCCAATTATTTGCAGAATAATTGAGAACATATATTCACATATATATATACACACATACAAATATATTCACACAGTTTAACATCTCAATTATTTGCTGAAATATTATCCTAATTGTTTCATTTCTTTAAATAACATCTGCTAGTATTTGAATCTCTATATTTGCAAAAATCCTCTTAAGGAGGCCTGAGTATAGTTCAGTGAGTAAAGTTCCTACTGTGTTCATACATAAGGACAGACAGAGTTCAGTTCCCTGGCACACATGTTAAATCTAAGCACAGAAATATACACCTATAAACCCAGCTCTATGAGGGCAAAGACCAAAGAATCTGTAGGACACAGGAGCCAGGGAAGCTAGCCAATTGTAGAACACAGGAGCCAGGGAAGCTAGCCAATTGTAGAACTCCAAGTTCTCTGAGAAATTCTTTCTAAATTATGCCTAGTAACCAAATTAATGGAGCCTTTTGTTGTGCTTAACTTGTCTCCTATTACTTCTTCCAATAATCGATCTGCCCTCATCCAAGATTAACCCTTTACTTTCCAGTTCTATGTATTCTTTCATATCACAAGCATTTTACTATTCCTACTTTCTATATTTTTAACTTGGATTCCAAAACTATGTGAAGTGGAAATTTCTGGTTTCTTTAGAGACAGTTGTGTCATGTGATGTATTTCTGGAAACTGTCTTATGAGAGGATGTTTTCCTGGAGTAAACATATGGGAGGTGTTTTGCTGAGAAGAGACATTTGGTGCTTGTTGCAAGTTGCCTGGGAAAAGGGCATGTGATGTTTTGTTACAATAGACACTTGAGAGAACAAGTGGTGTTTGGAAATGGTATAAGTATAATCAAGTAGACATTGGATAAGAGTGTGGCATTAGTTCCCCTTGCCACTCATTGCTGGTCTTCATCCAGCTCTGCTCATGCTACGCTTCATTGATGATGCTGTGGCATTGGTATGCCTTGCACTTTTTGCTGATCAGCATTTGTCATAGAGAGAAATGAATCAAAGAACTTCTCATACTATTCCAGTGGCTTCTTGCCCTTTCCTTGAACTTTGGTAGATTGGTAGAGCTGCTTGGCTTCTTTTCTGGATCTATCTGCCATTTCTGATTCGTGAATGGTATTTGTGAGTGGATCAAGCTACCACTGCTGGTTTGTGTGAATTAAACTGCTGATATCCTGACAATGAAGATTGGAATCTCTCCAAAGAACTATTTCTAAACACACCTGCATCCCCTTTGCCCTATTTTTTCTTTCTCACTAACTTTGGTGGGTGTTGGGCTAGAAGGAAGGTTAAAGCTTTTAAGAACCCTTACTGAAGTAGGTTTTGAAAAATCTAAGCCTATAATTATAGGTCACTAAGTAGTTTCTTCATACATACATCATTTTGGTTAATCCCTCCTCAGCTACTACTTGTTTTGTCCTGCATGATCTCTTAATTTCCTGCTCTGATTCCATTTTAACTCTATTCTATGTTTCTCCTCTTAAATGCACTATCAATAGCCCATTTCTAGTTTTCTAGCTTCAAATGGATTTGAAATAGAATGTACATACAAATTAAGAAAGAAAATGAAGCACTTGTCTTTTTTGGCCTGGGTGACCTCACTCGGAGTACTTTTTCCAGTTTCATCAATTTGTCTGAATTTTATTATTTTATTTTTTATGTATGGGTAAGTAGTATCCCACTGTGTATATGTATCACATTTTCATTATGCAATTTTCAGTTGATGGGCACGTAGATTGCTAGTAATTTCTGCCATGATAAATTAACTTCCCTTTTCCCTTTCCTTTCCCACCTACTGAGAGATGACAGAAACTGGGCTGCACACATGAAAACCAATCAAGGAGAACTGCAACTTAAACTTCAAAACCTATCTTATAAGTATTGTGAATAGATCAACAACATACATGTATGTGGAAGAGTATTTGCAGGAAGATATAAAGTCCTTTTGAATAAGGAATAGAAAAACAAGAGAGAAGATGGTAAGACTGTTAGAATGCTGTTCTGGACATGGCATGGCTGTCATAGACATGAGCCCATAGCAACTGTGCTCAATTGCACAAGATGAAGCCAATTAAAAAATCATCCTGAGTAGGAGTGGGTGGGTTGGGGAGCAGGGCATGGGGAGGGTATAGTGGACTTTCAGGATAGCATTTGAAATGTAAATGAAGAAAATATCTAATAAAAAAATCATCCTGAACAAGGAAGAACTTTCGTGGCCCTAATTATAACAGAGGGGCTATCGGCAGTTGATGGCTGCTGTAGGACCCAGGGTCACTTTTCTTTGATACTGTGGCCTCTAGGAGACTGACCATCTCTACATGAGTGATTTTTTTTTCATTTGCACAAGGGCAGTGAAATGAAGAAACAAATAAATACACAAATAATTCAAGGAAGACTATAATGTTGGGAGAGAGATATAATGAATTCTTGAGGGAAATCTGAGTAGGTGAATAAGGGGTGGATATGATCGAAATACATTACACACACATACACACACACACACACACACACACACACACACACACACACACACAAAGACATATACACACTCTTTAAAAAATTCATCTTCATGGAAACAGTATACAAAGTTAGTTCCTTTGGAAAGTCTGAGTAATATGAAAAGTTCTGGCCAAGGGCTGGGGAGATGATTCAGCATTTAAGAGTCTGCTCTTGCAAAGGAGCTAGGTATGCCCGGTTCTCTGCATTTATGTGTGGTTCACAACCATCAGTAGCTAAGTTTCAGAGAATACAATGCCCTCTTCTAGCTTCTATTGGTACCAAGTACACTTATGGTATACAGACGTACATACACACAAGACACCCATAAACACAAAATAATTAAGTATAGTTTAATTTAAAAATAAAATAAATGTAGGCTGTGGAAGTAAAGCTCCACACAGTCATCACTGCTTTGCAGTTTTGTTTGTCACACTGTCTGCAGGCAACGCATGTGTCCCCTTAAAAGGACATAGCCTTCAAGAACCCATAATGCACGCACAGAGGTCCAGAGTCTTACCAGACACCTGTGATAGCCTGCTCTTAGAACCTTAGCTTTCACATCTAAGAAATAAACGGTTATTTTTTTTAATAAATTACTCTGTTACAGATAAATTGTTACTGCAGTTCAGTGACTAGAACTGTACCATGCGAGTCCAGTTGTTTATTCCCCAAGTTCAGGAATCAATCCCGTCAATGCTTATGTGTTTAAGCAGGACCCTTAGGCCATGTTCTCCTCAGTGACATTTGCTCTATGATGCTTGTGGGGACTTGTGCAAGGCTCATCCAATCCCAATACTGCACCTATTTTCATTCCTACTCTTTCCTTGGATCCAGCAAGCCTGTGTACTTCAATTGAACTTTTCTTTCGTTTCCTCTAGATGATGTCAAGATTTCCTTTGCAAGTTAAACATCACTAGCAACCTATTCTCATGACAAATAAAGCAATTAATTAAGAGATTAATAGGTAGCCAAGTATAGATTTTAAAATATCATCAAGCATTCCTAGAACACAGGTAATTACTTGAAGATTAAAATAAATGATAAAAAATGAAGTAGATATCTTAATTTGATTTTATTTCTGTGCTCAGATAATAAAGTGTATTTTACACTTCTGCTCATTATATTACTTTGACCTGATAGCTATTTGTTTTGAGATTTCTGTTTATATTTTTATATATAATTAAGGTATTTCTCAAAGTCTGATATTATACTTAAGTATTCCTACAAGCATATTCTACATTGTTTTTAATCAGTGGCCAATTCAGAACTTTACAAAAAAATATCCAACCCAACCAATAAATCTACCTTATTTACTGGGAACTGCAGGCCACCAGCCTACTTCAGTCTCAGTGAGAGGTCAAGTCTCTAATAAGGCAGAGTAATAGAGCAGCAACCTGACTTCTGCTTCTGGGTGCTGCATATTTACTTGTGTATGCATATCACACACACACACACACACACACACACACACACACACACCATATATGAAAGTCAACATTAGTATTAAACTGAAGATCTTAGACTCAATTCTTAGCCATGCTATATCTACACAGAGCAGTGTAGGGCAGGAAAAGTTCAGGAGAATACATACAGAAAATGAGCATCCAGGAAATGAAAGTGGGAAGTCTAGAACTGTCTGACCTACAAACTTTACAACTACATTTGTGCATTTTGAATGGAGACTAAACTAAGCCAAGGACTGTGTGTGAAAATCCCCACTATGTGTAGAGAACCAGCAGCTGGAAAGAAACGAAGGATGTGCAGAGCCTGGTTGGACAGTCCAGCTCTAGCATATCTGATGACTCTTCTCCCGAACCCCTCAAAAATGTACACTGGGAAAGGAAGGACCAGGGCATCCTGCACAGAGAAGGAGGTATCATGCTCTTCTGTTCTGTATCCTTGGGGCCTGCATTATCTTCCTCTTGTCCTAGTTCAGTTACTTATTTATGGTACTATGTGCACAGTCCCAGATCAAGTGAGATAAAAAGCACATTCTCTATTTTTAATCTAAATTAGAGAGAAGTCCTAAGTCCACCAAACAGAATCTATCTTTGCTGTAAGACTATTAAGTGTACCTCAAGGTAGACAATTTTGGGAAGTATGTGGAGATGACATTAATGTGAAACCAAAGTATGTGTCCTGATAGATCCTTGAATAACTTTATAGCCAGTGTTGTGTGTATCACTGAATGTTTTATTGTGCCTGTTGCATGTGTTGACAGAATTCGGAAGGAGCTCTTTAATGTGTTAGGGATAGACAGGACTTCCAAGAGGAGATATACCATTTCTAATCTGATCATAATGTTAGCCTATCCACAGTGTAGCTTACCCCTTCCAGGTCCTTTTTTTTCTTGGGTTGCCTTTTAGACTTCTCAGCCTCATCTTTAAATTATGTAAATTTATAATGCTTTGCTCATTTTCTGAATTTCCAGGTTTTATTTAACATAGCTCTATTTTTGAAGTTCTTTAAAAATTTCTGAGTTTTGGAATTTTAGGGTAGACAAAGGTCCCTTTGATCTGTGGACACTTTGGTTCTAATGAGTTTGGGGTTTTATTTAGGTTTAGGGGATCCCAGATGGTGAATACTCCTCCCTCCCTTCTTCCTTGATCAAATTGTCTATGGGCTCACAGAAAGGATTTAGGCTCTAGCCCTTTCTGTGAGCTTGGAGACCACTGAATTGTTAATTGAGTAATCATGGAACATTAATTTTCTCTGCCCTTTGTGTTGGAACACTACTGAGAAACAAGTGTCATGCAATAGAAAATCGAAAGTCACTGCTGTGGACAAAGCATCACAAAAAAAATGGAAGTGTGTGGCCTATTCCTGGGAGACAAGAAGGAATTAAACAAAATAAAACACAACACAACACAACAAAACAAAACAAAACACACCTCAACATGAGATTATTATGTTTCCTTTTTGTAGCCCATGTGCCTGTGCTCATAACTGGGTAAATACCAACTAAGTGATCAAGTGAATGTAAGAATAGATTTAGTTACAGTACAAATTGCAACAGTATCTTGCCAATTGTACCAGTTTATCATTGTTACCCTCAAAGTATGAAGCACTCCCCATTGCTAAGCTCTCTCACTGGTTTCAGTGTACTCAGTCTTCTGGATTTGACTATTCATAGAAAGTGCTACAGCAGTCTGGTTTTTTAATTGGAAAGTCCACTGGACTGCACAGCTTTCATTTGCACACATGTCATCCTTACATCTCATTTGGTGATATGTATCTAAATGTAATGCCCTTTATTTGAACAATTGAGTTTTTCATTGTCAACTTTTGATGTTCTTTCTATATTCTAGATACCAGTCCTTACATATATCTAGCTGTGCAGAAACTGTGTCCTGGTCTGTGGTTTATATTCTTGTTCTCTACAAAGTTGTTCAATTTTTATCCTCCTTCAGTTGTTTGAAAGAAGTTGACTTGAGAATTCAGACCAGAGACAATTTTAGTCATACATTTCTAATTCAACTTCTAACTCTCACCTTTAAAAGTATATTGTCAAATGTCATTGAAATAGTACCAGTTAACACAGAGAGTGACCATAGGAATAAAAGCCATCAAATGGTTAGACATGCAGAACTATTACAAAGTCTATCACTTTCCAAAAAAAGATCATGCTTTATGTGGTGAAGAGAAAATGTTCCCCATTATATTAATAATATATTGTTTCATGCTAGTATGAAATTATCTAGAAAGTACAAACATTGCCTTAAAGGAGGCTAGGCTAAAGTCAGTCAGGAGTTGGATTGTTCGTTCATTTTCTATCTGTCAGCAAAGAGTCTTATGTGTAAAATCCAAGTGTCCTGTGTACTTCCCTGAGAACCAGAGTGACACCAAGCAGTGACACCAAGCAGAGTTGAAGAAATGATGAGAGTGAGCTTTGCTTTGTTTGCCTCTTTCTCAGGACTATCGCCCTGGTTTTTTTTTTAATGTGTCCCTTCTAAGGCACATAAGTAGTCACAGCAATTGGGGATTATTTGCATAGATTAGCATAGCCTTTCTAAGGCAATTTTCTATTATTTTCCTGCCAATATAAATGGCAGTGACTATTCAAATGTGACAGAGTCTTAAGAAAGGGTAGGTTGTGTCTTGTCACAAATCCAAGCACAGTGGATGAGCCAAAGACATTTCTTTCTGTGAGGATCACTGGAAATTGGAGTCATCTCATTAAATACACACTTGAAGACTGGTTTGATCGCCAGGCTTGCTGTGGTAAATCCTTTGAACATTTACACAGATGCTTGGGTAAATTTCAGCATTGCCACACATTCTCAAGGTGTTTAAAGTTTGTTGTAGTTTAACAGATCTTGAAAAACTACTTTCATTAACTCTTTCCTGCTTTTTTTTTCACATACTTAAGAATATGATATGGCCAATGGAGAGATGACTAAGCAATTGAGAACACTTGCTTCTCTTGCAGAGGACAGGCACCTATAATTCTGGGGACTCTGACACATTCTGACCTCCTTGTTTACCAGGCATGCAAATGGTATACAGGCATATATAAAGGCAAAACATTCATACACATAAAATAAGATAAATCTAAAGGAATAAAAGAAATAATACACACAATACCTGTGACAAATAGTATTTCCTTTGACAAAAAGATACTTGGACATATTTAATTGGTACATTACATAAAAAAATAAAATAATACTCTAAAATCATATATTTAATATAATGCCCCAGAAATAGAATAGAAAAAATTTGGGGGACGTCTGGTTGAAATAATAAAAGTGATCACTAGACTCTCTAGTAACAGCAGTTTATATTATCACAGTGAGCAGTTACTCAAGGCTGTCATGACGGGGGTTACCCAACTCAGGGTCCAAATGTCTCAAATCATCCATTAACTAGGAAAAATTTCAATATTAATCCAAAATTTGTTTGATTTGAAATTATTTCTATCTGTTAAAAATATTTGAAGGCCTCTTTGTAGGAAAAGACTTGCATATAGAAATGTTCATAAGGATAGATTGTGGGATTGTAAGGTGGACTGAAAATTCTACCAGGCCCCTCCCCTCCTGGAAAAGAAAGGTCATATCGAACATATGCATTCCTCCCCTCTGAAAAGGAGAAACTAAATTACATTCCTCAGACCACAGGGGATACTGGCCATCAGCCTTCTACATATGAGGGAAACCCAGAGCATGTTTACACATACCCCAGGGCCTGCTGATAAGAGAACCCCTTGCTACCTCATTCCCTAAGGGCAAATTAGTTTTAAAGTCACACTGTTCTGCCAATCACATTGTGCCTAGTAGCTGTTGCTCTATTCTACCCTTGAAAACTGTATAAAAACTTGCTGTATGAGCTGCTCAGGGTTGCCACCTCTCCTTCAGGTCTGGGATGAACTCAGTGCACTGGAACAATAAATTCCTGGTGCTTTTGCATTGATTCCTGGCTCCACATTGCTCACTCACAGGGTCCCCAGTAATTAAGGCTAATCATAGTCTTACATGACACAATGAGTGGGTAGCTGCTTAGAAAGACTGGTTGACTAAGGGAACTAACTAATTAATTAACTAATGAACTAACTAACACTAACAGAATATAGTGCAGAATTTTATTTTCTAGATGGTTAATCATATTTTTAAACAATTCCATTCAATTTCAAAAACAATTAAGCATCATTTATATTGTGTGTATCTGCTGATGTGTGTATGGAAAAGTTGCAGGTGTGAATTAACCTATTTCAGTGTGTAGATGCCAGGGATGTCATCAAGTTCCTGGGTTTATCAACAGTTGCCATTACCCAGTAAGTAAGCCATCTTTCCAGCCCCAGAGGAAATCACCTCTTCTAAAACTTAATATACTTCATTAAATATCTCATTTTGACATGCAATCCATATAAAAGCAATATTTGAACTATCATATGGTTCACATTATTCAACAAATCAGTTTGGATTAGCAATATTTTAAGTGCCAAATAGGCTCATATAACCTTACTTTTTTGTTTGTTTGTTTGATAATTCAAAGCTAGGCTAATCTTTCCAAATGGGCTCTAATTTTGCCTGTCTCTTTACCACAGTATGAGTCACCTTCTTACTTTTGCCACATTTACATTTTACACGGAAGCTGATAATTCTATCTCTGGCTCCCAGAGTACATTTGCATATCGTATGGACTTTACATGTGTAGTGTGAGTTTTCCTGAAGAGCTATGAGCAAGCATTTAGCCTGTTCACTCCGGAGAAGTCACCAAAGATAGAATAAGTAAATTATTCCACCCCAGTGAAGTGTGGTGAGGCATTGAGTGTATTGTGGTCTTACAAAAACATAGATGTGGGTTGAATAAGCTGCCTTACTGAAAAGCCACCCTACCATGGATGACAGTCCTCAAAGTCTCATCCATGGAGAAATCTGCTCAATTGCAGGCAGCTGTACTGATGACTCTCCTCCCCAAGTTGTTCATTGCATGCATAACCTTAAAGAGAATCCCACCCTGGCCCCAGGAGACACCTAAGTTTCTTTAGCTTCCTATGACTAATTAGTATTCCTTTCCCCCTCCCATTTCCCACCTTTTACTTCCCTCCTCCAGCAAGGAGTTCAGGGAAAACTGGTACAAGATCAACTTAATCTTTTCTCACTGGTTCATCAATGTTACTAAACTTCATCTGATTTATTTTTATTTCAAAAGTGATGTCATTTTCACACTTATCAACAGCTAAGGATTTAACAATACATTTGAGTTAAAAATATGTGTTGCAGGAAAACAAATGTCTTTGAAGTTATTTTTGCTTATACATTGGTCCTGAGGCCAGTTTCAGTTATTTAAAAGCTATCAAATATATACAACATGTTTCTTTAAAATAATCAGGATTGCCGGGCGGTGGTGGCACACGCCTTTAATCCCAGCACTAGGGAGGCAGAGGCAGGCAGATTTCTGAGTTTGAGGCCAGCCTGGTCTACAAAATGAGTTCCAGGACAGCCAAGGCTATACAGAGAAACCTGTCTCGAAAATCCAAAAAAAAAAAATCAGGATTAAAAATAGAAAGTGATAACTCCATGCCAAACTGACCTGCTTCCTCCAGAGACTCATCCAGAGGTCATCAGCATCCTGAAGCCTTCAACATGATGCTTTTACACTAAAATTTAAAATGTAATCACTAAGAAATGTTTACAAAAATCTTTACTGAAATTCTTAAATGAGAACTGTGTGTAATTTATTCAGGGTGATCAATTTAAATTGATCAAGAATTGAGACTGTGATTACTTAATCATCATCATTTTATGATTATTGCTATTACTACTATTATAATTACTATAAGACAGAGTCTCAATATATGCCCCTTATTGCTCTAGAACTCACTATTCAGACCAGGCTAGTTTCTGTCTCCTGAGTATATTAAAAAGCAAGCTTGTGCCATGATACAGAGTCTAAGAACACTATTTTAATACTAATATTTTTTCCTTATTTTACTTGTCTTTCTTGTAGGAAGAGTTAACATGTCCTATGGGCTATAGGAGACTTGTCTAACTTTCAAGCTCCTTTGAGTATCTTGGGTACATTGTGAAATAAAAGGAAAAAGTCATTCTTGAACTTTTGTTAGTGATGTTTTTGGAAAGGATGTTGTCTTTTTTAATTGATGTTGATGATACATTGTGCAAGAGGCTCATGAGGGCAAGAATGAGGAACAGTGACTTTATTTGCCTGTGGACAATTCTTGACTGCAGACACAAACCTGTGTTGTTTCTGAGTATGTAATATGAGAGATCCCAGAGTCAAAACTCTATAATCTTAATAGAAAATAGTTTAAAGCACATTCATATCTGTTGAAAAGCAACCTCTGGGTTCCCAGAGTTTTGTAACTCTGAATAATTTTACTAGCATCTTGAAAATCACCAATGATAAGAGAACAAGGCTATGTCTTTAGATAATCAATTGCTACTGGAGAAAGCAACACTTGTCTCTGACAAAATACTTTTCCGGAAGGATTTATCTGCTAGGTAAATAGATTTGTGGAAATAAAGAACCTCAGAGCTATGTGCCAGATTTTGAACAATTATTTGATTAAAACTCAAAGCAGTTTCACAAGATACTTTTATAAATTGATTCCTGGAAGGATTATATACATATCTGCTTGCTTCTACCATCAAAAACACAGATAAGAACTTTAAAAACTATATATTGAATGAACTAACAACCTTTTTTAATTAAGAAATACAATGCTTACAATGTAGTACCAAAAAGAGAATAAGAGATTATGAGTATTTTGTGTTGTCTTAACTAAACAACAACATGTGAGAGTAAAGTGATCGAGGGTATCTAAGGGTTTGTGAGTAAATCCCCTTTATTTCCTACCATCTTTAATTGAAGCAGTTTTAAGACTTCTTTTTAGTGAGTAAGATGCTATTTTTCTTTCTCTGATTTTCTTCTGTTTGACTTTAGAGGACATAGTTAGTTCCACTCTAATTTCTTCAGTGTAGATTCCTACAAGTCACCACACTTTGCCAATTAGAGTTCCTTAAGGACTCACATTCCTTTGTCGTTAAAAAAAAATCCGGGAGTGGTGGCACACGCCTTTAATCCCAGCACTCGGGAGGCAGAGGCAGGCGGATCTCTGAGTTCGAGGCCAGCCTGGTCTACAAAGTGAGTTCCAGGACAGCCAGGACTACACAGAGAAACCCTGTCTCGAAAAAAAAATAAATAAATAAAAAATAAAAAATCCATTGCTCTTATTTAACCAATTTCTTCATTGTTTTCTTGTCAAACTTGGCATTTAATTGGGTTAAACATGCTTTCAAACAGAACTTTTTCCATTCCACATTGCAACATTATTTTTCACTTAACTCAGTTTCATATAAAAATGATACACTTGAAGCATCTCATTTGACAGCAACAAACAAAAAAGCCACCATGAAATCTGTCGTCTTCTATAGATTCCAAGAGCTCTTGTGGTCTGCTGCAGATCCCAGCCATTTCTTTTTAAACAGAGGAACCACTTCTAGCATCCCTTTGTTCCTTAGCTAATTGAAAGCCACTCTGCCCCTCAAATGGCATTGTGTCCATATTTTCTGTGATATGCTCCTTCCTGAGTTATTCCTCATCTCCCCCTATATTGTCAAAATCTATAATTCAATTAGATAAGGGAATCTCTCTCTAATATTCTTTTCCTATTTTGGCCTCTCTATATGGATGGATCTATATCTCTATTGAACCATGGTTTATGCACTCATCTATGCATCCATCCATCGTGTAGCTATACATTTATGGAATCATGTTGAATAACATGTTTTCAAAACTACTAATAAAATTAAGACAGAGTGTGCAGCAGGCAGAGGCAGGTGGATCACTGATTATGAGGTCAGACAAGTCTACAGAGAAGATCCAGGACAGATAAAGCTACCAAAAGAATCTCTATCTTGAAAAACAGAAAAACTATGAAAAAGAGAGAAAAGTCACTTATAAAACATGAACTGAGAAATTATAATTTAGTATTAGATAAGAAGAGGGGGTGAGGAGAGAGGGAAAAGTAGGGAGGAGAGAGAATAAGATCTCATAGCTAGAGTTGTACAAGTTCATGTTTAATTACATAATTGCATTTCCCTCTTCTTTGGGAAAATTCTCTTTTTTTCTTTTTTTCTTTTTTTTTTAAATCATCATCACTAATAATTTTAAGTTTGAAAACAAAAAATGTCAAGATTAGGAGATGTGTGATGGAGACAAGACTGCTCTTTCTCTGCCTACTGATGCTTGTCAGTTGTTTCTGAAGACCTCGCTCTAAGCAGCTTGTGGCCTCCAGTTTATCCCGCTGAGAAAGGCAAAGACATCACAAAACAAAGTCTACAAGGTCACTTATTAAATGTCATTTCCCCTTTGGTACCAAGTAACTTCAAATCCATAAATCTATTCCATCAGACCACTTCTTTACCTCTATCTTCTTATTTTGAAATATTTTCAAATATTCAATAAAGAAAAATGAGCATCATGAATGCTCATGGAGGTCACAGAATTAGAAACTGTGGTTACATGGACCATTTGATCTCATCACCTGCTTTTGTGAATAGCTTTTTTTGAGATAAGCTATCTCTTACATTAATGGATTGAATGTGGCTGCTTTTGCACTCCAGGACAGAGTCAAATAACTGTGGCAAAGAACATATGGGCCATCAAGCCTAAAATACTTGCCATCTGTCCCAGCTGAGAACAAGTGTGACAACGCTTGGATTCAGTCTCCCTGGTTATTATTCTAGTACATTTGTTTTGTCTCTACTTCTGTGCAGTTAATTATAGATAGGCGGGTCAAAGCCACATGGCACATAAACACACACCCACACACAGCTTTATATTCTGAGCTATGTGAAAGCAAGTGGCTGCTAATTCCTAAGATCACCACCAGCATGAGCCTATATCCTACAGATTCAAAACTGCATCACAATGCCTAAGATCTTTTGCATACAATAATGCCATTTAATATATAATCTATACTCAACTGTGTTCAGTCACCCTGAATGGCCTCTTATCAAGGAGAAGTCCAGATATGTGATGTCAGACCTCTTGAGACTTATTCAATCTAAGAAATACTTCATTTTCCACAATATCCAAGATTAATCTTTCACAGTATGGATGTGTTTGATGGTTCATTTTAAGATATATAAAATATTCTTGAATATTTTATACAGCATGATACACACTGTGCATTTTGACAGAAGAAAAGCTCAGGATATCAATTTGTCTTGTCACTGGTTACATTTTGAATCATTTTGTAGTCTGTAGATGTATCCATTCTATTGAGTGAGTGTGTGTGTACATGTATGTGTATGTATTTATTAATTAAACTATCTTAAAACCACATGTATATGTTGTTGTTATTGTAGTAAACTGAATAATACTTTGAAATTTTGTGACTATTCAGAACCTCAGTGAGATGTATGATATATACATTTTTATCTTTCCTTGAGTAGTATTGTGGAATATGAAATGAGAATTTCAAACTGCCATTATTTCTTATTCTTATAAGCAAGAATTCCTCTCTTAAACTATATATACTTTTCACCTACCTAATTTCTTTAAAAATACATATTTTAATAATGTAAGCATTTCACTTCCTTTCAATGTAAATTTTACATCATTGGTTCTGTGCTTTTTAACATGTTTGAAGTTTAAAATGATTATGTTAAACATCTTCATCTGGGCATAGCTGAATTTTTGTCTGCTGTGTAATTTTGTATTTATCACTTACTGACTTTGAGGCTCTTTTCAGATTCCTCATTTCAACCCTGGAGTGTGTCATGCTTTCAAGGACCTTATCTTGACTAGGAAACACATGAGGTCTACGTGTTAGGTATGACCATTGGAACTGAAACTAAAAAAAAAACAAAAACAAAAACAACAACAACAAAAAAAACCCAGAATACCAGAGTGAGCCTGTCTTATTTCCTTCAAATTTACTCTGCTCAGTTACTATTCTATTGATAATATACCATGTCCACGTAAACATAAAAGAAAGTGTTTAATTTGCCTCTCAGTTTCAGATAGTTATGGTCCATGATAATGGAGCAAAAAGCAGCTCATAACTCACATCTTGAACTACAACCACAAGGCAGAGAGAGAGAGACAGACAGACAGACAGACAGACACACAGACAGACAGACACTACTCCTAGGATGGACTTTCCAAACCTCTAACATTGTCCCCAGTGCTTCTCCAACAAGAGTCCTTGCTCATCATTTCCAAACAGTTCCATAATCTGGGGAATATATGAGCCTATTTGGGCCATTCTCATTCAAATAACAACATCCTATAATTTAAACCTAATAGTTTGAGATTATTTCTTACTACTTGGCTCTCATTACACATTTAATCTTTCCATATTGAAATTCTTGATTTCCAGTGATATAGTACAATTACTTATTAGGGATACTTTTTCTTCTACACGCTGACCTCCAGTTGCACCAACACCATTTCTTTAAAATGCTGTCTTTTTTCCACTGGATGGTTGTAGCTCCTTTGTCAAAGATCAAGTGACCATAGGTGTGTGGTTACATTTCTGGGTCTACAGTCCTATTCCATTGATCTACCTGCCTGTCTCTGTACCAATACCATGCCGTTTTTTATCACTATTGCTCTATAATACAGCTTGAAGTCAGGGATGGTGATTCTGCCAAAAGTTCTTTTATTGTTGAGAATAGTTTTCTATATCCTGGGTTTTTTGTCATTCCAGATGAATTTGCAAATTTCTCTTTCTAACTCTACGAATAATTGAGTTGGAATTTTGATGGGGATTGCATTGAATTTGTAGATTGCTTTCAGCAAGATGGCCATTTTTATGATATTGATCATGACAATCCATGAGCATGGGAGATTTTTTTCATCTTCTGAGATCTTCGATTTCTTTCTTCAGAGACTTGAAGTTCTTGTCATAGAGATCTTTCACTTGTTTGGTTAGAGTCACACCAAGGTATTTTATATTATTTGTGACTATTGTAAAGGGTGTCATTTCTCTGATTTCTTTCTCAGATTGTTTATCCTTTGAGTAGAGGAAGGCTACTGATTTGTTTGAGATAATTTTATATCCAGTCACTTTGCTGAAGTTGTTTATCAAGCTTAGGAGTTCTTTGGTGGAATTTTTGGGGTCACATATTACTATTGTATCATCTGCAAATAGTGATATTTGACTTTTTCCTTTCCAATTTGTATCCCTTTGACCTTCTTTTGTTGTCCAATTGCTCTAGCTAGAACTCCAAATACTATATTGAATAGATAGGGAATAGATAGCCTTTCTAGTCCCTAATTTTATTGGAATTGTTTGAAGTTTCTCTTCATTCAGTTTGATGTTGGTTACTGGTTTGCTGTGTATTGCTTTTACTATGTTTAGGTATGGGCCTTGAATTTCTGATCTTTCCAAGAGTTTAACATGAAGTGATGCTGAATTTTGTTAAATGCTTTTTTAGCATCTCATGAAATGACTATGTGTTTTTTTTTTAAGTTTGTTTATATAGTGGATTACATTAATGGGTTTCCATATATTGAACCATCCCTGCATTCCTAGGACGAAGCCTACTTGATCATGGTGAATGATGGTCTTTATGTGTTCTTGGATTCAATTTGAGAGAATTTTATTATATTTTGCATTGATGTTCATAAGGGAAATTGGTTTGAAGTACTCCTTGATTATTCAGGCTTTGTGTGGTTTAGGGATAAACATAGTTGTGGCTTCATGGAACAAATTGGGTAATGTTTCTTCTGTTTTTACTTTGTGGAGTAGTTTAAAGAGTATTGGTACTAGGTCTTCTTGGTGGTCTGATAGAATTCTGCATTAAACCCATCTGGTCCTGGGCTTTTTTTGGTTAGGAGACTTTTAATGACTGCTTTTATATCTTTAGGGGTTATGAGACTATTTAGATGTTTATCTGATCCTGATTATCTTTAGCACCTGATATCTGTCTAGAAATTTGTTCATTTCATCCAGATCTTCCAACTTGGTTGAGTATAGACTTTTGTAGTAGGATCTGATGATTTTTTTATGGATTTCCTCAGTTTCTGTTGTTATTTCTCCCTTTTCCTTCTAATTTTATCAATTTGGATACTGTCTCTGTGCTGTCTGGTTAGTCTGCCTAAGGGTTGATTTTTTCAAAGCACCAGCTCCTTATTTTGTTTGAATAGTTCTTTTTGTTTCTACTTGGTTTATTTCAGCCCTGAGTTAGATTATTTCCTGCTGTCTACTCCTCTTGGGTATATTTGCTTCTCTTTGTTATAGAGCTTTCAGGTGTGCTGTCAAGATGCTAGGGTATCTCCAGTTTCTTTTTTGAGGCACTCAGAGTTATGAATTTTCCTCTTAGCACTGCTTTCATACTGTCCCATGAGTTTTGGTATGTTGTGCCTTCATTTCCATTGAATTCCAGACAGTATTAAATTTCTTTATTTCTTCCTTCACCAAGTTATCATTGAGTAGAGCATTGTTCAGCTTCCATGTGTATGTGGGCTTTCTGCTGTTTTTGTTGTTATTAAAGAGCAGTCTTAATTTGTGGTAATCTGATAGGGTGCATGGGATTATTTCTAGCTTCTTTTATCTGTGGAGGCCTTTTTTGTGACCAATTATATGGTAGATTTTGGAGAAGGTACAATGAGGTGCTGAGAAGAAGGTATATTCTTTGGTTTTAGGATGAAATGTTCTATAGATATCTGTTAAGTCTATTTGGTTCATAACTTTCATTAGTTTCACTGTGTCTCTATTTAGTTTCTGTTTCCATGTTCTGTCCATTGCTGAAAGTGGAGTTGGAAAGTGTGCTTTGTGTGAGATGCAATGTGTGCTTTGAGCTTTAGTAAAATTTCTTTTATGAATGTGGGTGCCCTTGCATTTGAAGCATAGGTGTTCAGAATTGAGAATTCATCTTGCTAGATTTTTTTCTTTGACGAGTGTGAAGTGTCCTTCCTTACTTTTTTTTGATGCCTATTAGTTGAAGTTGATTTTATTCAATATTAGAATGGCTACTCCAGCTTGTTTCTTAGGATCAGTTGATTGGAAAACTGTTTTTCACCCTTTAACTATGAAGTAGTGTCTGTCTTGGTCACTGAGGTGCATTTCCTGTATGTGTCCTTCTTGGGGCTGGATTTGTGGTAAGGTACTGTGTAAATTTTGTTTTGTCATAGAATATCATGGTTTCTCCATCTATGGTAATTGAGAATTTTGCTGGGTATAGTAGCCTGGGCTCAAATTGGTATTCTCCTAGGTTCTGTATGACATCTGCTCAGGATCTTCTGGCTTTTACAGTCTGGTGAGAAGTCTTGTGTAATTCTAATACGTCTGCCTTGATACATTACTTGACCTTTTCCCCTTAATGCTGTTAATATTCTTTCTTTGTTTTGAGCATTTAGTGTTTTGATTATTATGTGATGGGCGGGGGTGTTCTTTTCTGGTTTAGTCTATTTGGAGTTCTGTACTCTTCTTGTATGTTCATGGCATCTCTTTCTTTAGGGAAATTTTCTTCTATAATTTTGCTGAAGATATTTACTGGCCCTTTAAGTAGGGAATCCTCTCTCTCTTCAGTACCTATCATCCTTTGGTATTGCTTTTTCATTGTGTCCTGGATTTCCTAGATGTTTGGGTTAGGAAATCTTTTGATTTTTTATTTTCCTTGACTGTGGTGTCAATGTTTTCTATGTTATTTTCTACACCAGAGATTCTCACTTCTCTCTTTTGTATTCTGTTGGTGATGCTTGCATCTATGACTGTTTTCTATAGGAAACAGAAAACCTATCTTTTTCATAGGTTTTTGTTTCCAAGGTTGTCTCCCTTTGTGATTTCTTTATTGTTTCTATTTCCATTGTTAGAACCTGGATGGTCTTGTTCAATTCCTTCACCTGTTTGGTTGTGTTTTCCTGTAATTCTTTAAGAGAATTTTGTGTTTACTCTTGAAGGGCTGCTACCTGTTTACCTTTGTTACTATGTATTTTTTTAAGGGAGTTATTTATATCCTTCTTAAAGTCCTCTATCATCATCATAAGAAGTGAATTTTAGATCTGAATTTTGCTTTTCCAGGACTTGCTATGGACAACTGGGTTCTGATGATGCCAAGTAACCTTGGTTTCTTTTGCTTATGTTCTTATATTTGCTTCTCTCCATCTGGTTATCTCTAGTGCTACCTGCCCTTGCTGTCTCTAACTGAAGCTTATCCCTCCTGTGATCCTGGTTCTGTCCATACTCCTCAGAGTCTAGCTGTCTCTGTAATCCTATGGTACTGGGATCCTGTGTTCCTGGGCATGTTAGAGCACCTCAGAGTCATGTTTCCTCTGGGAGTTGTGGGACTGGGTTCTGAGCTAGTGTCCAAGGTCTACTCAGTGCACTGGCTTAGACTGGAAGGAACCTATGCCACCAGCCAGGTGGAGGTTCCTATATCTCTGAATCCAGCTGGTACCAGTTACTCCTGGTTTTGGGCAGATTTGTGGCCCTCTCACCTATGATCCTGGGCCTGTTAGAGTGACTGGGAGTCTAACTTCTTCTGGGTGTTGTGGGACTGGGAGAAGAGCTAGTGCCCAAGGTCTGCTCAGAGCACAGGCTCAAACCAGAAACTTCCCACTTCTTAAATGAGATGCATTTCACTGTTTGCTGTACTAGAATTTTTTTGTTTCTTTTTTCTCCTGTGTGATTTTGCATAAAATTAGTAAGTAGTTAGTCTACTTCTCTTGGTATACTAAATTAGGGGTTTGTGGGAAAGATGGGGGAGGGAGGACCCACATCTCACCAGAGTTCCACCTATACTCAGGACAGGCAGACTTGGGAGGGCTGCCAGACACTTTCCACTCATCCCTGGGTGGGCATCCAAGCCTCTGACCCATTAAAGGGGGGTGGACAAGGGGCATCCCTGACCTGGGGCCCTAGGACCACACTCTGTAACTATGGGAGAGAGGGAATAGGGAAGAGAGGTTCCCATGCATGCAAGAGCGAGCTCAGCCTTGATGAGCAGAGACTGTCTATGGTTTTAGAGCTTTATTGTAGAAAAGCAGGGGAAAAGAGAGAAGGTAAAAGACACAGGTCGGCCATGGCCAAGAGGAGACAAAGGTGGAAAGAACAGAGAGAGAGGAAAGGCTAGAGAGAGAAAGTAAGAGGGAGAGAGGGAGAGGAGAGGAGAGGAGAGGAGAGGAG